>VWZE01019174.1:199043-221866 GCA_013396675.1 Eubucco bourcierii | reverse complement strand
GGTGGGATCTAGCAGCTTCTGGGCTCTGGCTCCTCTGCTGATTAATCCTCACTAACCACTTTTCTTCTAACCCCCTTGGCCGATCCTCCTAATTTACCTTGCACGTAAGGCAAACCTTGGAGTAAGGTACTAGGGTGGGGAGAAGGTGGAAGGGTGGTTGGGAGCCCCTCCTGGGGTCTCTGATTTCTGGGAGGGGAGTTGTGTTGCTGTATTATCTTTTACTTGTATATTTCTGTAAATATTGTGTATATAGTGTAAATATCTGCTGTACATTGTGCTGAGCTGTAAATAGAGCTTCATCATTTAACTTCCAGCCGACTGAGTGCTAGTCTGGGTCATTTTACAAAGTGTGGGGGGGTGGGGAACTCCCAAACCTTCACATTCTGTAAGCATGATGTGGGGACAGTGGGACAGCAGGGTAGTGTAAGAGGGTAATTGGCAATCGTCAACTAAAATTGTCCTCACATTTTTTATTCTTTTTTTATTATTATTATTTTGGAGGCTTGCTTAAGTGCATCAGAAACACTAAAAGGCAGAGAAATATTTTTTCTGTGAAGGGGAATGCAATGTCTCTACTTTTCCAAGAGTGACCTCCAACTGGTTGTGTTACTTTAAGGTGTTATGTACTAGTACTGGAAAGGCCCAGGCTCTTCATGAAGAGTTAATTAAGTCACAGTAACCTTTCCTTCCCATCAGGGGTTGCCTTCATTTTCAAATTTAGTTAAAGGGATTCTGTCAAGTTGGTTAGGCTGATAATGTGACTGATCTTTACAGCTGCTTAGTCCAGCAGGAAATGCCCAGAACACCCCCCAGGGCTCTGTCTGTCTCAGTAAACTAAAACCCATCCTTCAAAAAGCACAGAACTGCTATTGTTGGGACACACACACACACATTTTATAGCCCTGGGTGTGAGTCAGGATGTGAGCGATGCTTACAGGCTGCACACTTGTACTCTGAGTGTGAGCTCTAGCTGGTATTTATCTGTATATGATATTTGGTCTGAGCCTGTGTTTGGCTAACATTGCCTAAGTGAAATACTTAGACTTGAACTGGACAGTCTGGAAAGTAATCCTGCATTGGGTGCAAGGGATACAATAGACATGACTTTATTCCCAGGAAAGCAAGTGGATTTTCAGACAGGTAGTGAGATGGAGGATGTGTTGAGAAGGGAAAAAGTCCACTTCAGTGGGTTATCTGCTGAGCATATATGCCTTTAATCACTCCAGGGATGGAGACTCAACCACCTCCCTGGGGACCCTGTTCCAATGTTTGAGAACCTTTTCAGCCTTCCAACCTAAACCTCCCACAGTGTCATTTGAAGACATTTCCTCTCATCTTTTCGCTTGTTACTAGATAGAAAGGACCAACACCCACCTGGCTCCAGCCTCATTTCAGGGAGTTGTAGAGAGCAAGAACATCTCCTCTCAGCCTCCTCTTCTCCAGACTGAACAACCCCAGTTCCTTCAGCTGCTCCTCACAAGATCTGTTCTCCAGACCTTCACCAGCTTCCTTGCCCTTCTCTGGACCTTCTCTAGCACCTCAATGTCCTTCCTGTAGTGACCATCATGAGCTTGAAAGAGTTTTCCCCCCACAATAAAATATCATACTTCATAAAAAAAACCTATGAATGCAATTCCAAGAGAGAAGTGAACTTGCTAAAGATGCTGCAGTAGATCACTGAACAGAAATAAATCCCTGCCCTCTTCCTTATTTTTGGTGTGTTGTGTCATAGACACTGACATGTAATACTTCTTCCCATAGAGTACCTTGTAGTGAAAATGGTTCACTATTAGCAATGATATCAATTTTTGATATCCAGGCAGAGGTTGTTAATAACTATGAAAACTGTTTATTAACTTTAAATCTCACCAGAAACCTTAATTACAAGGTTCAAAAATTCAGGGTTTGGAAATTTACACATACAGGGAACAGGCAAAACTGGAACACTCTAAAGGTACCCAGCATAAGCAAACATTTTTACTGGCAGAGAAGGTTTGTGCAGCCACACTGCTTGCAGTTAGTTATGCTGCTTAGCCACTGGATGGACGCAGGAAGCTCCTTTCTGCTTGTGGCAGAAGGCAATTAATGATTACAAGAGGCTTGAAGTATTGACTCACAAAAATATCCTGGGACAAAACCCAAAGCTCATGGCAGGGCTGCTGCTGGGCCCAAAGCTGTTAGAGGCTTTGGAGTTTCCTCAGGCTCCTGGGTGCTTCAGAAAAAGGAGGCAGACATCTGTGAGCTGGTGCTGGCTCTCTTGGCAGCAGGCTCTCATGTGCAGGCAGATGCCTTGCGGTGTGCAGTCTGGGCACGGTGTCACGCTGGCTGTGCAGGCCGAACGCGTGGAGGCAGCAGAGCCTGATCCTGCTCGCTGGGGTCCCACCCAGCTCAGGATCCATGAGGCAGTAAGCAGGCAGGGATACAACGGCAGGCAGCACAATAGCACCAAGTCCAGTGTGCTGCCTGCTCATCCCTTTATGTCCGTTCATCCTGAGACTGATGTGCCTTTGGACACAGATTAGCCAATCAGGATGGCAGTTTGCCCATGTTAGGTGAAGCTGGGGCTGTTGTCCCCTGTCCTGTGGCCACCACCCCCAGCACAGAGGGACGGGGAGCAGGGCAGCATGCCTGGGCAAGCCAGGACATGCACAAGCCCACAAGCCCACCTTTGGCCTATTTAGGCCTACCACAACATACCTGTAGGTTAAAATACACAGTATTGAGTGGTTTTCCAGTAACTAGAAGAAACCCTGACTCAAGCAGTTCCTGAAATGTGTAAGCATTTTACTGTAAGTGGTAATATCTCATGTCCACCAACAATTTCTGTGTGGGATTTTGTCATAACTGACATGTACCAGAAACTTTCCTGTAGCTCAATACCTCTTAAGAGTTGAGAGACCAAGTGGCATCTTGTGTTTTTTGTGAGCTGTGATATTAGAAACTCAGAGGAGTTCATGCAAAGCAGAACTAATCCTTAACATCAGGACTCCGGAGCTGACATAACAGAGTTGGATGGAGGCCATCATTGCAATTGGTAGCCCTGTACTGTTTGGTATCACAGTCTCACAGTATCACCAAGGTTGGAAGAGACCTCAAAGATCATCAAGTCCAAACCATTACCACAGCCCTCAAGACCAGACCATGGCACCAAGTGCCACGTCCAAACCTGCCTTGAACACCTCCAGGGATGCTGACTCCACCACCTCCCTGGGCAGCCCATTCCAGCAGTCAATGACTCTCTCAGTGAAGAAATTTCTCCTCACCTCCATCCTAAACTTCCCCTGGCACAGCTTGAGACTGTGTCCTCTTGTTCTGCTGCTGCTTGCCTGAGAGAAGAAAGCAACCTCCTCCTGGCTACAACCACCCTTCAGGTAGTTGTAGACAGCAAGAAGGTCTCCCCTGAGCCTCCTCTTCTCCAGGCTAACCAATCCCAGCTCCCTCAGCCTCTCTCCATAGGGCTGTGCTCCAGGCCTCTCCCCAGCCTCGTTGCCCTTCTCTGGACACACTCAAGCACCTCAATGTCCTTCTTCAATGGAGGGGCCCAGAACTGGACACAGGACTCAAGGTGCGACCTAAGCAGTGCAGAGTACAGGGGGGGCATTTGCTCCCTGCTCCTGCTGGCCACACTATTGCTGATGCAGGCCAGGATGCCATTGGCCTTCTTGGCCACCTGGGCACACTGCTGCCTCATGTTCAGGCGGGTGTCAATCAGCACCCCCAGATCCCTTTCTGTTTGGCTGCTTTCCAGCCACTGCCACCCCAGACTGTAGCTCTGCATGGGGTTGTTGTGGCCCAAGTGCAGCACCCGTGTGTCTTGGGTGGCGTGTGCCTTCTCCTCCTTCCTGTCACAAATCACACTCTTCACCCCCAGAGACTGACCTGTCACAGCAGGTTACAAAAATGGGCAAGGACAGGCCTTTTAAAAATCCTTTTCTTTAGTGTCACTTGTACCAAAACCTCTCTCTTTTTTTTCTTTTCCCCCCTTTTTTTTTCTTTTTTTCTTTTTCTTTTCCCCCCTTTTTTTTTCTTTTTTTACTTTTCCTTTTCCCCCCCTTTTTTTTTCTTTTTTACTTTTCCTTTTTCCTTTTTTTTTAATTTTTATTTTCTTCTTTTTTTCCCTTTTCTTTTCTTCTTTTTTTTCCCCAGTATAAAAACTATATCCAAGTAGTTCCATATTTTGTACTTGAATGTAGTTTCCTCTTTTGGGCCAAGTGACTTACCACATCATCAGCATGTGTGTTTTCTGTACACATGGTATTTTAAGATGGAAGCAGATCTAGGGTAACTGATCTCTATTAAAAGCTGAATCCCTTTTTCCCTGGCTTATTTAACAGCCCACTTTTAGGGGGCTTAGATTTCTCTCATCCTTATGTTCCTATCACTGTTTGGGAAAAAAATAGAATATGTAGGAAATGATGAGTGACAGGTAAAAGCTAGCAAAGAACAGATCTCAAAGCCAGTGGATTCCTTGGCTTGAGTATAGAATCCTGTATGCATGCTAGGACAACCTGAGAGCTTTGCTTCATGGACATTAAAATGAGATAATCAGTGACCTAATCATTGGAGTACAGTTCTCTCATGACTTCACCCTCTTCATTGACTTCTGACTTCAGCAAATTAGTACCATGTAATGATTCCCCAACAGTTCATTTGCAGACTGACGTGGCATTTATGAGTTATTCTCCAGGTTTACTAGAAATGATTCCTTTCTATAGAAGTATTCTGCTCTGCATGTGTCTGCACACATTCCTGGCTGAGCTCAGTGGTTCCTCTTGAACTAAAGGAGACCCTAAATCAGATGCAGTGGAAAGAAAGAATCTCTCTCCAGTTATTCTGCTTTTGAATGCTTTTTCTTTAACACTCAGGATGGCTCTAAAAATACTTCTTTCCTGGATCAGCCTAATGAGAGAAAAAGAAAACAGTCAGATTGCCTATATAGAATTATCTCAAACTTCTTAACTGCAGAAAGACATTACTTTAGGGAAGAATTACAGGTATTAGTGAGTGCAGAAAAGGATTATGTATGCTGACTTTATTGATTTTTTTAACATCTTTAACTGAACAGACTGCCTTACACAAACATGAATGTTACAAATAAGCACCCTGTAGCCTGTCTGGAGAGAGCTGCTGTAAGTCTGACTGTAAAGGGATTTTTTAATTCCCAAGGCAAAAAAAGAAAAAAAAAAAAAAAAAAAGAGGCATTCCAAAGTGAAAAGATTTTTCCTGCTCAGTGTTTTATTATTCCCTCTTTATTCTGAAAAGCTTACTTGCTTCAGGGTATTGTGTACTTTTCTGAGTTTATTTATGTCAGTGCAAATATCATTTGACAGTAGTGTGTACTATGTAATGTGTAATCACGTAAAACTTCACATTTGGGTATGCCTGGTTCTGGGAATTTGTATGATTGTATCCAAACATCTTTCTCTCTGTTTCTCAGTTGCAAAATGGCTTGTTTAAACTTTTGACAAAACAGCCCTCTGGATTTAGGAGGGGCAGGTCCTGCTTGACCAACCTGATCTCTTTTTATGACCAGGTGACCAGACAGTGGTGGTGAACGGTGCCACATCCATTTGACAGCTGTCACTAGTGGTGTCCCTCAGGGATCAGTGCTGGGCCCAGTCCCATTCAATATCTTCGTTAATGATCTGGATGAGGGAATTGAGTCCAGCATCAGTAAGTTTGCAGAGGACACCAAGTTGGGAACAGGTGTCGATCTGTTGAGGTAGGAGGGCTCTGCAGAGGGAGCTGGACAGGCTGGATGGGTGGGCACAGTCCAATGGGATGAGATTTAACAAGGCTAAGTGCAGGGTTCTACACTTTGGCCACAACAACCCCAAGCAGTGCTACAGGTTGGGGACAAAGTGGTTGGAGAGCAACCAGGAAGAAAGGGACCTGTGGGTGCTGCTTGACACCAACTGAACATGAGGCAGCAGTGTGCCCAGGTGGCCAAGAAGGCCAATGGCATCCTGGCCTGTATCAGGAACAGTTTGGCCAGAAGGACCAGGGAAGTCCTTCTGCCCTTCACTCAGCACTGGTCAGGCCACACCTTGAGAACTGTGTCCAGTTCTGGGTTACTCAATTTAAGAGAGATGTTGAGGTGCTGGAAGGTGTCCAGAGAAGGGCAGCAAGGCTGGGGAGGGGCCTGGAGCACAGCCCTGTGAGGAGAGACTGAGGGAGCTGGGGGTGTGCAGCCTGCAGAAGAGGAGGCTCAGGGCAGACCTCACTGCTGTCTGCAGCTACCTGAAAGGAGTTTGTAGCCAGGTGGGGTTGGGCTCTTCTCCCAGGTATCCAGTGACAGAACAAGAGGACACAGACTCAAGCTGCACCAGAGCAGGTTTAGGATGGATGTTAGGAAGTTCTTCACAGCAAGACTGATTGGCATTAGAATGGGCTGCCCAAGGAGGTGATGGAGTCACTATCCCTGGAGGTGTTTAAAAGGAGGCTGGATGAGGCACTTAGTGCCATGGTTTAATTAATTAGAAGGATTAGGTTGGACTGGATGATTTTAGAGGTCTTTTCCAACCTGGTTAGTTCTGTGATTCTGCGATTTATTCTGAGCTGTACTCCCACAGATCTTTACAGCATAATCAGTAATACCTAAATGGCATCATTCATTGAAAAACATCTGTGCACTAAAAATGTGTGTGTGTGTGTTTTCAATATACATTTGTGAGACCTTCATGTTATTATTAACTCCATTTGCCTTAATGATTAATGGTATTATAATTTGTATCTTTCTTCTGTAAAATGACTGATGAGCATTCTGACCAATGCTTTACATTAAACTATGTGTGGATCAGAGTGTTTACCTGTAGTGTAGTAGCTGCAAGCATTTTAAGAAGCATCATTTTGAATCCTCTCAGTGACTAAGTTTGTGATTTGAAAATTAATATGGAGACTTTGACCATTAGAGAAAACCAGGAGGCTGTGGGCCTGGAAAGAGAAACAGAAGCAGTTCAAATTATTTCGTGCTAAGGAGGTGACAAAACCTCTCAGTACGATGCTGCAAATCTTACTCCTTAAGTGCTGTGTTTGATTCAGATGTTGACTTAGAGAATGAAATTGGAATATTGAAGAAGCTGTAAAGAATCACACAGTATTACACAGTATGACCAGGGTTGGAAGAGACCTCAAAGATCATCAAGTCCAACCCTTTCCCACAGCCCTCAAGACCAGACCATGGCACCAAGTGCCACGTCCAAACCTACCTTGAACACCTCCAGGGACGCTGACTCCACCACCTCCCTGGGCAGCCCATTCCAGCAGTCAGTGACTCTCTCAGGCAACAACTTTCTCCTCACCTCCAGCCTAAACTTCCCCTGGCACATATTGAGACTGTGTCCTCTTGTTCTGCTACTGCTTGCCTGAGAGAAGAAAGCAACCTCCTCCTGGCTACAACCACCCTTCAGGTAGTTGTAGACCGCAAGAAGGTCTCCCCTGAGCCTCCTCTTCTCCAGGCTAACCAATCCCAGCTCCCTCAACTTCTCTCCATAGGGCTGTGCTCCAGGCCTCTTCCCAGCCTCGTTGCCCTTCTCTGGACACACNAGAGTCCATGGGGAGAATGACCTCGCTGCTCCTGCTGGCCACACTATTGCTGATGCAAATATATATAATAAAATAAAAATATAATAAAATATATAGAATATATATAATAAAATATAATAGAATAAAAAGGAAGAAGTATGGAAAATATTCCTTAAAGTAATAAAACCAAAGAGCTTATTCTGTTTAGCCTTGTTACAAATGCTGCAAAACTATAACTATGAAAATTGTACATTAACATTAAATCTCACCAGAAAACTTATTTACAAGGTTTGAAACGCAGGGTTTGGAAATTTATACACACAGGGAACAGGCAAAACTGGAACACTGTAAGAGGTAACCAGCAAATGCAGACATTATACTGGAAGAGAAGGTTTTTGTGGTCACTATACTGCTTGCGGTTCATTATCCTGCCTAGCCACTAAATGGACACAGGAAGCTTCTCTCTGCTTATGGCAGAAGGCAATTAGTGATCACAAAAGGCTTTAAGTATTTACTCACAAAATATTATTGGGCAGTACCCAAAGCACTTGGAGGGGTTGCTGTCAGTGGTCTCAAAGCCGTTAGAGGCTTTGGAGTTTTCCCAGGCTCTTTTCTCAGGCAACTGGAGTCTGGCACAGTCTCTGACCTGGTTCTTCTTGACTCCTCATTCAGCAGCAACCTTGCAGAGGGGCAGGCAGGATGCAATGCCATGTGCAGGCTTGGCACAATCTCACGCTGGCTGTGCAGGCTGAGTGCCTGCAGGCATTTAGAGCCTGTGCCTGGTAGTGGAGTTCCACACAGCTCAGGATGCAATGAGGTAGCAAGCAAACATGAATACAATGTCAGAGCACAGATACAAGGGTAGAGCATATTGTGCTGCCTGCTCATCTGCTTTTACCAGTACAGCCTGAGACTAATGGGTCTTTGGACGCAGAATAGCCAAGAAGAGGAGGCTCAGGGGAGACCTTCTTGCTGTCTACAGCTACCTGAAAGGTGCTTGTAGCCAGGAGGAGGTTGCTTTCTTCACTCAGGCAAGCAGCAGCAGAACAAGAGGACACAGTCTCAATATGTGCCAGGGGAAGTTTAGGCTGGAGGTGAGGAGAAAGTTGTTACCTGAGAGAGTCATTGCCTGCTGGAATGGGCTGCCCAGGGAGGTGGTGGAGTCAGCGTCCCTGGAGGTGTTCAAGGTGGGTTTGGACGTGGCACTTGGTGCCATGGTCTGGTCTGGAGGGCTGTGGTAACGGCTTGGACTTGATGATCTTTGAGGTCTCTTCCAACCTTGGTGATACTGTGATACTGTGATCTGTAAGGGTACAAATCTTTGTGTGAAGATGTATTTGACACTAGAGTAGATTCAATAGTAGTAGGCCTTCTGGTGTTAACATCTATGAGTTATAACAAGAAACAGATTGGCAGGTACATATTTCAGTTTTCCCTAGTTTCTTTTTTTTTCAATTTCTTTTACACAACTTCTCAAGCAAAACTCTTTGCACAGGATACATTTTTAAAGAAAGCACCATCCATTTGGTGAAACCAGGAAGGGAGAAGGTTTTCTTTTTTTCAACTTGGTAGGTTGTTTTTTTTTTCTCCCCCCAAATTTTTATCACAGCTGAAATCTTCACTCACCTTATCTGAGATATGATGCAAGGAAAAGAACTGACATGGCTTCCAGTGCTACAGTGAAACAGTTTTGGCTGATCAATTGGAGCATCTTTAACAGAAATTTATCATACTGGGAGCATATCAAATCTTGACCATGAATGCTATGTATGGGTCTGGTTCATCACTGTTTAGTCCCAAACCCCTCCAAAGCCAGTGCAAATTGATTTTCCCACACCTTAAGAACTGTGTTCAGTCTTGGGCCCCTCACCGCTAGAAGAATGTTGAGGTGCTGGAACCTGTCTAGTGAAGGACACTAAAACTAATGAAGGACACTAAAGCTAATGAATGGTCTGGAGAACAGGTCTTGTGAGGAGTGGCTGAGTGACCTGAGGTTGTTGGAAAAGAGAGTGAGACCTTCTTGCTCTCTACAACTACCTTAAGGGAGGTTGAAGCTAGGTGGATGTCAGTCTCTTCTCCATAGTAAAAAATCTGGAGTCCTGTGTGCAATTCTGGAGCCCTCAGCACAGGAAGGACATAGAATTGTTGGAGTGGGTCCAGAGGAGGTCACCAAGATGCTCAGAGGGCTGAAACAGCTCTGCTATGAGGACAGGATGAGAGAGTTGGGGCTTTGCAGCCTGCAGAAGAGAAGGCTTCCAGGAGACCTTAGAGTAGCCTTCCAGTATCTGAAGGGGGCCTACAGGAAGGTTGTGGAGGGACTATTGACAAGGTCTTGCAATGCCAGGACAAGGGGCAATGGGTTTGAACTGGCAGAGGGGAGATTTATACTGGATGTTAGGAGGAAGTTGTTTGCAGTGAGGGTGGTGAGACACTGGCACAGGTTGCCCAGGGAGGTTGTGGCTGCTCCCTCCCTGGAGGTGTTGAAGGCCAGGTTGGAGGAGGCCTTGAGTGAGCTGTGCTAGTGGGAGGTGTCCCTGCCTATGGCAGGGGGTTGGAACTAGATGATCCTTGAGGTCCCTTCCAACCTTACCATTCTATGAATTCAGAGGACAAGAAGAAATGGCCTTAGGTTGGACTAAGGGAGGTTTAGATTGGACATTAGAAGAAAATTCTTCATTGAAAGGGTTCTCATACACTGGAACAGGCTCCCTGGGAAGGTGATTGGATCTCCATCTGTGGAAGTGTAGAAAACACTTGGAGATGTGGTGCTGAGGGACATGGTTTAGCCCCAGACTTGGTAGAGTCAGATAATGCTTGATGATATTAAAGGTCTTCTCCAACCAAAGTGATTCTATCATTCTGTGAAAAATAACCTTTTTAATGAGGGAACAGGAACACTTAAATTCTTCCTTCTTTATCCTTTTGTCTAACCACCCCTCCAGATGTTTCAGATTCTGTGGTTCACACATAGCCAAATCATACTCTTGGTTTTGTACAGCAGGGAAGGAAAGGATTTAAAAAATGGACACTTAACAGTTCCTTATGTCTGCTGCTTATCACATATTTCCTGGCAACTCTTTTTAATCGCTGATCCCTCTTTCAGAGCTCTCTGAAGCAATTGAAGCCTGATGTTTTATAATCAACTCTCCTTCTATTTGATAAAGTTCAGAACACCTTTCAGTAGAAATCATTTCACATGGTAAAATCAGCTATGATTGGGCACCCTGCAAACTACACCCAATATTCCTAATCAAGCATGTGATATAAATGAACCTTGTACTTCACTTGGCATTAAACATCTTGTCCTCACCTCTACAAGAACTGAAAACCATCCAATTTTCCAACTTTCCAATTTATTTTTTCCCAGTGGCACTTGTCAGTGTGTACCTTATTTAATGGAAAAGAACACACTATATAATGACCATCCTTATTTTTCAGAGAAGACTAAACCTGGATAGATGTCTAAATAGCAATGTATATGCAATCCATCATCTTCTGAGCCCTCCTGTGCTGATGAAAGATATTCCAGTTGTCTCTGCTCTTAAAATGGTTATTAAAATATCTCACTGGGCATGTCTTACCTACTACCTACCTTTACTCTTTCCTTGTGATTCACTTTTTTTTTTTCAAACATAGCATCTTTGTACTATTGCAGACTAAACCTGAGAAATGAAGAATCATAGAATCACAGAATCACAGAATTAACCAGGTTGGAAAAGACCTTTGAGATCATCAAGTCCAGCCTGCTACCCAACACCATCTAGTCAATTAAGTCATGGCACTAAGTGCCATACCCAGTCTTTTTTAAAAAACTCTTCCAAGGAGAACTCCACCACTTCCCAGGGTAGCCCATTCCAATGGTCAGTCACTCTTTCTGTGAACATCCACTGCCATCTCCCAGAGCAATGGGGCTGCTGAGCAGCACAGCCCTTTGCTACTCCCTTTGTGCATTGCCTTTTCTTGAAAGAGCTCTGTGAAAGTGAACTGAAAACCTCCCACAGGAGAAAGGAAAATACTTCCAAGTTAACTTCTAAGCACGGAGTCAACCTATGTAATATGATGACTGTAGTAATGATGCTTGTTTCTTTCAATTGTGTATGAAAATTTTGGGGGTTTTGGATGTTTTCTGGAATAACTCTCAACGTGGTTGTGATCTCTGATGGCTGTTGGAAACCATCTGCTCTTATCAGAGAATCATAGAATCATAGAATGGTAAGGTTGGAAGGGACCTCAAGGATCAGCTAGTTCCAACCCCCTGCCAGAGGCAGGGACACCTCCCACTAGCACAGGTCACTCAAGATCTCCTCCAACCTGGCCTTGAACACCTCCAGGGAGGGAGCAGCCACAACCTCCCTGGGCAACCTGTGCCAGTGTCTCAGCACCCTCGCTGCAAACAATTTCCTCTTGAAATCCAGTCTAAATCTTTCCTCTGCCAGTTTAATCCCATTGCCCCTTCTCCTGACTTGTAAACAGTCCCTCGCCAGCCTTCCTGTAGCCCCCTTCAGATACTGGAAGGCTACTATCAGGTCCCCTCTAAGTCTTCTCTTCTCCAGGCTGCAGAGCCGCAACTCTCTCAGTCTGTCCTCACAGCAGAGCTGCTGCAGCCCTCTGAGCATCCTCGTGGCCTCCTCTGGACCCACTCCAAAACTTCCATGTCCTTCCTGTGCTGGGNTTTCCTCAGGGCTGCTCTCAGCCATTCCCCACCCAGCCTGGAGTTGTGCTTGGCATTGTGCCTACCCAGGTGCAGGACCTTACACTTGGCCTTGTTGAATGTCATGAGGTTGGCCTGGGCACAGCTCTGCAGCCTGTCCAGGTCCCTCTGGATGGATCCCTGCCCTCTAGCAAGTCGACTGTGCCACACAGCTTGGTGCCATCTGCACACTTGCTGAGGTTGCACTGCTTCCTCTGTCCATGGCACTGACAAAGATGTCAAACAGCACTGGTGCCAGCACTGACCCCTGAGGGACACCACTTGGCACTGGTCTCCAGGTGGACATTGTGCCCTTGATCACCACTCTCTGGGTGCCACCATCCAACCAATTCCTTACCCAGCAGTGCTCCACCCATGAAGTCCATGTTTTTCCAGTTTGGTGCCCAGGATGTCATGTGGGACAGAGTCAAATGCCTTACTCAGATTGTGAACTAAGTTTTATCTGACACCTGTGATTTTGTTGTGGTTTTTTTTTTTTCTCCCCAGGATGAGATTTCTCCTAAAAACTACAGTTGGATCTGAGACACTTCTTGCTCAGGTAGCAGACCTCTGGGATATTTCTGTGCCCTGGAAGAGTGGCTCATTTCTGCAATTTGGAAAGGATAATTTTAGCAGTGGGGAGACCTTGTTCTATACAGCTAACTGAAAGGAGATTGTAGTGAGGTGGGTGTTCATCTCCTCTCCCTAGCAGCAAGTGACAGGACAAGAGAAAATCGCCTCAAGTTGCACCAGTGGAGGTTTGGATTGGGCCTTAATAAAACCTTTTTTCTGGAAGGGTTCTCAGACACTCAAACAGGCTCCCTAGAGAGATGGTTGAATCCTTATTCCTGGAGGTGTTTATAATATACAGATACGTGGTGCTGAGGAGCATATTTTAGCACCACACTTGGTAGAATTAGATAATGGTTGGACTGGATGATCTTAAAGGTCGTTTGCAACCAAAACAATTCTGTGATTCTCTGTTGCTTTGATTTACTGTATGACAAGGATGAAACTTTGCACTTCACAGATAAATGCCACAATCTTTCTGAAAGGAAACCAAATTCTCATGTTTTCTGTGTGCCATGCCTGCTGAATTACCTCTTTCAGTCTCTGACAGTGACTACTTTAACATCTGCCAGTCCAGCTAGCTACCAGAAGTCTATACAGCAATTAACAGTAGCAACATAGTTTTTATGGATTCCCATGGAAAAAGTACTTTTTAAAAAGTCTTTTTTTTTTTAATCCCCCCCCCTTCTTCTTGAGCTATGTTTTTATATTGACTGCAGCTCTTCAACAGCTCTCTGATACCCGTAGTCTTACTTGTCCACTGCATGTGATGTTTACGACTGACTTGTTTCTATTCCTGGGTTAGGTGTTGCCAGCTCTAGTCTGCTTTTCACAGCACCCTTCCTTAAAAGCTCCCTGAGCCTCTGCCTGTGTGACAGGCTGCACTGAGCCAGTCCTGCAGCCCTGAGCTTTCCTTGCCACAGTGCAGCGTGTTTCTCAGCACAGTGAGTGGGGGCTGTGTGGAGCACCATGCTGGTGTGGCATCACAGAAACATTCCAGCTGGAAAAGACTCCCAGGATCATCAAGTCCAACCGTTATCCTTACTCTACAAAGTTCACCCTTAAATCATATCCTCAAACACCGCATTCAAACAACTTTTAAACACATCCAGAGTTGGGGACTCCACCACCTCCCTGGGCAGCCCATTCCAATGCCTGACCACTTTTCCTAATGTCCAGTCTAAATCTACCCAGTGGCAGCTTGTGACCATTCCCTCTTGTTCTACTACTGTTTACCTGTGAGAAGAGCCCTGCAGCAGCCTCTCCACAATGTCCTTTCAGGTAGCTGTAGACAGTGATGAGGTCTCCTCTCAGCCTTCTCTTCCTCAAACTGACCATCCCCAGCTCCCTCAGTCGCTCCTTATAAGATTTATTCTCCAGGTTCTTCACCAGCTTTGTTGCCCTCCTCTACACTCATTCCAGCACCTCCACATCCCTCTTGTAATAAGGTGCCCAAAACTGAACACAATACTCAAGGTGTGACCTCACCAGAGCATAGTACAAGGAGACAATCATCCCTATGCCTGCTGGACACAGCATTTCTGATACAAACCAGGATGCCATTGGCTTTCTTTGCCACTTGGGCCACTGCTTGTTCATATTGAGTTGTTTGTCACTTACAACACCCAGGTCCCTTTCAGCTAGACAGCGTTCCAGCCACACTGCCCCAGGCTTGTAGTGTTGCTTGAG
This sequence comes from Eubucco bourcierii, assembly GCA_013396675.1. Classification (NCBI taxonomy): domain Eukaryota; kingdom Metazoa; phylum Chordata; class Aves; order Piciformes; family Ramphastidae; genus Eubucco; species Eubucco bourcierii. The sequence goes on along the minus strand of VWZE01019174.1, from coordinate 207,393 downwards.
GTTGTTGTGGCCTGAGTGTAGGACCTGGCATTTGGCCCTTTTGAAAGTGTAGGACCTGGCATTTGGCCCTGTTGAAGCTCAGGCCATTGACATTGGCCCATCGATCTAATCTATCCAAGCCCTTCTCTAGAGCCTCCCTACCCCCCTTGCAGATTAACACTGCCACCCAACTCGGTGTCATCTGCAAACTTCCTGATGGCACACTTTATGTCTCCATCAAGGTCATCTACAGAGCCTGCTTTGCCTCTCAATAGTGTTGTCTGATGTGCATGTACCCTAAATTCGTATGCATTGTCATCTTACAATCTTACCTGATGATCCACTATCGCTCTATCATGGCCGCTTCGTTCCTTGGGGACTTTCCTAGCAGCACTGAGGATTGATTTTTCAGCCAGCAGAATTATGCTTCAGCACATGGAAATACTGAATTGCATCTAGCTCCAGTTTTATTTAATCTCAGGTGTGCTGGTTTGAGGCTAATTGGAATATTTTAATAGAGAAAATTGCACTATAGGCTGTGAAAGGAAAACATCATGATGTCTACTTCACTCATAGGCTTGCTGGAGAATTGTTTGGGAACACTAACCAAAACAATAGATAAGTCAGTTGCTCTCTGTCGCTTGCTGGACCAGGAGCTGCTGGTGGGATCTAGCAGCTTCTGGGCTCTGGCTCCTCTGCTGATTAATCCTCACTAACCACTTTTCTTCTAACCCCCCTGGCCGATCTTCCTAATTTACCTTGCACGTAAGGCAAACCTTGGGGTAAGGTACAGGGGTGGGGAGAAGGTGGAAGGGTGGTTGGGAGCCCCTCCTGGGGTCTCTGATTTCTGGGAGGGGAGTTGTGTTGCTGTATTACCTTTTACTTGTATATTTCTGTAAATATTGTGTATATAGTGTAAATATCTGCTGTACATTGTGCAAAGCTGTAAATATAGCTTCATCATTTAACTTCCAGCCGACTGAGTGCTAGTCTGGGTCATTTTACAAACGTGTGGGGGGTGGGGGAACTCCCAAACCTTCACATCAGGAGATTTTAGTTTTAATAACCTAGCAGTAATGCTGTCTCACGTTGCTGAGATCCCCGATGTCTTATGCAGGTAAATACCTGAATACTCTCATGTCCTTACTCTCAAGTGCACAGTAATTCTCATCATTTCACATTTGGCAGCTATAAAGGTTAGAGGTAAACCGATTGCCTCCCTAACTGTGATTAGGGCCCTTAATCTGCACCAGAAAATTCCGGGGTTTCTCAAGTTCTTCTAACACCTCTGCCTGTGTGTAAATCCACATTACATGCAAAGTCTGCTGCATCAGGCCTGTGTTGTCCCAGCTCCTTGCAAACTCCCTCCAGATGTCAGAATAACCTCCTGCTTTGCAAAACTAATCAGAACCCACAGCGAACCACGTCCCTCTGTACAGACTCTGACTGTTGCTTTTTGTGTTTGAATGGCTGATCCCCTCCCTCTCCCCTGCCTCTGGTGTGCTGCCTGGCACAGGTAACAAATGCTTCGTCACTGACCCGTGCTGGTGTGAAGGCCCCTGGGTTCAATTAAATGGAGCAAGAGGCAGTAAATAAACCGCATGGGCCAGAGCATTAAATCACTCAGGGCAGAGAAGAATCAGATGCCGAGGTGGTTTGGTTTGGAGGTGGGCCACGTGCACTTGCACCCACGATGCCATTTAATACCCTTGCTGCAAGTTAATGACAACTGCAATCAGGCAGGGTGATGTCCCCTTTCTTTCTTCCTTCCACTCCTGATTTTTTTTTTTTTTATTTATACATTCCCAGCACTCTCTCCAATAAATTAAAGCCTTTCTCCCCTTCCTCCCCCTCCCCACTCCCCCCTTTCCTATTTTGTTTTACGACCTTCATGCTGTTCTCCTTTATTTCCCACATTTTATTTCAAGAAGTGGGTTTCAAGTGCTCTCAGCCCATCTTCTGGTTTGGTTTAGAACAAGGACTGCAATGAGACGAGGGGTTGTGGAAGTCATGAACTATTTATAGGTATTTGTTCTTTCACATTGGCACTCAACTTTGTTTATAGAATCACCTGCAGGACAACCTGAACCAGGGGACCACAGCTCACTTGATCTAAAACTGGTTTTATTTCTTGGGTTTCTTAACAGAGCCCACGTGTGTGTGTGTCTGCCGTGGGCTAATGCATGTTTGATGCTTGCACATGTGTCAACAGCACAAAAGCAAAGTGCCCACGAGCACGTGTGTGAGAGAGTAAAGGTGCTTGGAGTGTGCCCTCATGAAATCCTCTTATGGACTTCATAGGTGATTGTGAATAAGAAGGGAATTGTACGTGTGCATTACCACTGTTTAGAAAGTAAAGGTTCCCAAGAGACGACTTGAATGAAAATTTTTCTTTATGGTTTCCCCAGTTGGTTTTCATTTTCTCCAAGCAGTATTTTTGTCTTGGGTTGGCCTGTTGAAACACAATGCTTATTCTTGTTTTCCTTCTGCGTTAAATATTTTTCCTGTTTTCTTCCCCCACCCCACCACCGTGTAAAACAACATTTTAAACCAAAACTGTCATTTAAAATTGCTGACATAAAAGCATTTCATTTGTTTTTCTAACCCACCCCCCACCCCGCCCAAAACCTGATGTTTTGATTTGAACCAAAACAAAATTTTTCATTTGCTTTCAAAGTATCAATTACAAACGAAAATATTTTTTGTTACTTCTCCCCAGAAAGTCAGACTGTTTGGTGCTTCCAAAAATTGCAGGTATGTGGCTTCACAGTGTTTGTGTGTGCATAGTTGCAGTGGTGTGACGGTATTGTGCAGGATGCATGTTGACTGCTTGCAGGTGTTGCACACACACACATATGTTTTGCAAAATATACCCTGGTCTGGATAGTTTGTACGTCCACATTTGCATAGTGGTGGTAAGATATGCAGAGTTGTGTTGAGTTCATGCCAGTAACATCTCCATCTACTTATGTTTTTAGATTTTCCTTTTGAATGTGCTTTTAATATTTTTGGGCTTGTTGCGGCATGGCCAACAGTGTTAAAAATAATGGAGCAAGACTGAGTAAGCACAGGAGAGCCAATGGCATCCTGGTCTGGATCGGGAACAGTGTGGCCAGCAGGACAAGGGAGATTCTTCTGCCCTTGTCCTCAGCACTGGTCAGACCACACCTTGAGTGCTGTGTCCAGTTCTAGGCCCCTCAATTCAAGAGAGATGTTGAGGCACTGGAAGGTGTCCAGAGAAGGGCAGCAAGGCTGGTGAGGGGCCTGGAGCACAGCCCTGTGAGGAGAGGCTGAGGGAGCTGGGGGTATGCAGCCTGCAAGAAGAGGAGGCTCAGGGCAGACCTCATTGCTGTCTACAACTACCTGAAAGGAGGTTGTAGCCTGGTGGGGTTGGTCTCTTCTCTCAGCCAACCTGCAACAGAATGAGGGGACACAGTCTCAAATTGTGCCAGGGGAGGTCTAGGCTGGAGATTAGGAGGAAGTTGTTGCCAGAGAGAGCGATTGGCATTGGAATGTGCTGCCCAGGTTGGTGGTGGAGTCGCCATCCCTGGAGGTGTTGAAGAAAAGCCTGGATGAGGCGCTTAGTGCCATGGTCTGGTTGATTGGCTAGGGCTGGGTGATAGGTTGGGCTGGATGATCTTGGAGGTCTCTTCCAAGCTGCTTGATTCTATGATTCCATGATTCTAATTAAAGTCGTAAGATTGGGGAAGTAGATATATTTGGGTTCTTTTGTCATCTTTCTCTTTTTTTCTCTTAGTTTGTCAGAGGCATTCAAAACCCACCTGGATGTTTTGCAGTGTGACTTACTCTAGGTGATCCTGNTGTAGCCTGGTGGGGTTGGGCTCTTCTCCCAGGCAACCTGCAACATAATGAGGGGATACAGTCTCAAATTGTGCCAGGGGAGGTCTAGGCTGGAGATTAGGAGGAAGTTGTTGCCAGAGAGAGCGATTGGCATTGGAATGTGCTGCCCAGGTTGGTGGTGGAGTCGCCATCCCTGGAGGTGTTGAAGAAAAGCCTGGATGAGGCGCTTAGTGCCATGGTCTGGTTGATTGGCTAGGGCTGGGTGATAGGTTGGGCTGGATGATCTTGGAGGTCTCTTCCAAGCTGCTTGATTCTATGATTCCATGATTCTAATTAAAGTCGTAAGATTGGGGAAGTAGATATATTTGGGTTCTTTTGTCATCTTTCTCTTTTTTTCTCTTAGTTTGTCAGAGGCATTCAAAACCCACCTGGATGTTTTGCAGTGTGACTTACTCTAGGTGATCCTGCTCTAGCATGGGAATTGGACTGGGTGATCTTCAGAGGTCACTTCCACCCCTTACCAGTCTGTGATTCTGCGATTCACGTTTTCAATCTGATCTTTACAACCTTGATGACAGAAAAGTTTCGCTGTAAAATTAGGTTTCTGATTCTGAGGTGTCATTTTGCTCTAAGAGCTGAGGTTTAAGAAAAGGCATTAAGAAAATAGCTGGACCTGCACTGAATTTTTGGGCACTGTTAAAAAGAGTTTCTCTTTGCAGAGTATATAACTCAGTATGTGCTTGTATTAGCAGTACTATATACTCATGCTTTGTTCTTGCATGCATCTGTAATATAACTAAATATTTATTACATGTTGGTATGCATTATGCATAATGTATACTTGTGGCTGGAATTGATGATCTGTAAGGGTTTGGGTGTTTTTTTTTTTTCTCAAGTAAAACAATTCTATGATTCTGTATTAAAATTTATCTTCTCTTCTAAACGAACCATTTAAGCACTTCCTAGTGAGTAGAAACTTTAAAGCAAGCAATGCATCCTGTCCTAAGTTTTATCTCCCCCATTGATGAAGGCACTTAGGCCAAGACATCTATTTAGACTAGGCATCTAAACTGTAGCTATGCTGACTTCTTGTACTCAGTCCCTGTGTCTTTATTGTGATTTCTATATTTGTTTGCGTGCAGGTGGCAGTTCTGGTTGTATATGTGACATGCATGTAGACACGTGCAATGTGTGTGTGCACACACATATACATGACAAGCAGTCATTGGAGTTTTTGCAGAGCAAAAGTATGAAAGAGTATGAAATATTTCAGTCTTCATTCAACTTGGATCAGACAATTCTGCTATGCTCCACTTACTTAAAAATACTTCAGAGCGGCTTGGTGCAGCATTACCCAGAGCTAAGCTTCCTCGAAGACCCTGTTTCCTGCAGTCCCATACAGACTTCTTACTGCCCAGTTTTTCCTTGGCTTCAGAGGGCCTGAGCCAGCAAGTGTGTTCTCATCAGGGAACATGGTTCTTCACAGAGCACTGGGGATGTTCTTGAGGGTACCAACCTGCAGTCTCTGCAACTTACCACGATGAGGCAATGTTGATTCATAATAGCACTGATCCACACGGAAGTGTTTCGGTTTGGGAAATGTTGATACCCTAGGTCTGCACTAAAGAAAATGAAAATGCTTTCCCCTTTATTTTTTTTTGCTGAAACTGTAGCTTGCTGTCTCTGAGAATTGTTAACACTTTAAGTATTAAGCTGGGATAAAATACGAATGTGAATTTTCTGTCGGACAAGTGTTCTGAATTTTGCTCAGTTTTGCATTTACAGATAGTCTGTGTATTATAGTAGATGTATAAATATTCTGTATCTAATGGGAATGCTTGGAGTCACCATAGTGATTACTTTCTGTGAACTGAATTGTTAAGTACTTAGATACTTTCTAGTTGGTAAGTATTTGTGTTAGCATTTTGCGGATCAGATCCTAAGCGAGCAAGAACTGCTGTGGCACCACTGACTTCAGCTGACTGTGTTGGCTCCTGCCAGGATGGTTTGTGGCTTGGAAAACATGCTTACTACGAGAGACTAGGAGGAATCATAGAATGGTAAGGTTGGAAGGGACCTCAAGGATCATCTAGTTCCAACCCCCTGCCATAGGCAGGGACACCTCCCACTAGGACAGCTCACTCAAGGCCTCCTCCAACCTGGCCTTGAACCCCTCCAGGGAGGGAGCAGCCACAACCTCCTTGGGCAACCTGTACCAGTGCCTCACCACCCTCACTGGAAAGAACATCCAGTCTAAATCTCCCCTCTGCCAGTTCAAACCCATTGCCCCTTGTCCTGTCATTGCAAGACCTTGTCAATAGTCCCTCCCCAGCCTTCCTGTAGGCCCCCTTCAGATCCTGGAAGGCTACTCTAAGATCTCCTGGAAGCCTTCTCTTCTCCAGGCTGTAGAGCCCCAACTCTCTGTCTATCCTCATAGGAGAGCTGTTGCAGCCCTCTGAGCATCCTAATGGCCCTCCTCTGGACTTGCTCCAACACTTCCAATCTATTTGTTGAATCTATTTGTTTCACCTGTAAAAGAGCTTAAGAAATAATTCAATAATGTTCTGCAATTACTTATGTAAGAAGGAGATAGCTGATATTGCACAGCCCTTCAGTCTGGCAGACAAAGGTATAACAAGATCTGACAGCTGAACAATTCAAACCTAGTATAAGGCACAGATTTTCCAAGGTGCATGTACTGAAGTTTCGAGACAGATAAGCAATACTTAAGGTAAATCCTGCATCACTCTGAACCTTTAAGATAAGATTTTGTGGTTTCCTGAAAGACCTGCAGTGGATTCACTTTGAGGCATTGAGCTAGAAATAAAATTATTGGGGGAAGATTCATGGTGCGTGCCGCAACAGGGAGAGCTGAAAGGATCAGGCCACGATTATTGTATGTCAAAGCCCAGTAAGAACAAAATGATTGAGAGCCTTGGCATTGGGTTAACAATTAACAGCTCGAGATTATCTGCAGCATCAAAGGAAGAACTCATTATCTGTTTGCATCTAACAAAGAGCTGCCCTCACTCCTCTGTGCATGCGCGCACACACACACACACACACACACGCATAGGGTACGTGCTTTCGTGCTGTTTATTTTGGGCTGTGATGTTTGTTTGCTGCTGGCATACCTCTGGGGGATGCTCCAATACACAGTGTGTCATGAGGCTCAGCCGATGGTGGGGAGCAGAGCAGAGATTTATACAGTGCCTCCAGGAATCCCCAGCGGGGCCTCACTGGTGAACTTTGGCTCCCCGGCTTGCTGCCAAGCATTAACTACAATACTTGCACTTGTTTTTGACAACAGCAAGCAGGTTGTATTTCAGCAATTGCTATTTTGGTTTGGGAGTTATGGCAGAAATGTCTCTGGGTGCTTGGCTGGTATAAGCAGAGAGGGTGATTTACTCTTATTGTGTAATGTCACCTTTCAGTCAGTGCTTGGGATAAAAATTATGGAGTGTCGTTTATTCTTTTTATTAAATTTCAAGAGTATGCACTTCCTGTGCAGGAGGACTCTCCAGCCCTGATTCTGCCTAGAGGGGTGGCCTCAGCTTCAGGCACTTTTAAAAATACAAGTTGGGTTGGTTTTTTTTTCCCTTTTTTTCTTTTTGTCAGTAAGTTGGGACTAAAGGCAGCAGCAGTTGCCATCTTCCAGACTGCTGCCTGTGATGATAGATGAGTTTGGCCCTGGAAGCACAGAGAGATACTGGACTCAGCACAACATAGATGTTGCAATGCAGCCAAATTAAGCTTTAGTGGGAATGTGCAAGTTGGGTCTTAGTCAGAGTATCTCATGCCTGCCTGCCTCACTGAAAAGCAAGAGCAAAATATTAGCAGCTGACCTGGTGGGATATACACTTGCCCAGAATATTCTGTTACTGGCTACAGATGAACCAGCATCTGATCCGCTGTGTGAGTTTCCTGAGGATCTCACAGCCATGGATTGGGGAGGCAAAGGAACCTTCCAAAAGAGATACTGATTTCTGCAATCTTCATGTCAGAATTCTCCATAAATCACAATGCAGGAGATAAACTAGAGGTGTTACGATGGCAGGTCACGCTTATTCCTCAGACCCGGCTCGGTACACCTCAGGAAGCAAAGTGGGTTGTTACAGACTCTGAGAAATTCCCAGGACCTTCTGGAATAAAGTAGAAACAGATAGCTAAATTAATTAGTAGGAAATTGTAACAGCTGTAATGACATAAATGGCTAATCTGCAGGGCTAGTAGGATCAATTGGCTAAGATTTTTCCTTAAATCAATACACCTGTAAGACTTAACAACGATGTGTCCTGAGATACCCCATTACAGACAGCAAAAGCTGTCTCTAAGTGCAGGTCCTATACAGCACTATTAACCTAATAGAGGGAAATGGGGAAAACAGGGAAAAGGTAATGGGAAAAATTGGAATGTAGATACAGGGAAAACAGCACTGGGGAAAAAAAACCAACTTCTCAGTAATGTCTTCATTGTGCAGAATGGTAAACTTGAAATGGAGTAAACATGGCAAAGAGGTAAGAGGTGAACCAATGAATATTCCTTATTTTATTTTATTTTATTTTATTTT
>VWZE01019174.1:184797-198918 GCA_013396675.1 Eubucco bourcierii | reverse complement strand
GTAATCAAAGCATTCTTGGTCTTAATTTCATTTTATTTTATTTTATTTTATCTTGTTTAATTTTATTTGTTATTTTTTTTAATATTTTATTTTATCTCATTTTATTTTATTTTATTTCATTTAATTTCATTTCATTTTACCTCATTTTATTTTATTTTTTTAGTTTATTTTAAATTTTATCAGCCTTTTGCTATCTGGAGATCGTAATCAAAGCATTCTTGGTCTTAATGTGATGGAGTGACCCAAAATGAAGAAGTCAAAGAGGTCAAGTTAGATTTTGCAACCTTTCATTAAAAAAAAAAAATAAAATTATGTGTTCTCTAGCTGAATATAAAGGGGAGGGAATATCAGATCCTGACATTTCCCATGGTAGAAGACTCCAGTCCCAAGGATGCCAGTCAGATAGGATATATCTAAATTGCAGCAGGAGGTCAGAGGTGATCTAAAAATTGCCTGAAAAGCAATTCTTCCTTGTGATCAACGAGAAGGACAGACTGTAGACAAATATAGTTTCTGGAGGTGAAAGTTAAAACTGGATCAGATTGCAAAGCATAAAACTCTGTAAAGAGATTGTCTAAACAGACAAATACAAATGAGAGCGTGCTAGCATATAGATGTTAATTACTCTATTTTAAAATATGATCTGTCTGTTGTGTGATCTCTACCACTGTCTGTTGTGTGATCTTTACCACTGTCTGTTGTGTGGCTTTACCACTCAACATACCTGAAAACAAAACTGAAGAGAATTAGTTTGTACTCATAACACTATTACGGACGTTCCTCTTTTAAAAATCCTTGCTATTTAAAGAAGTGTGTCTGTGTGGGGTGGGGGAGTGAAAAATACATTTTCTCTTTCTACAGTTAAGAAGTGTATCTGCTACAGGCGTCAGGGAGAATAATTTTCACTCCTGCAGGAGAAAAATGCAGCCACTTTGAACGACCCGGTTTTGTTCTCTTCTTTTCACTACGCAAACGTGTATGCGGATTGTAGCTGTTAGCAAACCATCAAAAGGGTTTCCCAGAAAAGCCCCAAATACGAAGTTATTTCTGCTTCTAGCACATAAAGGCAGAGTGTTTTTCAGTTTTTGAACTTTGCACACCTTTTTTCCATTTTTCCCAAGCACAATTTCATTTTTACAGGTTTGTTTTTCCCCTTGTAATCACTGAGAGCAAATAACGGTGAGTATGTCAGTGCTTCTTATTTTTCCCCACACACACTTTTTAGCTTTTCATTCTGCTTCACGTGGCCTTTTTAAGACTGTATCACCTTAGGAAAAAAAAAAAAACAACCTAGTTTGAGAAGGAAAATAATTGAAGTTGAAACTGCTAACGTGCAATTTCACATCACCTTTGAACAAGAGAAACTGAGCTGGGGATATTTTTCCCGTAGCATTTCCAGCGCTGCCATCAATTTGAAAACAAATAAATGCCGAAAAACAGAATCAAAGAACCAAAGAAAGAACCAAAGAAGCCAAAGAAGAAGTGAACAAAGAAGAAGTGAACGCAGTCTAATGGAATTCACATTCCAAGATTTTCAGATACTTTAATTGCTGGAGAGCAGGGGGAAAAAAAAAAAATTCTAATTGCACTTGCAAAGAAAATTCTGATCCTAAGAAGTAATTATTTTTGTGCAATATGAACTTCCAATAGACATTTTCAATTGGCAAGGCTGTGGAAGTCATGTGGAAAATAGCAGAGATAAAAGAGGGTATTTTATTACAAATTTTGTGTTTTAAAATATGTCCTCACCTAGACTCCAGAAAGTGAATGGAATGCAAGAAAATTAGATTTACACACACACACACACACACGCACATGCACATGCACACACACTCAGGCTTGTAAGACACCTCTGACCACACAGTGGTACAATGCATGGTCTGATGGGACGGTGCTCACACACTTTCCCGTCCTGGTCAACCCCCTCGCCTGTTTTTCTTCTTTCTCCACTTTCCCTTTTCTCACTGCCAAGTTTTTCCTTTTGGTCTTCCTTCTTGTGAGGTGAGTATAAAAAAGCTTAGCGTACAAAACCTCACATAATGATACTCTGAGGGCGAATTATGTCCTTGCTCCCCTAGGCAGCTTGGGAGTTGCCTGGAATATAGGAAAACAGTGCAGATTTAGGCCTGAATGGTGATTTTTATCGCTGCTATTTAGGAAATGGTTCTGGAGTCTCTTCTTGGCAGCTCTCTTTTACATCAATCAGCGATGCAGCGTAACCATACCATCAGCACTAAGTACAAATTCTCACACCCTGCTGGGGACTCAGGACAAGCCTCCCACAAATAGCTTTCCATTTCCATCCTGAATTCGGCATTAGCCAATTTAGAGGCAATATATGGTTCTAGGAATAGGCTGTCATGTACAGTATGCACAAGACAGGTCTCCCCTAATCTCATCTAATTGGCAACAGGAGTTGCTGTCATTAGGCACAGAGTGCGAGAGGCATTAGAGTCGTTAGCGTTTGTGCAGGCTGTCAGAGAAGAGGTCAAACCTTTGGGGAGATTCAGGCACGTTCTCTGGGAAGATGTGGCCCTCCTGATTTGCTGCTTCCACTAAGTGGAAGTCCTCAGGAGGACACTGTGTTTGCCACAATATTATGCTCACAAATGAGAATGAGAAAATAAAGATTTTTAACTCCGGTTGACAACAAATTTGAGAGAGGGACACGGAACACGGGAATTTAATAACAGGAGTCGGTTCCTCAGCCTCTGAAATATAGGTGCACCTTGTGAAATAATTATTCTGATAAAGGTTAGTTTCAGACAGGATCTTCTAAAAATACTAAATAAAAACATACACTGCAAAGAAAAACATTACAGATAGTAATTTCAAGGCAGTTTCCTTCAGAGGCACTCTGGCCTTTTGACAGTGTGAGGCCATCTCCTCCAGCTTCACCTCTGAAGCAAAATCTTCATGAAACTGTCACAGGCTTGTGAAACCATTCCTCTTCAATGAAATTAATTCCCTGATGGCAAGTAGTTCTTTTAGATGTCCTCAACAAGCAGCAGTACAATTTGACTGTAGTTCTGGTACCCAGACCAATATAAAATGCTGAGTTGGCTTTTGAGAGAGGCCCTGGAACTGCAGAAGGCCATTTCCAGCTGAGAGTATGGTTTCTATGTACTTAGTTGGAGAGGTTTCGTTTTCATTCAGCTGGCAGAACTCCTGCCTGCAGGCTGAGGGGGAGGGATGGTGAATTATCCTGTATCAGGGCACCAAGGACATGCTCCTCCAGATCGGAGCACGGCCTGGGAGGCATAACTATAGCTCTGCTCAAGTTTTGGGCCATGGCTCATCTCCCCATCTCCTAGACACTGACCGTGGCAGTGGTAGCTCCCCATCCTGCTTCCCTGAGCATCCCACACAGCCTGACTCCCATCTAAACCCAACCTCCTCATCCTTGCCCCACAAGACTTCTGATTGCCAGTCCCACAGAAAAACTCCTTGTAGCTTTGGGTGTATTTAAGTGTTTTCTGTCTCACCACAAACACCTCGTTTTTTGCCTTTTTTCCCCTCCAGATACTTTGGGATGCATGCAGGTTTGTGGTTGGAGGAAAATCCGCACTGAAGCAGAGCATTCAGTCAGACCATGGCTCAGGTGGTCTGTCTTCACTCAGCAGCAGCATTTCAGACTCCAGGCTGCTGTGCCTGAGGAAAACATGCTGTGAACAGAGTATTCCCTCACCACACTTTTTGGTTGTGCTGGGCTCTTTGGTAGAGTCAGATAGTGGTTGGATCTTAAAGGTCTTTTCCAACCGGTATGATTCTCTGATTCTTTCCTATGGCAGGCTGCGAACAGAAAGAGCCAGGTAGTTCATTTTGCCCTCTGTAAAGGTTTTCAGCTTCTCAGTCTTCCACCTCATCCAGAAATTCCTGCAGTATGGATGGTATGGAAATAGAGGAGGAGCCACTGCAGGTACCAAGACATTACTGAAGAGGTGTAAACCGTAAAACTTTCCTTGCTGATGCAGTTCCCTGTAGCACAACCAGAACAGATGACACTGAGTTGGAGCTGCCATGGGCAATAGCTCTGGTCTTGTTGGTGTCAGTAACTACTCTGCACAGGCAAGTGTGGTGATAAGAACAGCAATCGCTGTTGTGAGAGGTAGTGTCTTGGATAAATGCTGTTGTACTGTGACTGTACAATGTCATAGTACCTTATTGCTGGGAGATATATGGTAATGAAACCTAGTGATTCTACAGCTAATATCTTTGTGACTTTGCAGTGCAAGTCCCCTGAGGCTGGTGAGCAATGTGGGGCTCCATAATTTCTTGCTGACCTTCCCAATGCTGTGCTTCTAACATGGAAGTAATAGAGACAAAGCACCACCAAGCTCCAGATCCTTCGTCAGTTTGCCTCCAGAAATCCCTCCCATGAAATCCTGAAGCATGCCATGCCATTATGTCTTTAACATATCAGCTTCTAACTCTTTCCCCTCCATTCTTTCCCTAATTTTAAATGAATACAAACAAACAAACAAAAGAAAAAAAAAACCACCCCGTGCTGGCTCTTTGGCCAGCACATCTGGATGATTTATTTAAGACATGAGTAGTAGGTGATGAGAGTGATCAGTGACATACTGAAGACTTAATAGATTGGATTTTCCCCCTGGTACTGGCTGTGAAAATGTTTTCCTGTCTCTTGTCATTAAAAACTCATATTGAATATGCATATTAAGAGTGGAGCAAATAAGGCACAAGTGGTGTTCACTGGAAAGGAAGGTATGTAATTATGGGAGTGCCTGTGAGGAATGGTGGTCACACTGGGACGTGTGACAGGTGCACAAGAGTCTGCTGCAAATGTCCTTTGAGCGAGCACATGTCCCAGCTTGGGACATGGTTTCCACACTTGCTTTACAAGCAGGCACTGAGCCAGCCTTGTTTCATCCCTGCAGCACAGGTCCTGCCTTGTCCTTTTCCTCATACACAGACAACGCTGCTCTAGTTTCTTTGCCTAGCTGCTTGTGTGAACGCACAGATATAGAGGGTAGCACAAGGAGGGGCACACGATGGAGGAAAGGTTTAGTAGCTGGGAAGGTGTTTGTGGGGCCTGCTTCCTTCTCGATGCCATAAACATCTTCCCACTTGTGTGCTCCTGCTGTTTCTTTACATCTCTGGTGCCTGCTTGATCACAGAGTGCTACAAGGAGTTTAAAATGCCATAATATTGAACTTACTGCTGGGCTCCTTGTTTGACTCAACCTTCAGTGGGTAAGCACCAGGTCAGGAGCAGGGGACTGCTGCAGCCAGGACGGGGAACTAGGACCCTAGGGAACTAGTAGCAGCTAGGGAGAACAATTTGGTCATAACTTGAATTTCCACCTAAGTCTCTGGTTGCCTGTGTTTTGCATGGCAAAACTTACTTTTGAGTAAATACTTTCTCCATTCACAGGTATTCCCAGCACCCAGTGTCGCCTCTCTTCAACTTCAGGCTCTAGAATAACTGAAGGTAGTATTAATTTTCACTGTCTGTGCAGAGAAAAAAACCCAGCTGCTGGGGATGCAAGATGAGTGGAGAAAATGATCCAGATTGTGAGTGGTAAAACGGTTTCTGGATGTATTTTTTGGGCCCATTTTCTGGAATTCTCTGGTTGTGCAGGGTAAAATGATGAGCTAAGAATAGAAGACCTTGAATCTATCCCAGTATTTGATGCCTATGACCTTGCAAATAGTTTCCATTTGTGGGAAGCAACTTATTGACACCAGTGCATTGTTTAGCCTAAAGTATGTGGTAGAAAGAATTTAATCAAACATCCTAGTTAAAGTATTGCTTTAAACAGCCCAGAATGGTATATCCTGACAAATAATTAGAAGTAGCCGAAGCAACACATAGATGGAAAAAACCAATTCTTTTTGTTCCTTTATGTTTGGGATTTTGTTTGCTTGGGGGTTTTTAGTTAGTCAGTTTGCTTCCTTAAAAAGGCACAAATGGGAGTATATGTCGTTGCATTGTACAGTGTACCTTCCCTGTGCCACAAGGCACTTAAATAAGTTGAGAAAACACAACACTCACATGCTGTTAAGTGATTGCTTGGAGGCTTCAGTACAGAACAGAGATGCAAAATGACCCAAGTCTGTTCAACTCTCAGTTCCTAGTTACTCGGCCATGGTTGTAACATGCAGGTGGAGAGACTGGAAGAGGGAGGATCAAGGGAACAGTACTGGGACTTTGTGCTGACCCAAACCTCTTCTGTAACCACAAAAACAGCCTGAACAAGAGCATTTCTTACTAGCTGTCCTGCTGATCTATGCTGGTCATTTATGATGGAAGTCAGGGTAGATGTGAAACTGGAGGTGAGACCCTCTTCTGAAGCTGGATCAGGGGTAAAGAAAAAAATGCAACTCCCTGCTTGTTACTACAACTGCTAAGAAGAATTTTGAATATGCAGTTGGCACTGCTTTAATTACTTCTGCACAGTTAAGTTAGTAGAGCACTGCTCAACTGTGGATACAATTATTCCAGCAGAACTATGTTGTACTGGCAGAGATCATTCTTGCGCAACACATACAGACAGTCAGTGGCATAAGGCATTGGTTTAACTCTCTGCTCGATGCAGACCATACCTTTGCCATAAAACCTGTTGACGAAAAGGAGTGGCAAGAGGCAGGACATTGTCCCCCTGTGCTCTGCACTGCTTAGGCCACACCTTGAGTCCTGTGTCCAGTTCTGGGCCCCTCCATTGAAGAAGGACATTGAGGTTCTTGAGTGTGTCCAGAGAAGGGCAACGAGGCTGGGGAGAGGCCTGGAGCACAGCCCTATGGAGAGAGGCTGAGGGAGCTGGGATTGGTTAGCCTGGAGAAGAGGAGGCTCAGGGGAGACCTTCTTGCTGTCTACAACTACCTGAAGGGTGCTTGTAGCCAGGAGGAGGTTGCTTTCTTCTCTCAGGCAAGCAGCAGCAGAACAAGAGGACACAGTCTCAAGCTGTGCCAGGGGAAGTTTAGGTTGGAGGTGAGGAGAAAGTTGTTGCCTGAGAGAGTCCTTGACTGCTGGAATGGGCTGCCCAGGGAGGTGGTGGAGTCAGCGTCCCTGGAGGTGTTCAAGGCAGGTTTGGATGTGGCACTTGGTGCCATGGTCTGGTCTTGAGGGCTGTGGTATCAGGTTGGACTTGATGATCTTTGAGGTCTCTTCCAACCTTGGTGATACTGTGTGTGATTGTACTGGATCTTATTCCTGGTGAAGAAATCACCCAGCCCCTGTGTGCAGAGACAGTTAAGAGAGCACAGAGACAGGACAAGTGCAAGGTACCCAAGAAAAAGCTGTGTTGTAGATTACTGAGTCACAATATTCCTGTTGGTTCTGCTGGTTATTTAGCAACTGGTAAATGATAAAATGCACTTATGCTGCTGATATAAATCAAAGCAGCAAAAGGCCCCAGGACTCCACCAGAATATGCTGTAGTTCCTATGGGAATCTGTCCCAGGATTGCTTTCATTTGGATCCTCTTTTGTTTATCTTGCAAAACAGAAAAATTATTCTGAAGGACTTTTGGCTCCTCCAACTCCTGCTTTGGATATTCCAGCTTCCAACAAAAATCAGACACCCTCTGGCTCCAGACTAGTAACTCCCCACTGTTTTCCCTAACCACTAAGAGGTCTAGCATGTAGAATTTTAAACTGAGTATCTAAACACAAAGAGATTTAAATACTCTGACAGACTACAAGTAGTGTTTTTTTAATCACAGTTAAATTTTTTGTACGCCTTTACTCATTAGAGGTGTGGAAACTCCTGCTTAAGATTGAAGACAAGAGTTAAAAGTGACTACATATAATGGGTCTCCACATAGCATGTAAGACGTTTAGAATCATAGAATCATAGAATGGTAAGGTTGGAAGGGACCTCAAGGATCATCTAGTTCCAACCTCCTGCCATAGGCAGGGACACCTCCCACTAGTACAGCTCACTCAAGGCCTCCTCCAACCTGGCCTTGAACACCTCCAGGGTGGGAGCAGCCACAACCTCCCTGGGCAACCTGTTCCAGTGCCTCACCACCCTCACTGGAAAGAACTTCCTCCTAACATCCAGTCTAAATCTCCCCTCTGCCAGTTTAAACCCATTGCCCCTTGTCCTGTCGTTGCAGGACCCTGTAAATAATCCTTCCCCAGCCTTCCTGTAGGCCCCCTTCAGATCCTGGAAGGCTACTCTAAGGTCCCCTCGAAGCCTTCTCTTCTGCAGGCTGCGGAGCTCCAACTCTCTCAACCTGTTTGAACTCAACTGGCAAGAAAAAGCTAGGTAAAGTAGTTTTTAGAGTGGTGCCTGTTGTCATTATAGGCCAAAACCTAAGCAAGGCACTGAATTACCAATGAGAATTAAATTGTGGGCCAGCAATTCGCCTTTCCTACTGACCTCCGAAGTCCTACAGGTTCAAATGAGACCAATAGAATAAAGCTTTGCAGAGGACATCTGATTTGGTTGGAGGAGAAAATAGGATTAGGGACTTAGAAACCTCTGGTCTCCTCATAGATTTCTCAAGCAAACATCTGCCAGCAACTACAAGAGACATGACCTTGACCTTCCAAGGCACCTGTACATCTGACACAGCCTCACCTGACTGGGTTAGGGCACAGAGCCTCTGCTTACTGGGACTGACATTTTAAAAAAGAGGACAGATAACTTGGAGGAAGCAACCGCAAACAAGAGAAGCTGGTCATGAGAGACTTTAGCCAAGCAGTCCCCTTCCAAGGCGTTTTTGGGTGAGTCTCCTTCCACCCAAGGGAAAGAGGAGTTTTCAGAAAAGAGGAAATGGCCTAGCTGCTTCAGTCTGGTGCTGGTGGCCAACCATTCTTCTGTGCTGTTTTTAACGCTCTAGGACAAAGATACCCTGCAGATGGCTGAATTCGGAAGTAACTTTTCATTCCTCTGGCCAGAGCCCAGTCAGACTCAAGTTCCCTTATGAGTTTGATCCTTTCTGACACATCTTTCAGTGTAAAATCCCTCAAAGTGGAGTCAGGCACAGGCACAAATCCGTCAACTGTCTCCACGCAGACTGCTCCGTGTAGGCAGTTCATGCCACTGTAGGAGAAGAATCTCTCTCTTTTCCCGGTTAAAATCTCACTTATGTTAGCTGCACCTCTTTATGTACAGGTAATGAACAATTTAAATCCTCTTTCTCAGTCTTGGGGACGTCATCATTGTTCTCCTGGTCACTTAGAGTCTACTCAGGCATGAATCCCACCCAGACGGTATGCACGCTTTGCATATGGAATCTCTGTCTCTGGAGGCAATCAATACCCACCTGGATGTGTTTCTTGGGTGGTTTGCTCTAGGTGATCCTGTTCTACCAGTTTGTGATTCTGTGATCCCATGTACGCATCCAACTTCGATCATTCTGCATTCTGCCACTGTATGTTACCTTTTCTTCGCAACCTTTCTCTGCTTGTTCTGCACCTCCTGCACTAAATACGAGAATCCAATCTTTACTTTTCAGTTCTCTGCTGTTAATTTGTATCCTATGCATCATCTCTCAATGACTTGGAAGATCCTGGATCTTTGGCCAGTTTATGGTGCCATACTATAGCGCTTGCTTATTACATTTTCAGATCTAGTGACCATGTTTTCTCCTTTTCTGCCCCTCATTTCTGGAGGAGTTCCCTGTAATCATAGACAAAAGCTTTTTTCACCAGCCTCTTTCAGGCTTGACTGGCTGGAAAAATTGTGATGGAAGTGCTTTCGTGGTTGCTGGCATGTGCCGGTTTGCTGCGTCTGGAAGGTTGTGCAAGTCCCACATGGGGCCAGCCTGCCAGGAGAGTGTCCCCGGCGGAGGCTCCGCACCCCTTCTCACCCAGTGTTGCAACAGTTCCGGTTTTTGTTCTCTCTGGACTGCCTCCAAGTGCTGAGATGTGAATTCCTCTGCAAATAAAATGCCTCTCTTGGCTGTATTCTTTTTCCAGTCGTGTTTGTTCCAGCGATGCCTACTGTGACACTGGTTAGGTTAGAGCTCATCGCAATGACCAGCCTCGTCTGTGTTTGTATGCTCGTTCATCTGACTGTAGCTGCCCATTGTCTTTTGTCTTATGATCACTTTGAGGGGCAGGACTGTGTTTTCCTTTTGTCCTTAGACCTGTGGGACATTGGTTTAGAAACAGACCTCTTATGCCCTATGGTAACTTAAGCAAGAGACAATAAGATGTTATCTTTCAGTATGAGAACAAATGCTAAGTTTTTACTCGGGCAAATTCCCTTTAGCTGAAGTACAGCTGCTTGAGTAGAAACACAGGAAGAAGCTAAGGATTTGGTTTACAGGAAAATAAATAAAATACACACTGGTCTTCAGCCTCCTGCATACTGAAAATCATCCTCTTTGCACACTGGCCTAATGAAGATCCCATTGTTAGTATTCTAAGCAGCAGTTGGACACAGATGTGACCTTGTGGGGAGTAAATGGAAATGAAAAAGCATCGTTTTGCTCATGGTTTCTACAAGGTGTGTACTAAGACCTGATGCATCTGCTGCATAGCCATGTGGTAAAACAGGTTGTTAGAGTCTCCTGTGCTCTCAGGAATAGAAAATGAGAGCTATGCACTCCCATAGCCAAGAAGGCAAACAGTATTCTGGGATACATTAAGAGGCGTGTTGTCAATAGTTTGAGAGAGATTGTCCTGCCCCTCTACTCTGCCCTGGTGAGGCCACACATGGAGTATTGTGTCCAGAGCAGAGACAGGGAGCTACTGGAGAAAGCCCAATGGAGAGACACAAACATGCTGAGGGGACTGGAGCATTTCTCTGATGAGGAGATGCTGAGAGACCTGGGGCTCTTAGGCATGGAAAGGAGAAGACCAAGAGGGCATCTTATCAATACCTGAAGGGTAGAGGTCCAGAGGATGCTGCTGGGCTTTTTTCAGTGGTGCCCAGGGATAGGACAAGGGGCAATGAGCACAAACTAGAATACAGGAAAGTTCAATTAAACATAAGGAAAAACTTCTTTCCTGTGAAGATGTCAGCACACTGGAGCAGGCCACCCAGAGAAGTTGTGGAGTCTCCCCTGGAGGTTTTCAAAACTTGCCTGAACAAGACCCCCTGCGACCTGCTCTAGACCAACCTGCTCTAGACCAATCTGCTTTAGCAGCGAGGTTGGACTAGGTGATCTCTGGAGATCCCTTCCAACGCCCACCATTATGTGATTCTGTGGTTGTGTGACTATGTCAGTCCTAAAAGACAAAGTGAACTGTGCTGGAGAGTAGCATGATTACCATTGCCCAGCATGCCTGTGACAAATATTCTCTAGCCTGCTAGAGCCTGTCAATTAGATTGTGACTTAGCTTTCTCCATAGGGATCCAAATGGCTTGGAGAAACTGTGTGAAGGAGTTGTAGTGGAAGGGTAATTAATTGCTGCAAGATGATATCTACAACTACCTGAAGGGTGCTTGTAACCAGGAGGAGGTTATTTTCTTCTCTCAGGCAAGCAGCACCAGAACAAGAGGACATAGTCTCAAGCTGTGCCAGGGGAAGTTTAGGCTGGAGGTGAGGAGAAAGTTGTTGCCTGAGAGAGTCCTTGAGTGCTGGAATGGGCTGCCCAGGGAGGTGGTGGAGTCAGCATCCCTGGAGGTGTTCAAGGCAGGTTTGGACGTGGCACTTGGTGCCATGGTCTGGTCTTGACGTCTGTGGTATCAGGTTGGACTTGATGATCTTTGAGGTCTCTTCCAACCTTGGTGATACTGTGTGATACTGCGGTATTTTTAAAAATATTAATATTGTTTGTTAATATTAAATATTCAGAACTCACATCACCCCAATCACCAGTTTACTAATAATAGGCTCTTTGCATCAGTTATGGAAACTGTATATGCAGGCAATAACAGGATCTAGCAATAACTATTAAATATATACATTAATTGAACTCGATTGAACCAGCAGAGGAAGCTTTGCGGTGAGTGCACCGCTTGCGGTCAGCACTCCGCTTGCTCACTAGATGGACTCAAGGAGCTCTTTTCTGCTTATTGCAGAAGCCAATTAATGATTCCAAGAGGCTTTAAGTATTTACTCACAGAAATATTATCTGACAGTACCCAAAGCTCGTGGCAGGGTTGCTGTCAGTAGCCATTAGAGGCTTTGGAGTTTCTCCAGGCTTCTGGGTGCTGGAGAAAGGAGGCAGACAAGCTCTGACCTGGTCCTGACTCTCTGGATGATCTGTGTTATCTCCATGACTTCCCTTCTTGGCAGGAGGCTTTAAGGTCCAGGCAGATGTCTTGTGGTGCGCCCAGTTCTGGGCCCCTCAATTTAAAAAGGACATTGAAGTGCTTGAGAGTGTCCAGAGAAGGTCAACGAGGCTGGGGAGAGGCCTGGAGCACAAGCCCTATGAAGAGAGGCTGAGGGAGCTGGGATTGTTTAGCCTGGAGAAGAGGAGGCTCAAGGGGGACCTTATTGCGGTCTACAACTACCTGAAAGGTGGTTGTAGCCAAGGGGAGGTTACCTTCTTCTCTCAGGCAAGCAGCAGCAGAACAAGAGGACACAGTCTCAAGCTGTGCCAGGGGAAGTTTAGGTTGGAGGTGAGGAGAAAGTTCTTGCCTGAGAGAGTCACTGACTGCTGGAATGGGCTGCCCAGGGAGGTGGTGGAGTCAGCGTCCCTGGAAGCATCCCTGGAAGTGTTCAAGGCAGGTTTGGACATGGCACTTGGTGCCATGATCTAGTCTTGAGGTCTGTGGTGACGGGTTGGACTTGATGATCTTTGAGGTCTCTTCCAACCCTGGTGATACTGTGATACTGTGATACTGTGGTGTGCAGTTTCGGCATAGTGCCACGCTGGCTCTGCAGGACGATCACGTGGAGGCATTTAGAGCCTAATCCTGGTCACTGAAGTTCCATACAACTCAGGATGCAGTAAAGTAGTAGGACCATGGATACAACAGGAGATATAATAGTGGAGCACACATATAATAGCAGAAAACACCTTGTAATGGCAGAGCACACAACGTGCTCCCTGCTCATCTCCCTTTATTTTGATACAGCCTGCGACTAATGGGCCTTTGGACACAGAATAGCCAATCAGAATGGCAGTTAGCCAAGCTTGACCTTATTATGTGAAGCCATAGGCTTGCTTTACTTTTTTAGGGCAGCACACAGGCCTTGCACAAGGGAACCATGTATACCTTGTTTACCACAGGGTTCAAAACAAGTCTGGGCAGCTCACAGTCCTCAGACTCAGTGGCTCCAGATTCTTTTGTCTTTCTTCCCGAAGTTGCATCTCCCCAAAACAGGGGGAGGGATAGCAAAAAAACATGCCTGGGCAAACCAGGACACGTACAAGCCTATTTTGGCCTGCTTAGGCCTACCATGACAGGAGGATGCCAAAAGTGAACATTACTGTGGAGCAGTTCTTAAGCATGTGTTGCAACTCCATGTAGCTTATTAGTAGAGATGTATCCATAAACACCAGAAGCACATTAATACAACAGGTGAGAAAATGAAAGAAAACTGCAAATTTTCAGGCAAACCCTATGCATAAAATCCCTTTTAGATAAGAGCCTGGTTAAATGGACAAATTAAATAATTAGTTCTTAAATTCATATTGTCTCCATGGTCTTTCCAAGACAGGAATGAAACTCTCCTAAGTGCTTCAGATATCAGTGGTTCTGGAAGTGCTCCCTGTACTTGACAGTCTGGTAGCACAACATACTTCAACAGGAGTAAAAAAGAAGACATAAATGAGGGAATTTTAAGTAAATCCAGGGCTTGGTTTTAAGTATAAACCTATTCATGTTACAAAGCAAAGCTTTTGCTTACAGTGTTTACAAGTAGAAAGAAACCTAACAAGTTAGATTTAATACAAGTTTACCAGAAGGTGGAGCTGGATGGTAAAACTTAACAATAACTTGAAAGGATCATTTTAGCACAGAGGGATGAATCATGTTGATGTACCAGTAGTTTATCTGAGCTGCAGTTGAGAGGTCATAACTGCTAAAAACTGGCATCTGTTATCTAGACAGAATCCTAATGATCAGAGTGGCCACAAAAAATGTTTCTAAATAATATAATGGCAATACAAAGAAGTCTGCAAAAGTGTGATTTGAAAATAAAGAAAATGAAATCCTAATTTGAACTTCAGTTCTCCAAATTGCCTGCACAGATGGGCAGAGTCCAAGGGGATGGAGCTCAGCAAATCCAAGTGCCAGGTGCTGCACTTT
>VWZE01019174.1:163665-178555 GCA_013396675.1 Eubucco bourcierii | reverse complement strand
TCCCCAGCCTTCCTGTAGGCCCCCTTCAGATACTGGAAGGCTACTATCAGGTCCCCTCGAAGCCTTCTATTCTCCAGGCTGCAGAGCCCCAACGCTCTCAGCCTGTCCTCACAGCAGAGCTGCTGCAGCTCTCTGATCATCTTTGTGGCCCTCCTCTGGACCCAGTCCAACACTTCCAGGTCCTTCCTGTGCTGAGGGCTCCAGAGCTGCACACAGGACTCCAGGTGGGGTCTGAGGAGAGCAGAGTAAAGGGGCAGAATCCCCTCCCTTGCCCTGCTGCCCACACTGCTCTTGATGCAGCCCAGCACTCAGTTGCTGTCTGGGCTGTACTCACACTGCAGCCTCATGTTGAGCTTTTCATCAATCCAGACTCCAAGGTCCTTCTCCTCAGGGCTACTCTCAACCATTCACCACCCAGCCTGGAGTTGTGCTTGGGATTGTGTCTACCCAGGACACAGACATAGAAATCCATAATTCCTCTTTCCATCTTTAAGAGGCTTTGGAATATTAATGTGCACGGAAGTGTGGTAAGTAGATTATGCTTACATTATTTAAACTTGTTTATTTGCAACATGAGAATGGCATAAAGTAAACACCTGGGAAGATTCAACTGGCAAATTCAAGTGTTCTCCTGTTATAAAGGCTCCCAAATAACATCTTTTTTAGAACAAAGGCATAAAAGACAGTTCAGAAAAGCCATATGTCTTGTAATTTGAAAACTGATGTTTTTCTTGTGGCTTCCAAAAATATCTGCTGCTGCACCGAGACGAATGCTTGTTACAGTTTAGCCAAGCAAGGTCAAAGCAGGTGGCTTAAGATTAAAATCCTGCATTAAATTAACTATGATATTTGCTAGCTGCTAAATACTCTCCAGGGTAAGTTGAATAGCAGTCTTTATTATATGCACCAGATTTGGGTAAATAAAAAAAAGTGAGAGGCAAAGAAAACATCAACTCTCTGTAATGAAGTATTCCCTCCACAGCCCAGTCTCGAGGGAAGAAAAAGAAAAGGAAGACCAGTGGTCAGAAGAAATGCTTTATGTGTGAAGGAAGCATGTGTCTGGCAGCTTCAGACACACACATGAAAAGTAGACTGTTGGAACCAAAGGGTTTCTCCATATGTTGAACTCCGAGTCTCTCGTTTCTTCCAGAAATGATTAGCTAAGGATATTTTCCACTCTTCAGTCAAATAGGAGAGAAAATCCTACAGGGAGATGTTACATATGCCACTTGGAAATGTTCATCTTATCTCTCTGTACAAGTATCTCTTCCAATTTTTCTTCTCCACCTGCTCCAGACCCTGGGCTGCTAAGCCAAGTTTCAGAGGATTATCGTTTCCTGAGTCTTCCTGTTGATCATTTAGAATTACTGGCATGATGTTGGCTTCTTTGCTCCAGTTCTATGGAACATCCTCAGAAATCTAAGATTTATTTAAAAGCTGTGTCAGTGGCTTAGAAAACTCTTTAGCCAAATCTTTTAAAACCCCTGACTTCAGTGGATGTTTGTTCTTTGGTAGACTAAGGACAAAGTTGATACATTGGGGGTAAGACACATGGTGCAAAAACATTGTTTGCAGCAGAAATGGGAGTCTGCCCACCCTGTACAAAAACTCAAAGGCAAGAAGATGAAACAGTGATGCAGACAAGACTGACTGGTGAAACAGTTGTGAGCAGCACATTAGCAAGTAAAGGCATTTGTTTTGATAAAAGAAACCAGGCTATACTGAGAGAAAATGCTGGTATGCTCTGTGCATACTCTAGAGGGTGCTTGAGACCACAGCGGGGACACAGTCAAATATCATCTCCCTGAGGACCTCCCGAAATTAGAGGTGAATTAGAAAGGAGAAAAATTAATACGAGTATGGTAGCTGGTGATGGTGTGACCATGAGATCTATATTCACTGGTGTCCACAATACAAGCTGGATAGTGAAAAGCAGGAAAAGTCCCACAGGAAAGTCAAGAAACTTCCACTGAAGTGAAAGACTCCGAAAGAGCTCAGTCGCTTAATGGATGCTACAGAGAAAACTGTCCACATCTGCCTACATGGAGAAGCTTGTTTTGTCGTGGTTTGTTTTCCTTTGCTTTTTATCTGCTGGAGACAGGCATTGAAGGATCCAGTAACTATGCAGCCCAGACAGCCAACCGAGTCCTGGGCTGCAGCAAGGGCAGCGTGGCCAGCAGGGCAATGGAGAGGATTCTACCCCTTTACTCTGCACTCATCAGACCCCACCTGGAGTACTGTGTGCAGTTCTGGAGCACCCAACACAGGAAGGACATGGAAGTGTTGGAGTGGGTCCAGAGGAGGCCACAAAGATGATCAGAGGGCTGCAGCAGCTCTGCTGTGAGGACAGGCTGAGAGAGTTGGGGCTCTGCAGCCTGGAGAAGAGAAGGCTTCCAGGAGACCTGATAGTAACCTTCCAGTATCTGAAGGGGGCTCCAGGAAGGCTGGGGAGGGACTATTGACAAGGTCTTGCAATGACAGGACAAGGGGCAATGGGTTTGAACTGGTAGAGGGGAGATTTAGACTGGATGTCAGGAGGAAGTTGTTTGCAGTGAGGGTGGTGAGACACTGGCACAGGTTGCCCAGNTTTTTTTTTTTTTTTTTTTTTTTTTTTAAACCACAGGACAGTTAATCATCAAAAGAATAGGTCTGGTGGCTATGCAAATGTCCCTGTCAGTGGCAATTTGGAAATTAAGATTGACTGTTTCTCTTAAAGGTGTGCCTAGCTTCCCAAAGGAATTATTTCAGGGAAGAAATAGTCTGGCCTGTGCTGTTGTAGAGGTCAGGATTAAGGTACAGGGCTGCTTCCCTCTGGCTTTATAAGCCATGAATCAGTTCCTTAATTTTTTTCATGGGGAGATCTATGCTTTTGGGGTTTGCTTTATCTTTGGAGTTGAAATGAGACATTATTGCATTTGTAGCACTAATTCTCCCAGACAACCAATAAATCAGACACAGTTTGACTGGGATGTTTAGTTCACTGTAGCCACGAGAAGACTAAGGAAGAACTTGGACTGGAACATGTGTATTACAAAGGGAGGAAAAGATAGCTTTATGGACCGTGATGAGATGACCTCATTCAACATTGGCTTTCTTAGATGTCAAAACCCTAATTGTTTGAGATTGTTACTCTCTATTTGTTCTTTTAATTTAGGCTAAGTTTAAAGACAGGGAGAAAAATTATGACGGAGCCAAAGCAGGATGAGCAGTTGCTTTTTTTTTTCTTTTCTTTTTTTTTTTCTTTTTTTTTTTTTTTCCTCCTCAGAATTATCCCAAGATTTAAACTTCAAGTAAGTTTAATCTAAAGACTCCAACCTCCCTGTAGGCACATGTTGAATCAATTGAAAAACAACCAACAGGTAAATATCTCTAGCACGGCACTGCTAATAATGTAGCAGACCTTTAGCAGAAGAGGAAACCCTTTTGACCCCTCTGGTGAAAGCTTTTCTGTGGCCTCAGGTTTGGCTGATTTTTTTTTTTGTGTGTGTGTGTTAAACTGCCATTACAAATGCAAGAAGCAGACACCTGCAAGAAACTGATGTCTTTACATACATCAGCAAAGGGGAAAGGCAGAGGCAAATAGGTTTTATTTGTCTTTAACAGAACGCTGGGGAGAAGTACAGATATTGATTGACAGGGGTTTCAGTAGAAACCTGTCAGCTCATAATGGGAGAAAGTGCTTGTAAAAGTACAAAAAGCCCATGTCCTTTCTGAAATCAGGACACTTTTCCTGAAATATTCTACTTTTCCCCATCATTTCCTCTCCTCCTCTGTTGACATCTGACCACAGAACATGGCACTACTGACCCGCACTGCCGATCTGTATATCCGCCTGGAACATGTGCGTGGGCAGCAGGGCAGGGGAGGGGATTCTGCCACTTTGCTCTCCTCAGACCCCACCTGGAGTCCTGTGTGCAGTTCTGGAGCCCTCAGCACAGGAAAGGCATGGAAGTGTTGGAGAGGGTCCAGAGGAGGGCCACAAAGATGATCAGAGGGCTGCAGTAGCTCTGCTGTGAGGACAGACTGAGAGAGTTGGGGCTGTGCAGTCTGGAGAAGAGAAGGCTTCGAGGGGACCTGATAGTAGCCTTCCAGGATCTGAAGGGGGCCTACAGAAAGGCTGGGGAAGGATTATTTACAAGGTCCTGCAACGACAGGACAAGGGGCAATGGGTTTGAACTGTCAGAGGGGAGATTTAGACTGGATGTTAGGAGGAAGTTCTTTACAGTGAGGGTGGTGAGACACTGGCACAGGTAGCCCAGGGAGGTTGTGGATGCTCCCTCCCTGGAGGGGTTCAAAGTCATGTTGGATGAGGCCTTGAGT
This sequence comes from Eubucco bourcierii, assembly GCA_013396675.1. Classification (NCBI taxonomy): domain Eukaryota; kingdom Metazoa; phylum Chordata; class Aves; order Piciformes; family Ramphastidae; genus Eubucco; species Eubucco bourcierii. Next base: position 174,235 of record VWZE01019174.1, on the reverse strand, counting down.
GAGCTGTCCTAGTGGGAGGTGTCCCTGCATATGGCAGGAGGTTGGAACTAGATGATCCTTGAGGTCCCTTCCAACCTTACCATTCTATGATTCTATGATTCTATGTCAAGTGTTGGCAGCCTGCCCCTATGTAAAGCCCTGAAGGGGGAAGGAGGTAACCAGTAGAGATTCCTAAAGCAAATAAATTCTCCTGCATGCTCTGGTCCTATAAGATTTTGTATCTTAGGTAGAGGCAGGCTAGGGTCACCATGCAAGCATGGAACTTCCAAAAATGCTTGGTGTGTGAAGCACTCTGAACACAATTGTCAGAAGAAGATACCAGAAGCTGAGACCATAACATGCTCCTTTTGAAGTGAAGAATCAATACAACAAGGTTGCTTGAGACATCTTCCCTCAATTTAAACATAGACATGTTTCCTGACTTCCAGTCAAATAATATTCATGAGTGATGACAGACAGCTTTTTCCATAGCAGGCAATTAAAGAAATTATGAATTATTTTGTTCCTATTACTTGAAAATCTTTAGTGTTCATAAAGTGGGACAGATTTTCAGGTATTTGCTAAAAATGGAACACCAGCTGAATTGGTTGTGGCAATTAAGGAGGCAGGAATTATAAAATATGCAGTTATTCTATTTCTGAAAAACCCCATCCACAAACTACCTATCAATTAGTTACATTTGGGTTCTAATTCATTCAGGAAGATCTTCACAAGGATGCTTATAGGCAACTGAGTAATTCAGGAAAATCAGAAAATTGGAAAAGGTTTGCCACAAAACAGCTTTGCCACACTGTGGTGGTTTGGGAGTTTTATGAACTTGAGCATCTTACTGCTTCCACATATTTTGAAGTTAAGGCTTTCTTTGTGCTTCCATGGAGTGTTAAAGCAGAATAAAACCTGCCAGGTCACCTATCTTCAAGATCGGGGAGCAGCTCCTGCAGAGACCTTCTCTGTGGTCAAAAGAGAAAGGCCTGTGTGAGGCAGTTGCAACAATCTAGAGATTAACATGCATCTGGAGAGACAAGATGGATGTCCCAAATATTTGTCTTCTCTACTGTGATGGTTTGGGAGTTCCCCACCCCACACACACTTTGTAAAATGGCCCAGACTAGAACTCAGCCAGCTGGAAGTTAAGGACTGAAGCTCTATTTACAGCTCAGCACAGTGTACAAGCAGAGATAGACACTAGAGACAGGAATAGTTACAGACATAGACAAGTTAAAGGGAATACAGAAACACAACTCCCCTCCCAGAAATCAGAGACCCCAGGAAGGGCTCCCAACCACCCTTCTACCTTCTCCCTACCTCTGTACCTTACCCCAAGGTTTGCCTTATGTGCAAGGTGAATTAGGAGGACTGGCCAGGGAAGTTAGAAGAAAAGTGGTTAGTGAAGATTAATAGGCAAGGAGAAACCAGAGCCAGAAGCTGGTAGACTGCCCCAGACGCTGCTGTTCCCCCAGCAAGAGAGAGACCGAGAATGCCTTATCTATATTTTGGTTATTTTTTCCAAAACAATTTTCAGCAAGCCTATGAGTGAAGCAGACATCACCATGTTTTCCTTTCACAGCCTAGAGTGTAATTTTCTCTATCAAAATATTCTAATTAGCCTCAAACCAGCACACACACTTACAAATGAACGGCAGCCTGGAGCCCTAGGGAACGTCTGAGCTACTCACGGTGATGGAGTAGGAATTTAGAGCTGGTCCCTCGGCTCCTTTGTGGTAGTTGCTTTTGTGGGAGTGTCTGGAACTGTGAATTGTAATCCAGCGGTGGATCAATGCAGAAACCTGCCAGAGTCTGAAGTGACTGCAGACACAGCTTCCATGGGCAAAGATTGTGTGGCAGCACAGGGCCAAGCTGGGCTCCTCAGCAGTGTGCCCACCAACAACAGTGGATTACGGCAGAGCCAGGTCCCTGCAGCAGGCAGGCAGGCAGGATGCAGCGGACCAAAAGTGGGGACTGCACACTTTCTCCTCACCCTCCTTCCAGCTGCTCCTCAAGGTCCCCCTGGAGGTCCAACTAGATAATGTGTCCAGTTGCCATATATATATGTTGAGGGGATTTGCTCTTCTCTGTTCAAGCCCGTGGGGGTGGGGTAAGGAACTTTGTGCCTACTTCTTTCCACGTTCCAAACCCCTGGAGCCAGAGTTGGAGGAGGGAGGAAAACAGTTTTGCACTCCATTCAAACCTCCGGTGAGGCATCGACTTGAGTGTGCCCTGCCACACCAGCCTGTTGCAATGAGGGACAGGGAGGCTGTTTGATGCAAACAAGGTTCCATTTATTTGTACCACAGGTCAGCATTATATAGTCTCCAAGAACTGCTCTAAACAATGTGTCATCTACTGATTGTTTATTCCACTATCTACTGTCCACTATCTACTATCCACCATCTACTACGGCCCTCTGGCAAGCTAACCCTTCCATGCTGTTTCATTTGTGTTTCAAAGACTACTTATCAGCTCATTTCCTTACAACAACAGAGCATCTTGACTTCTGGTTTCCTCTTCCTCATCACAGTATCCCAGTATCACCAGGGTTGGAAGAGACCTCAAAGATCATCAAGTCCAACCCATCACCACAGACCTCAAGACCAGACCATGGCACCAAGTGCCACCTCCAAACCCACCTTGAACACCTCCAGGGACAGTGACTCCACCACCTCCCTGGGCAGCCCATTCCAGCACTCAATGACTCTCTCAGGCAACAACTTTCTCCTCACCTCCAGCCTAAACTTCCCCTGGCACAGCTTGAGACTGTGTCCTCTTGTTCTGCTGCTGCTTGCCTGAGAGAAGAAGGTAACCTCCCCTTTATCTCTTCTGTTAAGAAGGAATGTGTTGATTTACATAGTCTATGCCCACAGTTTGTGATCTAATTGTTTCACGGTTCATAATTGTTCCGTGCTCACAGCATGTGATCCCACACCAGCCCAAATTCTCTGTCAAGTTTTACTTCTGGTACCATCTCATCTTCCAATTTTACTCCAGCAGGACTTTGAATTTTTCACTTTCTGTCCTGCACTGTTTAAAAGGACCTAGTGCTCTGTAAAATACCTCCTAGAGCCTCTAACAGAACAGAAGGATGTCCTCCAGGAGATGCAGGGAGCAACATTTTTTTGGTCTAAGCTGTATATTTTCATTTTATTTGAGGATAGAATAGAATCTAGGCTCTTGTATGTGCCTTGTAGTGTGCATCTGTAATTTTGCGTTCCTTGGAACTATGTGTTTTGTAGATTAGAATCATAGAATAGAATCATAGAACGGTAAGGTTGGAAGGGACCTCAAGGATCATCTAGTTCCAACCCCCTGCCACAGGCAGGGACACCTCCCACTAGTACAACTCACTCAAGGCCTCATCCAACCTGGCCTTGAACACCTCCAGGGAGGGAGCAGACACAACCTCCCTGGGCAACCTGTGCCAATGCCTCACCACCCTCACTGTAAAGAACTTCCTCCTAACATCCAGTCTAAATCTCCCCTCTACCAGTTCAAACCCATTGCCCCTTGTCCTGTCATTACAAGACCTTGTCAATAGTCCCTCCCCAGCCTTCCTGTAGCCCCCTTCAGATACTGGAAGGCTACTCTAAGGTCTCCTGGAAGCCTTCTCTTCTCCAGGCTGCAGAGCCCCAACTCTCTCAGTCTGTCCTCACAGCAGAGCTGCTGCAGCCCTCTGAGCATCTTCGTGGCCCTCCTCTGGACCCACTCCAACACTTCCATGTCCTTCCTGTGCTGAGGGCTCCAGAACTGCACACAGGACTCCAGGTGACATTCTTGAAAATGATCCTGTTTCAGTGGCTTTGAATGCTAACATTTTGTTTGTCTTGGCTGCAAAAAGAAAACATAGTTTGGGAAAAAGTGCTGATCAATTTTAATACAAAGAAATAACAACATCTATTGGATTACTTTTAGAAGAGCCCTAGTGTGATTATAAATTAGTTCCACAGGTTAGGGATATTGTTGTTGCTCCTAGCAGATTAAGGTAGGGACTTGCAACATTTTTCTGCCCCTATACGGGCAGTAGACTTAGGATGAGCTTCTTCCCTAGATGCAATCATTGTAAGACAGATTCTCAGCTTCTGTAAATTAATACAGGATCAGCTTTATGATGACTTAAAATAATAAGGAACTTATTCCTTATTTATGCAACAAGATGCTCTCAGGTATCTGGCTTCAGTGGGTGGAATCTTGGAATCTAAGACTAGTAGAGTATATTGATTAACAGTGTAACTTATATGGAATAACATAGCTGAGGTCCAAATACAAAGGGGAAATGACAGTTCATTGACTGAGTATCAGGTAAGCTCAGGTATTAGGGAGTTACTCTGGGAGAGTAATTCATCTTTTGTGCCTCACTTCATCTTGGTAGTGGAAAAAAAATGTTTCACATCCTTTTATATTAGTTATCTGAGTTATTTCAAATGATTCCCTTTTTGCTGCAAGTTCTTGCCTTACTATAGCCTGACAAGTCACATATAGCTAAGAAAGCAAAGAGGTGCCTAAGATGCAATATCTATACAGAGATTTAACATGCAAATATTGAGAAGTGGAGTTCTGTCCTAGTAGATTGCCAGAGCCACATAAGAATATTCACTTAACACAATTTAAAAATCATGTTGATAATGGCCCTGAGAGTATTTCTACTCCACTTCTTGGTTTCTTTCAGTCCTGCACTGTACAGAATAAATCTAAGAGGAGATATATAGTGGGAGATGTCCCTGCCTATGGTGAAGGGTTTGAACTAGATTACCTTTGAGGTCCTTTCCAGCCTAAACCATTCTATGATTCTATATGTGCCTGCGTCGTGGTAGGCCAAAATAGGCTTATACATGTCCTGGCTTGCCCAGACATATTCCCCTGCTCCCCCTCCTTCTGTTTTGGAGAGAAGCAATCGCAGACAAGAGGACAAAGAACCTGGAACCACTGAGTCTAAGGTCTCTGGCTTGCCCAGACTTGTTTTACATCCTGTGGTAAACAAGGTACACATGGTTGACTTGTGCAAGGCCTGTGTCCTGCCATAAAGAGGGCAAGCCTATGGCTTCACCTAATATGGTCAAGCTTGACTAACTGCCATTCCAATTGGCTATTTTGTGTCCAAAGGCCCATTAGACTCAGGCTGTATTGATAAAAAGGGATGAGCAAGCAGCATGATGTGATCTCTGCCATTGTATCCATGCTTCTGCTGCACCGCTGCATCCTGAACTGCCTGGAAACTGCCTTCCAAGAGTTTATCAGGAACAAACTCTAAATGCCTGCAGGCAATCATCCTGTGTAGCAAACGTGACATTGTGCCAAGCCTGCACATGGCATTGCATCCTGCCTGCCCCTCTGCAAGGCTTCTGTTGAATCAGGAATCAAGAGGAACCAGGTCAGAGACTGTGTCAGACTCCAGCTGCCTGAGAAAAGAGCCTGGGAAACTCCAAAACCTCTAACAGCTTTAAGACCACTGACAGCAACCCTTGCACATGCTTTGGGTACTGTCTGGTAATATTTTGTGAGTAAACACTTAAAGCCTCTTGTAATCACTAGTTGCCTTCTGCCATAAGCAGAGAGGAGCTTCCTGCATCCACCTAGTGGCTAAGCAGGATAATGAACTGCCAGGAGTATAGCGACCACAAGAACCTTCTCTTCCAGTAAAATGCTTGCATTTGCTTACAGTGTTCCATTTTTGCCTGTTTTCTGTGTGCATAAATTTCCAAACATGCATTTCAAACCTTGTAAATAAGTTTTCTGGCAAGATTTAAAGTCAGTAAACAATTTTCATAGTTACTAACAATCTCTACCTGGACATAAAAATTAATATCTATTATTAATTTTGCATCATTCATAACAGCCTGTTGTTTGGTTGGATAGGAGAGCGGGAGAAGCTTGAGAATGTCAGAAGAAATACACCTGGGTAGGCAAAATCCCAAGCACAACTCCAGGCTGGGTGGAGAATGACTGGAGAGCAACCCTGAGGAAAAGGCCCTGGGGGTCTGGGTTGATGAAAAGNCTGTGTGCAGTTCTGGAGCCCTCAGCACAGGAAGGACATGGAAGTGTTGGAGTGGGTCCAGAGGAGGCCACGAAGATTATCAGAGGGCTGCAGCAACTCTGCTGTGAGGACAGGCTGAGAGAGTTGGGGCTCTGCAGCCTGGAGAAGAGAAGGCTTCCAGGAGACCTGAGAGTAGCCTTCCAGTATCTGAAGGGGGCCTACAGGAAGGCTGGGGAAGGATTATTGACAAGGTCTTGTAATGCCAGGACAAAGGGGAATGGGTTTGATCTGGCAGAGGGGAGATTTAGACTGGATGTTAGGAGGAAGTTCTTTCCAGTGAGGGTGGTGAGGCACTGGCACAGGTTGCCCAGGGAGGTTGTGGCTGCTCCCTCCCTGGAGGCGTTCAAGGCCAGGTTGGATGAGGCCTTGAGTGAGCTGTACTAGTGGGAGGTGTCCCTGCCTATGGCAGGGGGTTGGAACTAGATGATCCTTGAGGTCCCTTCCAACCTTACCATAATAAGGGCTCTGTGAGCTGACTGCACTTCACAGGTAGTACTTCACAGATACTCTGTGTCCAGAGGAATTTTTCCAGAAAAATAAGTTTTTTAAAACATTTTTTAATGCAGTTACATGAAAAAGAAGTGAAAGAGGATGATGTAATATTCTTGCACAAGGGTACTATTACTATTTTTAATGTTGCTTCAAAGGAGAAAGTGAAAGAGATTTCTGAGCTATGAAGATTAGACATGCCTCACTTTCTCTTGTGGCTCAGTCTCTCCAAGGGTTTACCTACAGTCAAGTAAAAGGGTTCATTATGCTGTATTGCATTTGTTATACAAATTATACCATTTCCTCCTTATCATTGGCTGATATTTGAAATTTGCTTCTAAAATGGACCTGGCAAGTTTCTGTATTTCCATGACAGCTGCTACGTTGCTTTCTCTTGCTTACCACCCCACAGAAATCGCGTAAGTGATAGATAAATGAGCTCTGTACTGCAAAAACTGCAGAACATGGGAGAAAGTAGTAATCTACAGTTTCAAAACACATCAAAGAAAGTCCTCTTAACATAAGGGATGTAAACTTCCGGTATCTGTTGCCACAGGAGTTTGTAGACAGACAGAACTTAGGATTTAGGGAAAGTTGTGGGTAGCAGATCCATAAAGTAGGCTAGATGGGTTAATAAGTGATGTACTCTAGCATCCTAAATTCAATGATTGTGTATCTTGAGGTCCACATGTACTGGCTAGGTTGACATGTTACCCCCAAACTACATGTGCTATTGCCATTACCATTCAGATACAGGGCTAGATAGAACTCAGGTCTGACCCCAAAAGCAAGAATTTTCTCTGTCTAGTCTATGGACCTCAATTTTTTTTCCCCACGCAATCTTTTGTATGGAAAACTGAGCTTTCTCCCTGGGTTTTCTTTGATGTTATTGTGAACAGTTCAGAATTTTATATTCTCAACAAAAGATGAGTGGAGTCTGAGAGCTGCCTACTGGCAGCTGGATGGAAATGGCTCTTTGCATCAATCCCCTGCTCTTCAGCAAAAAGGAGCACAGAAAGAAAACAGAGAGCGTCTTCCATTTCTGCTCCTATGAATGTTACCTGAGCAGCATTTAGCAGTAGGAAGAACCAGTTGCACCACAAAATCATAGAATCATAGAATCATAGAATCATAGAATGGGAAGGTTGGAAGGGACCTCAAGGATCATCTAGTTCCAACCCCCTGCCATAGGCAGGGACACCTCCCACTAGTACAGGTTACTCAAGGCCTCATCCAATCTGGCCTTGAACACATCCAGGGAGGGAGCATCCACAACCTCCCTGGGTAACCTGTTCCAGTGCCTCACCACCCTCACTGTAAAGAACTTCCTCCTAACATCCAGTCTAAATCTCCCCTCTGCCAGTTTAAGCCCATTGCCCCTTGTCCTGTCATTGCAGGACCTTGTAAATAATCCTTCCCCAGCCTTCCTGTAGGCCCCCTTCAGATACTGGAAGGCCACAGCCACAGCCACAGCCACAGCCTCTGCAGAACCTGGGTCAGGTGTACAAGTCAACCCATTTGTTTCTGAGGACTGACCAGTATGTTTGTGACAAGATTAGAGGTGGCAAAGAGGTCATATGAAGAGTGCTTAGGAACTACAGAAAGATCCTCAGAGAGAATCATAGAATGGTAAGGTTGGAAGGGACCTCACAAGGATCATCCAGTTCCAACCCCCTGCCACAGGCAGGGACACCTCCCACTAGTACAGCTCACTCAAAGCCTCATCCAACCTGGTCTTGAACACCTCCAGGGAGGGAGCAGCCACAACCTCCTTGGACAACCTGTGCCAGTGTCTCACCACCCTCACTGCAAAGAACTTCCTCCTAACATCCAGTCTAAATCTCCCCTCTGACACTTCAAACCCATTGCCCCTTGTCCTGTCATTGCAAGCCCTTGTCAACAGTCCCTCCCCAGTCTTCCTGTAGGCCCCCTTCAGATCCTGGAAGGCTACTCTAAGGTCTCCTGGAAGCCTTCTCTTCTCCAGGTTGCAGAGCCCCAACTCTCTCAGTCTGTCCTCATAGGAGAGCTTTTGCAGCCCTCTGATCATCCTCATGGCCTCCTCTGGACCCACTCCAACACTTCCATGTCCTTCCTGTGCTGAGGGCTCCAGAACTGCACACAGTATAATAAACTGCACACAGATTAGTAAACAGCAGTGTCTTCTGCCTTGAAAGTGAGGCTGCCTCTGAGGAGTCCAACCAGTGCATCCCAAAGGCCTGAAATGCTGTCACATTGGACAAAGGAAGAGCAGCCAAGGATCCTCTGCTGCTCACAAAGATCTCTGAGGCATTTTGCTGCTCTGTGGCAGCTTTGTCATACACATCCATGTCTACGTAAGGGAGGGATCAACTGGTTTTGTGTTCATAATTCCATTCTGAAAGTGATAACATCTTCTATATCTTAGAGGATTTTCTAGTCCATTCCTATTCTGCTTCAAATTTTCTCTTTGCTGACTGCCATGTCCAGGCTCTGAAGCAACTCAGAGAAAAGCCTTCATAAATAGCCCCCATAGTGCAATTGGAGGTTTTCAAAGGCATTTATTCTTTTTCACTGTTGCCATTCTCATGGTTGAAAAGCAAGGGCTAAAAGGCTAACAGATGTTCAGATTAATATCATTTTTATGGCTTTGCACCTTATTCTTGGGCGGTTAGTGGGAGTAGACGAACTTTCCCCCAATTCTGCAAGCTCAGTATCTCCTTCTCTCTTTAAGGCAAGCAAAAGCAATTGTATTTTCTTGAATAACCCTGCCATGTAGTCTAGTCTTCCTGTGTCTCTCCTTATTTCAGAGTTTATACCTCTTTGTTGTCTATGGTTTTGCACAAGTGGCCAAATTCTAGTTCTTCACTGCAAGTATAATGCACTGAGTAAAATCTATGATTTTAGTGCTGGGTTCTTTTGCATCTGTAACAGATTTGAGGGGGTGAAAAGAGCATCTGAAGAGCAACAAATAAGAGCTCCTTTTCCCTGATGTCTTGTTCTGTTTCCACCTGGAGGAATGGATGTTAGGGGACATATCTAAAGTATGCTTTTGATCTGGAGAGCATTTGTTTAAAGAGAGTTCATGTAAACCTTTTCCCTTCACAAGTCAGAGCTGTACCTTCTCCCTACAGACACACCAATTACAGTGAGGTTTTATCCTTGCTTCCAAGCAGTGCCAGCACAGCCAAGAAAGCAGTACTGGGAGCCTGCTCCTCCAGAGGCAGTGACTGCTGAGGTCATGTGGTGGCAACTCATCTGAACCCCAGCTGCTCATGGCACTACAGAGTGCCCCTGAGGGTGCAACTGCCATGCTCTCCCAGACACTCTGGTGCACAAGAGAAAGTGAATGTGGGCTGGTTAAGAGTAGACTACAGCCTTGGATGCATGATGCTCTGGAAGGATGGTGGTTTTTCCTTGGTGCTGACTGATGAAACCCAGGAGTATCTGCAACACTGTAGCTCACAGAACCAACATGGAGGTGTGTAGATGTGTGGGATGGAGAACGGGTTCCTAGTTGTCCCTGTTGCGTTGTTTGTGCTCAGGCTTTGGTCTCCTTTGCTCTGGAAGAGGCTCATTGACCCTGTGACATGACTTGGTGTGCAGCTCATGTTCTGGCAGGGGGACAACGAGAAGCTTTGGGGCCATACAGCATGCTGCTCAGAGCAGCTTTGGCAGCCTGCACTTTCTTTTTTAACAATATGACTTAGTAGTTGTTATTAGCATAAAATCACCAGTTAAAACACTCTCAGCTCATTTTTTAACAGTGGAGCTAATTGCCCTTAAGTGCCTGAGCTGTAGCAAAACGAAATGGCACCTTTGTGTAGAAACTCCCAGCGTTTCCCTGGTCCATCCATAACAACGTTTAAAGTAAGCTGTTACAATTCTGACATGGTACCAGCCTGACACCTTGGGCTGGGATTTAATTTTGAGTTATGGCAGCGTTAGGAAAACATTCGATGTGGCCATTTGTTTGCAGAAAGAAGGGGGGGTGGGGGTGGGGGAGAAATCATAAACCCCCTCTTTTTTTTTTCCTTTATTTTTCCTCTTTCTTTTTCTTTTATTTTTGTTTCCTTTCTT
>VWZE01019174.1:127464-137544 GCA_013396675.1 Eubucco bourcierii | reverse complement strand
CCCCCCCCCCAAAAAAAATCTACTTTTAGCATCCAGAAGACACAATGTCTTCCAATTTTGTTTCATCACAGGATACATTGATCGCTCCCTTGTGCCTGAAAAATCTCAGTCTACTACTTTATTGCACATTTTTGCTTTTAGGCTCCAGAGCCACAGTGTAAATATGTCAGTGACTGCTTGTGCAATGGGTGTGGTTGTGCAGTGTGCTAGATCACGTAGTAAATATTGTAGCCACTTTTGCATACATCAGTAGAGGTTTTACTCTGCTAACCTTTAAGCAACACCCTGTTATGTATCAATGCTCTTGGGGCTCATCACCCGTGAAACACTGTGGGGCTCGCATGGGCTGCTAAAGCCATTTTTTGCACAAATGTGGATGAGGAGCATTTTCTTGGGCTTATTCTCAGAGCTTGCACCTATTGACATCATGCATTGTTGTACTGCAGAAGGAAGGAGCCTGCACTAAACAAAAATAACATTGCAATTAATCACCATGAGTGCAATGCCAGATCTCTGCTGGTACCAGCATTTTACCATCATCGGTTTAAAGCCTTCCCTGCTTCACCTTCATCTCCCTCGATCTTCACTTAGAAATGAACTTTCTTTTCTTCCACACATTAGTATTCTCACCTCTTTCTGGGTTGTGCATACCCAAATTCCTACTAATCTTTTCCTTCTTCATTGTTCTACACCTCTTTGTCCCGCCCTCCTGGCACTCCCAGTCCTTTGCATCTTTCCTCTCCCATAATGTGCTGTAGAGAAGAAATGGAGAGAGGTTTATGGAAAGAGCATGGAGGGGAGTGAAAGTTCTCAGTTCACCTCTCTCTGATGCTGCTTGAGGAGAAAAAGAGGTGGTTTCAGGGAGGTACATCCTTTTGAACACCAGAGCAGCCTCTCCAGCTTGATGCAGCACCTGAACCATTTGTATGTGGGTCTCTCCACTGTCTTATCACTACTATGAGGACACCATATCCAGGCTGTCCAGCCTTCAGCTAACATCCACAGCTGCTTTAAGGCAGTTGTAGGGGAATAAGGTAGGGTATCAAAACCCTAGCTTGGATTTTGCACCTGTTACTAAGTCTGTGTTCTCACAGTTAGATTGTCATGCCTATCTTAGGTAGCCTAAATCCATCTTGGATGTGCCCTCAGGACATGGCAAAATGCTGAGATGTATGGTAGAGTTCATACCTCTTAGAGCTGTTGTTCCATTTGGCCTGAAGATGCAGCCCAGACAGCCAACCGAGTCCTGGGCTGCATCAAGAGAAGCGTGGCCAGCAGGGCAAGGGAGGGGATTCTGCCCCTTTACTCTGCTCTCCTCAGACCCCACCTGGAGTCCTGTGTGCAGTTCTGGAGCTCCCAGCACAGGAAGAACATGGAAGTGTGGGAGCAGGTCCAGAGGAGGGCCATGAAGACGATCAGAGGGCTGAAGCAACTCTGCTGTGAGGACAGGCTGAGAGAGTTGGGGCTCTTCAGCCTGGAGAAGAGAAGGCTTCGAGGGGACCTGATAGTAGCCTTCCAGTATGTGAAGGGGGCCTACAGGAAGGCTGGGGAAGGATTATTTACAAGGTCCTGCAATGACAGGACAAGGGGCAATGGGCTTAAACTGGCAGAGGGGAGATTTAGACTGGATGTTAGGAGGAAGTTCTTTACAGTAAGGGTGGTGAGGCACTGGAACAGGTTGCCCAGGGAGGTTGTGGATGCTCCCTCCCTGGATGTGTTCAAGGCCAGATTGGATGAGGCCTTGAGTAACCTGTACTAGTGGGAGGTGTCCCTGCCTATGGCAGGGGGTTGGAACTAGATGATCCTTGAGGTCCCTTCCAACCTTACCATTCTATGATTCTATGATTCTATGATTCTATGATTCTATGACTCTATGGTCTGGTTGATTGGGTAGGGCTGGGTGATAGGTTAGGCTGGGTGAGCTTGGAGGTCTCTTCCAAGGTGCTTGATTCTATGATTCTATGATTCCATGATGTTGCTATCTACAAGCCCATTTTGCCCCTACTAGGTCTCCCTTAATTTTATCTTTAGAGAAACTTTGTGTCATCTTCTCTTCTTCAGTTTCTTCTTGCCTTCTGATACAGAGGAATTTTCCCCCTTGATTTGCATCCCACAGTACTCTGCATTCCTACCCCACAGTCCTTTACCATTGTCTTGAAGCCAAAAATATTGAAATGCAGATGATTTGGATGTAGATTTATTGACTGTGCGCTGGGAGATAATTTGCTTGCACGAAAACTGCTTTATGGAATGAGCCTCTGATGCTCACGAGGAGTGTTTTGAGCAAGACCAGAGACTGAAGGAGAATTGCCAGAGGTAACATATCTGGGAAAGAGCTGCTGATGAAAATTGCATTTGCATTAAGCCTGTACCAAAACACCTTGGATGAAGGAGGAAACTTTTTGCAGTCTTTTTTTTTTTTTTTTTTTTTTTTTTTTTTTTGTGGTCGTTAGCTCTCGGAGAATAATTTCCGACTCACTCCTATTGGCTTTTACAGGTATGCAGAGAAATTTCCTTTGCTGTTCTGCTTTTCAGTCTGAGAAGAAGAGAACTGCACTCTATTAAAAGATCTTCCCCCCCACACCCCTTTTCCCCCTTTTACAAGGTTGTTTGTTATCTCGGAATGCAGGCCTGCGCTGGAGCGTGTAATTACAACACCATGTCCTGGGTTAGAAAGAACTCAGACACTAAATTGTCCATGTCATCACCTGAATTTGACCATGAAATATAGCACAGAGGGACTAAGGAGGCAGCCTGTAAAGAGGTGAGGGCTGAATGGGCATTTTGGTGCACTGGGCAGATCCAATCTGCTCAATCCATTGCTGCAGTCCCACCGTGGCTGTTTAATATTATTACCTGTTTCTTGCCCTTGAAATTGCGCTTCCACCGCTCTTTCCATGAGGTGTGTCTGAGTGGAGGAGGTCAGGGTTAGGAAAGAGCGTAATAAAACATGACTTGTTTTACATGGGTGATCAGAGTCCTATTAAGTTGCATAGGAGTTGATTTTTAAAATAATGTCTTCTTTTCTCTCATTATTTTTTTTTTCCCGTGTGCAGACACTAGAAAATAGAGGTCAGCTCTACTGTTTAGAGTGTTTGGAGATACCCCCAAAGCTGGGATAAACCTACACGTGCTCCTTTTTGCGGAAATTCTTCATTTTATGAACTTGAGCATCTTATTGCTTCCACATATTTTGAAGTTAGGGCTTTCTCTGTGCTTCCATGGAGTGTTAAAGCAGAATAAAACCTGCCAGGTCACCTATCTCCAAGATCGGGGAGCAACTCCTGCAGAGACCTTCTCTGTGGACAAAAGAGAAAGGCCTGTGTGAGGCAGTTGCAACAATCTAGAGATTAACATGCATCTGGAGAGACAAGATGGATGTCCCAAATATTTGTCTTCTCTACTGTGATGGTTTGGGAGTTCCCCACCCCCCACACTTTGTAAAATGACCCAGACTAGAACTCAGTCAGCTGGAAGTTAAGGACTGAAGCTCTATTTACAGCTCAGCACAGTGTACAAGCAGAGATAGACACTATAGACAGGAATAGTTACAGACATAGGCAAGTTAAAGGGAATACAGAAACACAACTCCCCTGCCAGAAATCAGAGACCCCAGGAGGGGCTCCCAACCACCCTTCCACCTTCTCCCCACCCCTGTACCTTACCCCAAGGTTTGCCTTACATGCAAGGTGAGCTTGGAGGATCGGCCAAGGAGGTTAGAATAAAATTGGTTAGTGAAGATTAATCAGCAGACAGAAGCCAGAAGCTAGAGAGCCTGAGATGCTGTGCCCCAGAGACAGAGTGGTCTATGTTTTGAGTACTTATTCCTAAACATCTCAGCAAGCCTATGAGTGAAGCAGACAACTTATAATAAAATTTTCTCTATTAAAATATTCTAGCTAGCCTCAAACCAGCACATCTACATAGAGGTACCATCTGCCGTAGTGCAAACAGGAACAAATGCTTGCAGAAGGATGAGTATGAGAAACATAAGATTTGAAGGAAACTCTATTTCTTCAGGCTCAGGATATGTAGGATGAGAAAAATACTGGACCAAAAAGAAGAGCAGGAGAATAACAGAAACCAGCAGCCCCAGAACATAAAGACCACCTCTATCTCTCCCTTAGTATTCTCACTAACTTCACAAAAGAAAGTTTCAGTCTGAGTGTGCATTCATATTTATATGTGAAATGATAGAATCATAGAGTGGCCTGAGTTGGAAGGGACCTTAAAGACCATCTGGTTCCACATCCTGTGCCATAGGCAGGAACATTTCCCCCTAGGCCACGTTGCTCAAAGCCTTATCCAGCCTGTTTTTAAATGCTTCCAGGAAGGAGTCATCCACAACTTCTCTAGGAACCCCATTCCAGTGTCTCACCACCCTTGTAGTGAAGAACCCAATGTCTAATCTAGGTCTACCCTGCTGTAGTATAAAACCATTGCCCTTTGTCTTGTCACCATATAAAATCCCATGAGTTGCATCAAAATGCATTTTCTAAAGTTGCACTCCTTGACAAAAGACACTTAACAGAATTCAGATGGTTGTATTTCTGAATGTGCAATGCCTTCTGTGACAGCATTCTTGCACACGGTGCCCAAGCAGCCTTTCCCCTCTGCATTCCCCACATTGCTCATTACACTTTCTTTACAGTACATTGCTATTAATAAGTGATTTTAAAAGGCTATGGTGCACAATTATATTCATTCCCTTTACATACTTCCATGATTAACTGTAGGCTTTGGAGTAATAAAAATAACATCTTGGAATGACGTGCTCAATTGGTCATAGATAACTTTGTTAATGGTTTAAACCACCATAATGCTCTCTGAGTTGACAATTTAGGTTGTGTGAGTAAACACCATTAGGCACTGAACAAGAAGTTAGGAAATGTTAGTGTTGAGGCTGCATCTTTTCTTATTTCTTTGTCAGTGCCATGGACAGAGGAATCAGTGCACCCTCAGCAAGTTTGCAGATGACACCAAGCTGTGTGGCACAGTCGACTTGCTAGAGGGCAGGGATACATCCAGAGGGACCTGGACAGGCTGCAGAGGTGGGCCCAGGTCAACCTCATGACATTCAACAAGGCTAACTGCAAGGTCCTGCACCTGGGTAGGCACAATCCCAAGCACAACTCCAGGTTGGGTTAGTGAATGGCTGAGAGCAGCCCTGAGGAAAAGGACCTTGAAGTCTGGGTTGATGAAAAGCTCAACATGAGCCTGCAGTGTGCACATGCAGCCCAGACAGCAACTGAGTGCTGGGCTGCAGCAAGAGCAGTGTGGGCAGCAGGGCAAGGGAGGGGATTCTGCCCCTTTACTCTGCTCTCATCNAGAGAAGGCTTCCAGGAGACCTTAGAGTAGCCTTCCAGGATCTGAAGGGGCCTACAGGAAGGTGGGGGAAGGATTATTTACAAGGTTCTGCAACAACAGGACAAGGGGCAATGGGTTTGAAGTGGCAGAGGGGAGATTTAGACTGGATGTCAGGAAGAAGTTGTTTGCAGTGAGGGTGGTGAGGCACTGGCACAGGTTGCTCAGGGAGGTTGTGGCTGCTCCCTCCCTGGAGGTGTTGAAGGCCAGGTTGGAGGAGGCCTTGAGTGAGCTGTGCTAGTGGGAGGTGTCCCTGCCTGTGGCAGGGGATTGGAACTAGATGATTCTTGAGGTCCCTTCCAACCTTACCATTCTATGATTCTATGATTCTTTGACTCTTAATAGAGTTCAATAGCCTACTTGTATGCTCAGTGTCTGTGCATATGAATTGGTGCCTGCAGCATCACTGAAGGATGCATGGAAAGTCTGCAGGGCCTTCAGAAGTTAAGGTTGCTAAGGTTCAGGATACCATTGTGACTATTTGTTCCAATACATGACTGTCCAGCATGGTTCTCTAGTGTCCTGAATGCATCAGACCTGCCCCACTGGTGTGCAGCCAATATCACCCTCTTCAGGCTCACAGACTGAGAGAGTTGAGCTCATTCAGCCTGCAGAAGGGAAGGTTCTTGGGAGGTCTTATTGCACCTTTGAGTACCTGAAGTGAGGCTATAGCACTTTGACACTGTTCCCCATGGAATTCTCCTGGACAAACTGGCTGCTCATGGCTTGGACAGCACAGATCTGTTGGATAAAGCACTGGCTGCTGGGTCCCAAGGGGCCCAAAGGGTGGTGGTCAATGAAGGTAATTCCAGCTGGTGGTTGGTCAAAAGTGGTGTCCCCCAGGGCTCATTGTTGGGACCACTTCTAGTTAACATGTTTATTGATGACCTTGATGAAGACATAGAGTGTGCCACCAGTAAGTTTGCAGATGACACCAAGTTAGGTGGAAGTGATCACCATGAGGTTAGGGAGGCATTACAGAGGGACTTGGATAGATTGGATTGATGGGCCAGTGTTAGCTTCAACAAGCCCAAATGCCAGCTCCTGCACTTAGGTCACAACCCCAAACAATGCTATAGGCTTGGGGCAGTGTGGCAGGAAAGCTGCCTAGCTCAAAGGGACCTGGGAATCATAACAGACAAACAACTCAATATGAGCCAATTGTGTGCTCAGGTGGCAAAGAAAGCCAATGGCATCCTGGTTTGTATCAGAAACGCTGTGTCCAGCAGGCATAGGAATGATTGTCTCCTTGTACTCTGCTCTGGTGAGGCCACACCTTGAATATTGTATTCAGTTGTGTTCAGTTTTAGGCACAAAGAAGATGTGGAGGTGCTGGAGTGAGTGCAGAGGAGGGCAAGGAAGCTGGTGAACGGCCTGGAGAATAAATCTATGAGGAGCGACTGAGGGAGCTGGGGATGGTTAGTTTGAGGACGAGGAGGCTGAGGGGAAACTTCATCACTGTCTATAGATACTTGAAAAGACATAGTGGAGAGGTTGCTGCTGGTTTCTTCTCACAGGTAAACTGATAGAACAAGGGGGAATAGCCTCAGGTTGCCACTGGGTGGGTTTAGAATGGGCATTAGGAATTTCTTTTTCCCAGCAAGAGTGGTCAGACATCGGAATGGGCTGCCCAGTGTGCTGGTTTGAGGCTAATTGGAATATTTTAATGGAGAAAAATTATATTAAAGGCTGTGAAAATAAAACAGTAGGGGAGTGGGTAACTCCCAAACCATCACACTCAGGGAGGTGGTGGAGTCACCAACCTTGGATGTGTTTAAAAGTAGCTTGGATGTGGTGCTTGCAGTGCACCTTACAGAGTAGGGATATTGATTGGACTTGGTGATCCTAAGGATCTTTTCTGACTTGAATTTCTCTGTGATTCTGTGATACAAGAACAGTGGGAAGGTATTTTTTACAAAGGCATTCAGCATTAGGACAAAAGCCAACAGTTTTAAACTAGAGCAGGGCAGATTTAGATTGAACATTAGGAGGAAGTTCTTTACTATGGGAGTGGTTGAACATTGGAATAGGTTGCCCAGGAGGCCACATGCTCGGAGGCATTCAAAGTCAGACTTCATGAGGCTCTGGGAAACCTGATCTAGTTGCAGATGTCCCTGCTTACTGCAGGATGGTTGGACCAGATGACTTTTAGAGGTACCCCCTAACCCAGTGCATTCTATGATTCCTTGATTGTTAAGTTAGAAACAACTTGTGAACTAGGTTATCTTGCTGAAAACAGTAACCTGTGAATAACATTTAGCTAGCCTGGTGACCACTGAGATTAGCTAGCTTGGTGATAGTATCAGTATCTGTGTAATTTCTTTCTGAAGAAGAAAAGTAGTAGTTCCCAGGGGACTCAAAATATAGCTAACAGAAACCAATACAATAATAATAGGATGCCTTCCCCTATCCCCCCTTTTTGGAAAGAAAGGAATTAGATGGATGTTGCATCCTACTATCTGGATACACCAGTTGAGATCTAAGTCGAAAAAAAGGTAAGAGTCTTGAGGGAAAGAGCTGCAGCTGTTCCTTCTGCTGAGTCATTCAAGGTAAGAAAGCAGCTGTGTAGAATAGGAAGGTAGCTATGTTAAACAAGGATGTAGCATAGCAAACCAGGATGCCTGACAATGTTGAAGGTGCCTTTATCAGCGTGTGAACAGCTTGTGAAGAGCTGCCTGTAACCAGAGAATGCATAATGTGTGACCAGGCAATCCATCCAGTATAAGTACATGCTGATTTTCTGCAATAAAGGAGGTGACCTTGGATGTATCAAATTGATATCAGTGGTTGTCCTGTCTCACGTCATCCACCCCCACACACACCTTGTGATCCCCAGTCTCGTGTGTTTCCACGGTGTGCTGGTTTGAGGCTAATTGGAATGTTTTAGTAGAGAAAATTACACTCTAGGCTGTGAAAGGAAAACAATGGTGATGTTTGCTTCACTCCTAGGCTTGCTGAGGTGTTTAAGAGAAGAACTCAAAACACAGTGTATCTGGGGCACAGCCTCTCAGGTGGTCTAGCTTCTGGCTTCTCTCTGCCGATTAATCTCAATAACCACTTTTCTTCTGACCTCCCTGGCCGATCCTCCTAATTTACCTCACGCATAAGGTGAATTAGGAGGATTGACCAGGGAGGTTAGAAGAAAAGGTAAACCTTGGGGTAAGGTACAGGGGTGAGGAGAAGGTGGAAGGGTGGTTGGGAGCCCCTCCTGGGGTCTCTGATTTCTGGCAGGGGAGTTGTGTTTCTGTACTCCCTTTAACTTGTCTATGTCTGTAACTGTTCCTGTCTCTAGTGTCTATCTCTGCTTGTACATTGTGCTGAGCTGTAAATAGAGCTTCAGGCCTTAACTTCCAGCCTGCTCAGTTCTAGTCTGGGTCATTTTACAAAGTGTGGGGGGTGGGTAACTCCCAAACCTTCACACACAGCATCTGGTGATCCCCAACAGATGTAGAGAGAGAAGGGGTAAAACACCCAAGGAACAGTGTGGCTGTTTGAGTTAGATTCCTACCTCAGACATAAAAAAAAAAAAATTCAAAAAAGAGAAATTTGGAGGTGGAAGCTCTAAGGCGAACATTCTGGGGATAGGCCATAGAATGGCAACAATAGATAAGTTAATATAATTTCATTGGAGCATCAAGAGCTTTATGTCTGGAAGAACAGCTTCTACCTTCCCTTTGCTGCTTTTGCTGCTTCCACTGCTTTGCTTGCACCTGCTGCTATCTTCCCCTGCTGCTGTTTTCGCTGCTTCTCTGTTGCTTGACCCTTTCCCCATCTTCCCTCAGGTTATTATATTCTTGCAGTAGTCATATTTTCCCCTATACTGTTATATTTAAACTATAAGAAACACATTTTTTTTTCCCCTGACTTCACAAAAAAAAACCCAAAAAATGTGTTGTGGTGAGTTTATTCTACCTAACCTGGTACAAACAGTCCTGCTTCGATTTGGAAGTTAAAAGAAAAAAGAACTTTAACAATAAATAAAAGGTATTTAAGGTTACAAATAGGTATAGGGAAGGGAAAAACCTAAGATCCAAAAAAAATATACAACCAGATCGATGACAATGGATGGAGGTAGATTTAGGGAGGGATGTCCACCATGTGGTAGAAAATGGCCATGTGGAAAGACAGGAGGAGCAGGAACAAGGTGATGCTATCAGGCAGGAAAGAGAGAAACAGGAAGTTCCTCTGTTTATATAGGGGGTCCAGACAGGCAGTGGGAGTGGGCTAAACACTACACCTGGGGTCAGCCTCAGGTCCATCCTCTGGGAGAAGTCAGGAGGACCTAGGGTGAGGTTCAGACCACTCCCCCAACCCAGGAGAGTTAACCCTTTACACCTAGAATGCATCTCATCTGGTCCCATGGTGTTGTGAGGATCCAAGTGACTCAGCAGGTCCCTTAATGCTTCCTCCTGGATTACAGGAATTATGGTTTATCCTGGCACGTTTTCACTGAAGTGTTGCAGTAAGAACCAGGGCACTGCAAAGCTCATGCTGATTCACTCTGATCTCAGAAGAATGCTGCAAAAAGAATGTCTTTCTTGTTGGAACCCACTGTTCCTAAGGAAAATAAATGAAGAAGGGGTGCTCCATATATGTTGTGACACAGGCTACTCTATCTCCTTGTATCATAGTATCACAGTATCCCAGTATCACCAGGGTTGGAAGAGACCTCAAAGATCATCAAGTCCAACCCATCACCACAGACCTCAAGACCAG
>VWZE01019174.1:68898-110183 GCA_013396675.1 Eubucco bourcierii | reverse complement strand
ATTCCTCTGTCCATGGCACTGACAAAGATGTTAAACAGCACTGGTGCCAGCACTGACCCCTGAGGGACACCACTTGGCACTGGTCTCCAGGTGGACATTGTGCCCTTGGTCACCACTCTCTGTGTGCCACCATCCAGCCAATTCCTTACCCAGCAGTGCTCCACACATCCAGTCCATGTTTTTCCAGTTTGGTGCCCAGGATGCCATGTGGGACAGAGTCAAATGCCTTACTCAGGTCCAGGTAGATGCCATCAGTTGCCCTTCCCTTGTCCACTGTCACTGTGACTTCATGATAAAAAACCACTAAATTTGTCAGGCAAGATCTGCCCTCGGTGCAGCCATTGCTGGTTCCCACCAATCACCTCTGCTTTTTTTTCCATTTGCCTTAGCAGAGCTTTCAGCAGGAGCTGCTCCATGATCTTGCCAGGCACAGAGGTAGGTTGACATGTGCAAGTCAAACTCTCAGTCCTGCACAGAACTACTCCTCAGTAGCCAGAGGGGCACTGAGCACTTGAGATATGACCTGCAACGAAAACTAGCATCTCCAGGTGTTCACTACTTGCAGGAAATTTAAAGAATATGTGGGAGGCTGTTGAGGTTGGTTCTACAGGACTAGAGCTGAAGGTAATGGCTCTGTTAAACAGTAATAGTTAGGGTGGTGAGACACTGGCACAGGTTGCCCAGGGAGGTTGTGGCTGCTCCCTCCCTGGAGGTGTTGAAGGTCAGGTTGGAGGAGGCCTTGAGTGAGCTGTACTAGTGGGAGGTGTCCCTGCCTGTGGCAGGGTGTTGGAACTAGCTGATCCTTGAGGTCCCTTCCAACCTTACCACTCTATGATTCTATGATTCTATGATAATAAGTTCCTAGTTACCAAAATAATTAATGGTGATGAATTCTGATCATCCAAAAGGCAAATTTCACTTTGTCTAAGAAACTGACCTTTCTCTCTTATACCCTAAGGCTCATCCTTGTAGAACCTGCGTTAGTCATCTCTATGTTAATGGTACCTATGTCTGTGTTAATGGGGCTGGTCTCTGTGAAGGGTTTCCCAAAGAAGAGGTATCTTCCACCAAAGCCCATCAA
Organism: Eubucco bourcierii; assembly: GCA_013396675.1. NCBI lineage: Eukaryota > Metazoa > Chordata > Aves > Piciformes > Ramphastidae > Eubucco > Eubucco bourcierii. The sequence continues at coordinate 109,102 of VWZE01019174.1, read as the reverse complement.
AATAGATGCAAAGCTATATGACACATTGCTATGAGATCTTCAAAGGCCAAAGGCATTCCTTTAGGTCTTCAGGGCAGTGGCACAACTCAAGCTTCATCTCTGCATTCGCTGACTATGGTCCTTATTGATGAGCATCAGCCATTTGGGACTCTACCTGTACCACCACAGAGGTAGTTAAAGTTGAAGGTCACTTTGTGAGTTATCTTTCAATTGCTGATACCCACTTGCAAGCAATTGTGAGGTTAGTCAGGTTAGAGACACTAATTGGTGAATTTGCACATGAATTAGTGGAAAAATACTGATTTTCTTTGTATATTCTAACAGCTTTGATATCATACCAGATATGGTATTTCATATCTGCCCCTGGAGTTCTTCAGGATGCATAGTTTTTGTGGGTGATTTCTGGCCCCCACTCTCTTCCATGCTGGATTCATTGTACTGAGAACTTTAACAGAAGGAGAAGAAAGAAAAGTGGGAATGAGTTTCTTTGGGTGTTACTCCCCAGAGCATGAGGAAGGGGAAGGTGACAGTGTCCTTTAATGACATACAAAGAGTAAAAAGCTCTTAATCTTCAGGTAACAGAGCTGAATGCACAGCTAGAAGGCACATATATGTGGAGACTGTGTCTTGAAGACTTGTGTCTTGAAGTCTTGAGACTGTGTGTCTTGTCACTAGCATATACATCCATGCTTTGTTCCAGGATATATCAGAAAAGAATTAAACAAAAAGTTAAAACATTTCAAATGCACGGTACAGGCAGGACACAGAAAATTACCACAGACTTCTTTTTAGAGAAAGAGATTAAGCAAGAGAGAAAAATAATACAATACATTGAATGTGAGAAGCCCAAATTTTGAACATTCTTCTTTCTCAAGAGGCCAGTTTGGAGATATTCCACTTTTATGTCCACTGATTGCTTGGTTTAGATTTTTCAAATTGCTCTGTAATAGAAACAAGGACTCTGGAAGACCTCTCTCTGTCTATCTTGCAGGCTAGTCTGCTTGAGAGACTAGAGAGAAGACTGCTCTACTCTTCTAGCCTAGAATAAAAAAGTGAAATGCTGGTACATGGACCACCTCTACGTTCAGAAGTTGCAACAGTTAAACTAAGTCCAGAAAGAACTGAAAAGGTTGAAAAGTAACCTTTATTTGTTTAACTTGCTCTGATTCCTCACTGATTACACTAACACTATGCAAAGGGTCCATACAGTTATGTAAGTTTCTAAACTGGTTTGCTGAATCTGTGTGACCTCTGTGTGCAGAGATGGCTACAGAGAAGATGGAGGAAGAAAGCAGCTAGGTTGCAAGGTCTGTTAAAAGTAAAATGGAAGATGAGTGAGACTTTTATAATTTCCAGCTTCATGCACCGTGCAGACAGGAAACAGTGTGGTTTATTTATATGATTACATTAATTTTGGTTGAGAAGCTAATAGCATAATTCCCTTTGTGGGACCTGTCACGCATCAAAAGCAAATCGTCGCCCCCGGTTTAATACAAAAGGGGGACTGTGGACTCTGGAGAGCCATTTCCCTGTCATTAGCAAATTTCATCCTTATGTCTGGATAGTGAGTGCACTGTCCACAGCACAAGCAAGGCTTCTTTTCCTAGCTGCAGAGAATATAGTTGCCTTTGAAGAACACCATAATTCAGCAATCACAAATTCTGCTTTCACGTCTCGAATTGCCTGTGAATATTTTCCTGGCTATATCCTCCCTCCTCGCAAACCACTGCACCACAAAGGCATCTGAAAAAGTGCCATGTGGGACCTGGATAGTGCTGGAAGAAACCCTAGAGTTCATCTCACTAAAAGCTATCACACTATTGTGCCAGTCACTCAATCCTACCTGAATTTGGCAGCTTGTACATTAAGAAGTGTGAACACAGTGAGTTTTCCTCAGGGGGAGCACTTTATGCCATGCACTCCCTGTTGTCAGCCTGGAGTTTAAGGGGGATTCACTACCACTTATGCCTGAGGTGTGCTGCTTAGAGGACAATTTTTTTGTTGCTGTTGGTTTTTTATTATATATTTTATTTTTTACACACACACACACATATATAATTATATGTATATTATTATATATATATATTAAAAAATGTATACTATATAATGTATACTGTATAATGTATAATCATCATGACATCATGATGTTTTCCTTTCACAGCCTATAGTGTAATTTTCTCTATTAAAATATTCCAATTAGCCTCAAACCAGCACAATATAATACATAATGTACCCTGCATCAGCAATAGTGTGGCCAGCAGAAGCAGGGAGCTCATTCTCCCCCTGGACTCTGCACTGCTTAGGCCACACCTTGAGTCCTGTGTCCAGTTCTGGGCCCCTCCATTGAAGGAGGACATTGAGGCGCTTGAGTGTGTCCAGAGAAGGGCAACGAGGCTGGGGAGAGGCCTGGAGCACAGCCCTGTGGAAAGAGGCTGAGGGAGCTGGGATTGGTTAGCCTGGAGAAGAGGAGGCTCAGGGGAGACCTTCTTGCTGTCTACAGCTACCTGAAGGGTGCTTGTAGCCAGGAGGAGGTTGCTTTCTTCTCTCAGGCAAGCAGCAGCAGAACAAGAGAACAAAGTCTCAAGCTGTGCCAGGGGAAGTTTAGGCTGGAGGTGAGGAGAAAGTTGTTGCCTGAGAGAGTCATTGACTGCTGGAATGGGCTGCCCAGGGAGGTGGTGGAGTCAGCGTCCCTGGAGGTGTTCAAGGCAGGTTTGGACGTGGCACTTGGTGCCATGGTCTGGTCTTGAGGGCTGTGGTGACAGCTTGGACTTGATGATCTTTGAGGTCTCTTCCAACCTTGGTGATACTGGGATACTGTGATATATAAAAATAATATATACTATATGATGTATACTATATGATGATATCCAGTATCTGAAGGGGATCTACAGGAAGGCTGGGGAAGGATTATTTACAAGGTCCTGCAATGACAGGACAAGTGGCAATGGGTTTGAACTGTCAGAGGGGAGATGTAGACTGGATGTTAGGAGGAAGTTCTTTACAGTGAGGGTGGTGAGGCACTGGAACAGGTTGCCCAGGGAGGTCGTGGCTGCTCCCTCCCTGGAGGTGTTGAAGGCCAGGTTGGAGGAGGCCTTGAGTGAGCTGTACTAGTGGGAGGTGTCCCTGCCTATGTCAGGGAGTTGGAACTAGATGATCCTTGAGGTCCCTTCCAACCTTACCATTCTATGATTCTATGTATATAGTATATATATTTTATAACATAACATTTGTTTTAGTATTATTTTTCATTAATTTCAATGAAGACAATTCGATTATAGGCTGTGAAAAACAAACAATGGAGATGTCTGCTTCACTCATAGGCTTGCTGAGATGTATAAAAACAAGGACACAATCACAGATAACACAGAGAGTCTCTCTCTGGGACCTGCTGTGTCTTCTGGCTTTCTGCTGTGTAACCCAACTAATCACTCTGCTTCTAATCCCCCTTGTCCATGCCCCAAACACACCTTGCACATAAGGCAGACGCTGGGGTAAGGTAGAGGGGTGGGGAGAAGGTGGAAGGGTGGTTCGGAGCCCCTCCTGGGGTCTCTGATTTCTGGCAGGGGAGTTGTGTTTCTGTATTCCCTTTAACTTGTCTGTGTCTGTAACTATTCCTGTCTATAGTGTCCATCTCTGCTTGTACATTGTGCTGGGCTGTAAATAGAGCTTCAGTCCTTAACTTCCAGCAGGCTGAGTCTAGCCTGGGTCATTTTCATAGAGCGGGGTGGATTGGGTAACTCCCAAACCATCACATGAGGGTAAATGGAAATAAGTATGGACCAACCTTCTTTTAAAGCCATTGGGGCAAAAGCCTCACCAGCTGCCGACACCCTAGCGGGTAAACCAAGTATCAGGCTACGAGCTCTGTCCCATCTGGCTAGTCAAAGCCTTGAGCAGTGATGAGAGACAAGCAGAAGAAGCTTCATGGATGTTTGTGGTAGGCAATACATTCCCATCTGGATGGAGGTGGGAAAACACAGGAGCAGCAGTGTCCTGATCGATAAGGACTATGGGGCTTGAAACCATGATACGAGAAACACAGCCTCATGGGCAATAGCTGGTAATCTTAGCACTGGTGGATGACAAAATACAGTAAGGAAACCTCTTCCAGTATCACTAAACCCTGCCAAAGGAGTATGAGAGCACGTATGAGAGCGCACATACGTGTCTCTGTCTGCCCCTGTGTGTGCATACACACATGCTCTTGTGAGCATGCACTGTACACATGTCCCAGCTGATAAGTAAATAATTCTAGAAAGAATTAAAAACTAATTTCCAAAGCTATGAACTGAGGGAGCTACCATTGCCTGCTACATACCTGGGAGCAAGGACTGAGAGAGTTGGGGCTCTGCAGCCTGGAGAAGACTTCGAGGAGACCTGAGAGTAGCCTTGCAGGATCTGAAGNTGACCCAGACTAGAACTCAGTCAGCTGGAAGTTAAGGACTGAAACTCTATTTACAGCTCAGCACAATGTACAAGCAGAGATAGACACTATAGACAGGAATAGTTACAGACATAGACAAGTTAAAGGGAATACAGAAACACAACTCCCCTGCCAGAAATCAGAGACCCCAGGAGGGGCTCCCAACCACCCTTCCACCTTCTCCCCACCCCTGTACCTTACCCCAAGGTTTGCCTTACACGCAAGGTGAGCTTGGAGGATCCGCCAGGGGAGTTAGAAGAAAAATGGGTAGTGAGATTACTCAGCAGAAAGAAACCAGAAGCTAGAGCGCCTGAGACGCTGTGCCCCAAAGAGTGACTTATCTATGTTTTGAGTTCTTTTCTTAAACATCTCAGCAAGCCTGTGAGTGAAGTAGACATCACCATGTTTTCCTTTTTGCAGCCCATAATATAATTTTCTCTATTAAAAAACTCAAAACCAGCACAGGTATTGAAGATCATGCTGTGGCTTAAGACAATTGAAATCTGTGCCGAAGGAACTAGAGTCCAGCCTCACATTTACCTCACATCTCCTGAACAATGCTTGTTTGTGCTGGTTTGAGGCTAATTGGAATATTTTAATGAGAGAAATTTGATTATAGGCTGTGAAAAGAAAACAGTGGTGATGTCTAGTTCACTCATAGGCTTGCTGAGATGTATAAAAGCAAGGATGCAAACATAGGTAAGACAGTTTCTCTCTATCTGTCAGAACGTCTGTGTTTTTCTCCCTGGGCTCTTGCTGCTCCTCCTGTATCTGTGTGAGTCCCAAACCACCACACTGTTAAATCACTCCAGCTTGGGTTGTTTGGGGATGGTCAGTGAATGAGCATTCCTCCTCCCTCTTTGTGCTAAAGGTGAGAGGCCGAGCACGGTTTGCGGAGATGAAGGTTGAGTCAACGGGAGCTGTAGTTTGAAGATGAGCCCGTGCCAAGAAAGGACTCACTTATTTACGTTACATTGGGCTCCCAGCTTGACAATTCCATGGAGCATGTCATGTAAGACATCTGCCCATGGACTAAAAGCTCTGCCTCCATGCATCGGGCTGACGAGTGATCAGTAACACAGGGCCGGGGACCACACACCGAACAATGGGGATTAAACCAAAACACTGAAAAACTTGCCAGTAACTGAACACCATGCTCTGAGTGGGGGGCATCTTTGGCAAGGAGATGATGTGATCTCCTCATAAAAGGCTGCAGCATGTGCATATTACACTGTCACCTTAACTGGAGTGTTTCCTAACCTTCCGTGATGGGCTCTGCAGCGGTAACATTTTTGTCACGGGTTTGGCTCGCGGCGGCGAATTGACGTAACTCATTTCTAAAGCACCTTAAGAATGCCCATGGAGTTGGCTGTATCAATGACAGATCACATGGCTTTATGTAGGGAGAGACCTTCGGATTAAATTCCTTATAGCCCTGCTCTTTGGTTTACAGTAGTAGTTTATAGAGCTGCAGGCTTTATAGTGGTTTCAATTCATTGTTGTTTTTAAAGCAGTTTGCTCTAAGCTGATGCAAATTTCTTGCAAACATGCCCCCCAGGAGGCTATGTGGGAGATTTCCAAGGGCACAAAGAGCAGTTTGGGCATTTAACTCTGTGTGAACTGGCAGTACACAAGTTTCATAAATACACTGAACTTTTCTTGCTTCCTCTGCACTCATCTGTAATTGCTCAGCTGTTCCCAAAGTATTTCACATCTACTTGCTTCATACCATCGTCTTCAGGAGGGAAGTGAGGAATCATTTATTAATGCAAAATTGCCTTTACAGTAGAAAAGCTTCACCTTAGACATGTTCCTAAAACATGAATGAATCTCTCCCATCAGGAGGAAAGTGAAGAACCATTTCTTAATGCAAAATTGCTTTTAAAGTAGAAAAACTTCACCTTAGACGCATTCCTTAAACATGAATGAATCTCTGCCATCGTAAATCCATTTTAGCTGTCTCTTCTCTAATTGATCCTCTGTATATCTTTCTTTTCCTCTCTTTATTTTCCCTAATGTTCTCTTTGTTGATAATTCACAATGGCAGCCCCACCATCTGGAAAGAGAAATAGGAGGGAGTCTACAGAGAAGCAAACTTTGTGCTGTTCTCCCCATGCAGCTGTCAGAAAGCTATCATGATAGAAAAAAAAATGTGGCATCAGGTGTCCTTATCAGCAGTTTAATGCTTTTCACTCAGTGCCTTTCACTCTAGAATGTGAAAGAACTTCAGTCAGCACCCTCAGGTCACAAATGGGCTTCTGAAACACAGAGAACGCTGATGCAGGTTAGGCTAGGGGCAGAGGCAGAAATAAAGCTCAGGCCTCCTGGCTTCCAGAGAGAATCATAGAATCATAGAATGGTAAGGTTGGAAGGGACCTCAAGGATCATCTAGTTCCAACCCGTGCCAGAGGCAGGGACACCTCCCACTAGTACAGCTCACTCAAGGCCTCATCCAACCTGGCCTTCAACACCTCCAGGGAGGGAGCAGCCACAACCTCCCTGGGCTGTGAGCAGCCCTGAGAAAAGGACCTTGGAGTCTGGGTTGATGAAAAGCTCAACATGAGCCTGCAGTGTGCACATGCAGCCCAGACACCAACCGAGTGCTGGGCTACATCAAAAGCAGTGTGGCCAGCAGGGCAAGGGAGGGGATTCTGCTCCTTTACTCTGCTCTTGTCAGACCCCACCTGGAGTCCTGTGTGCAGTACTGGAGCCCTCAGCACAGGAAGGACATGGAAGTGTTGGAGTGGGTCCAGAGGAGGCCACAAAGATGATCAGAGGGCTGGAGCAGCTCTGCTGTGAGGACAGACTGAGAGAGTTGGGGCTCTGCAGCCTGGAGAAGAGAAGGCTTCCAGGAGACCTTAGAGTAGCCTTCCAGTATCTGAAGGGGGCCTACAGGAAGACTGGGGAGGGACTATTGACAAGGTCCTGCAATGACAGGACAAGGGGCAATGGGTTTGAACTGGCAGAGGGGAGATTTAGACTGGATGTTAGGAGGGAGTTGTTTGCAGTGAGGGTGGTGAGACACTGGCACAGGTTGCCCAGGGAGGTTGTGGCTGCTCCTTCCCTGGAGGTGTTCAAGGCCAAATTGGAGGAGGCCTTGAGTGCCCTGTACTAGTGGGAGGTGTCCCTGCCTGTGGCAGGGGGTTGGAACTAGATGATCATTGAGGTCCCTTCCAACCTTACCATTCTATGATTCTATGAAGCCTGGCCCTCCACAGTGGTCCGGGGAGCAGTGCTGCACAATCAGGAACTTTGTCAGGGTGAAGGGTCTCTAAAAGACCGATGCAGATGTCAGTGATTTTAAAGTCAGATCACATTTATAACATCTAGTTTGAAGTAAAAAATTGATTCAGAGGTGAGTTGATAATATTTTTAGCATGAGAAGGTTGTTCATAGAATCACAGAATCATAGAATCATAGAATCACAGAATCATAGAATCATAGAATCATAGAATCACAGAATCATAGAATCATAGAATCTTAGAATCATAGAATCATAGAATCACAGAATCATAGAATCATAGAATCACAGAATCATAGAATCATAGAATCATAGCATCATAGAATCATTGAATCATAGAATCATAGAATGGTAAGGTTGGAAGGGACCTCATGTGGCCAACTTCTATCTACAATTGTCTACATCTAACAGGAACTCCTTGCAGTTCATAGAAGGGTCGGCTGAAGGGAGGAAGTTGGCAGTGGTTTGGTCAGCAAATGTTTCAGTTCATAATCTGCTACAGCTGGCCAAAAGGACAGCAGACAGCAAAGCAGAGATCATATCAACCTGCAATTAACCAAGACACTTTCACTTGATTTATATACACATTGTCATTGTCAAGACAGGAGTACAACCTGAAGCTGTTGTTACTATACATCAGGTATAGGGACTGGTAAGAAAGCAAAGATAAGAAGATACAGAGAGGTAAAACAAAGGAGACAAAGAATTGTATGTTCTTCTACTCCTGACCTCTATAAATGTGACCTCTCTTTTGCTTTGAGCCCATCATATCAAAGACACAGGAACTCTCATCCTTTGGAAACCTTGAGGTTTGCTTCCTGGCAATAATGCTGCCTGATTCTATCTGAACATATTGAGCTGACTCAGTAAGGTTCAGAGCTTTAAAAATGTCTGCTACAGGGAGATCTGCAATCACACAGCCTATCTACAGATATTGAGAAATACTGGGGGAAAGTATCTGAGAACCATCTGCACAACCTGAACAACTCAGTACTGACCTTGTGTGGTGTTTATTAGCTCTTAACTATTAGCATTTGCTTGGTGTGCTTCATAGAAGACTGACATAATCCAAGAGTATGGAAGGCTGGAGGAGGGTGGGAGGCTGAAAGGTGGTGGGAAGCCAAAGTGGGTTGGGAAACCATAAGGCAACTGGAGGCTGAAAAGGGTAGCAAAAGGTGAAAAGGAAATGGGAAGTTGAAGGTTAGTTGAAGGCTGAAAGGTGGTGGGAGACCAAATGGGTGTTGGAGGCTGAAAGGCAGCAAGAGGCCAAAATGTAGTGGGATGTTAAAGGGATGGTTGGATGCAGAAAGGTGGTGGAAGGCTGCAAGATGATGTGAGGCCAAAAGGTTTTGGGAGCCTGGAAGAGCTGGGATGCAGAAGATGAGTGGGAGACCAAAAGGCAGTGGGAGGCTGAAGGGTTAGTGGGCTGGTGAAAAGGATTTTAAATCTCCAGCTCCAGTTCCCCTAGGGAAAGTGCCAGCACTGAATGCTCACCCTTACAGCCCCTTGGCAACTATTACATAGCCCTAAATAATTTGGGGTTACCATCTTCACTTTTTCTTCAAAATGTTTCTTTCAAAATGTTCTCTATTTGCTTTCATAGTAGACAAGATTCAGAACTGAAAAAGTGTAGCTCCTGCTCCCCAAGTGGAACTGCCAGCACTGAATGCTATTGTCCATCCTTACAGTTCCTGTGAGGCCGAAGTGGTTTTGGAGTGTGAGGATGGGTAGGAGGTTGAAAGATGATAGGAGGCTGCAGGGTGATGAGAAGCTGAAAGGAGGTGGAACACTGCCGGAGTGTTGAAAGCCTCAAGGTGTAGGAGGCTGAAAGATGGTGGAAGGCTGAATGGGATTGTGAGGCCAGTGGTGTGTAGCAGAATGAAAGGCAGTGGGAGGCTGAAAGGTTGCTGGAAGGTTGAAAGTGGGTTCCAGTTATAAGGCGGCTGGGATACTGAATGGTGGTGGCAGGCTGAAAGGGACTGGGAGACCAAAGGTGGGTGGGAGGCCAAAAGGCAGTGAGAGGCTGAGTCAAGGTGGGACATCAAACAGGAGTGGTAGGTTGAGTGGGTATAGGAGACCAAAGTGGGGTAGGAGGTAAAAGGGATGTGGAGATGCTGGAGTGTGTCCAGAGAAGGGTCACGAGGATGTTCAGAGGACTGGAGCACCTCTGCTATGAGGACAGACTGAAAGAGTTGGGGATGTTGAGTCTGGAGAAGAGGAGGCTCCCAGGTGACCTTCTTGTGGCCTTCCAGTATCTGAAGGGGGCCTACAAAAAAGCTGGGGAGGGACTTTTTAGGATGTCAGGTAGTGATAGGACTAGGGGGAATGGAACAAAGCTAGAAATGGGTAGATTCAGACAGGATATATGGAAGAAGGTGTTCACCATGAGGGTGGTGAGACCCTGGAACAGGTTGCCCAGAGAGGTGGTTGAAGCCCTATCCCTGAAGGTGTTTAAGGACAGGCTGGATGAGGCTCTGGCCAGCCTCATCTACAGTGAGGTGTCCCTGCCCATGGCAGGGGGATTTGAACTAGATAATCCTGGTGGTGCTTTCCAACTCTGTCTGATTCTATGATTCTATAAGAGGTGTGGGAGGCCAAAACAGGGTAGGAGGCCAAAAGAATGTGGGAGATCTAAAGTCGATGGGAGGCTGAAAGGTTCTGGGAGGTTGAAGTGGGGTGGAAGATGAACAGCAGTGGCAGACCAAAGGAGGTAGGAGAGTCAAAAGACAGTGGGTATTTAAAAAGGGGTGGGATACTTAACAAAGATGTGAGGTGGGAGATCTAAAGAAGTTAGCAGATAAAATGAAAATTTTAGCCTAAAGGGTCTGGATGGTCAAAGAGAGGTGGGAGGCCTTAAGGAAGAGGGGGATCAAAAGGAAATGGGAGGCCAAAAGTGGTGTTTGAACGGGGGTGGGAGGCTGAAGAGGGTTGGAAGACAGAAGGTGGTGGTGGGAGGCTTAAAACTGGTGGGAGGTTGCATGGCATGGGTAGGAAGCAGACAGGATGTGGGGACTACAAGAGGGAATAGAAGGTAAAAAGAGAGGAGTGGGAGGCAAAAAGGGTTAGTAGGAAGCTGGAAGACAGTTCAGAAGATCAAGGAGGGTGTAAGGCTGTAAGTGAGATGGGTGTTGGTAAATGGTTGGGAGGCCAAGAGGGTAGAGGTAGGTTGATAGGTTGTGGAAGGCTGAAGGAGGGTGAGAGGCTGAAATGTAGTGGGAGGCCAAGAGGAGCTGGAAGTTCAAAAGGTAGTAGAAGTTAGGGTGTTGGAGACTGAAAGAATTCAGGAGGTCAAAGAGGAGGTGACACTTGGACAGTTGATGTGAGCTCTAAAAGGGGTGGGAGCACAAAGGAGTGTTGAAGGCCAAAAGAAGTGTGGGAGAGCAAGAGGAGTCAGAGGGAAAAGGGGAATGGGGGTCTTGAAGGCAGGTGATGGGAGGCCAAAAGTGGGTGGGAGGCCAAAACTGGGTGAGAGAATCTGTGTGAAACTGTGTGGGAATCCATGGGAAGCCGAAAAAGTGTAGAATGATGTAAGAGTATGAGAGGCTGAAAAGGGTAGTGGAAGCATGAAAGGGCTTAAGTAAGTTTGGGGGTGGAAAATTTGGTGAAAAGATGAAAGAAGGTGGGAGGCTGAGGCCAAAAGGTGGTAGCAGGCCAAAGTGGGGTTGGAGGTCAAATGGTGGTAGGAGGCTGGAGATGAAGGGGGGTGGAAAGGCCATGGGATGCTGAAGAGGTGGTAGGGGGATAAAAGGGAGTGGGAAGTCAAAGGTAGGTGGAAGGCCAAAAGGGGGTGGGAGGCTGAGAGATGATCCGAGAGTGACAGGCAGTAGGAGACTGAAGGCAGGTGGGAGGCTGAAAAGGGGTAGGAGGCCAAGTGTGTTCAGGAAGCCAAAAGGGGTGGTGTGAGACCTAAGGGAACAGTAGGATGCTGAAGAGGATTTGGAGGCCTAAAGATGATTTGAGGCCAAAAAGAGGTAAGACAGTAAAAGGTGGTGGGAGGCAAAATGGTTGGAGGACAAAAGGTGTTGAGAATCTGAAGAGGAGTGGGGGGATGAAGAGGCAGTGGAAGGACAAAATGGGCTAGGAGGTGGAATATAGGTTGGAGGCTGAAGCGATGTGAGAGGTCAAAGTGGCTTGGGAAGCCTAAAAGTAGTGGTAGACTGAAAGGGAATGGGAGGAATTAATCTTAGCCCCATCCAAGAGTGGAGAAGGAGCCAGCCTTGTCACAGTCCAGCCAAGGGTGGAGAAGAACAAGGTAAGGTGCAGAGAAGCCAAGCCAAGACCAACCCCAGACTATGGCGGAGAAAGAGCTCGTGGTAGGGCAGATATGGAGAGCAGCCCAACTGCAGGTCAGCCAAGGGTGGTGAAGCAGCCCAGGGTAGGGTGGAGAAGCAGCACACCCCAGCTCCAGTCCCACTCAGAGTGCAGATGGAGCCCAGGATAACATGCAGAAGTAGCACAACCCAGCCCTACTGAGGCCCAGGGTGGGGGAGCAGCAAAGAGTAGGATGGAGAAGCAGCAGAGCCCAGCCCCAGCCCATTTGAGAGCAGAGATGGGAGCCCAGGGTAGGATGGAGAAGGAGCCATGTCTACATGTTTTTTTAACACCTCTAAGGATGGTGACTTCACCACCTCCTGGGCAGCCTGTTCCAAGGCCTGACCACTCCTTTAGGAGAGATTTTTTTCTAAATGTCTAACCTAGAGCTTCACTGGCACAACTTGAGGCCATCTCCTCTTACCCTATCACTTGTTACAGTATCACAGTATCACAGTATAACCAAGGTTGGAAGAGACCTCAAAGATCATCAAGTCCAAGCCGTCACCACAGCCCTCAAGACCAGACCATGGCACCAAGTGCCACATCCAAACCTGCCTTGAACACCTCCAGGGATGCTGACTCCACCACCTCCCTGGGCAGCCCATTCCAGCAGTCAATGACTCTCTCAGGCAACAACTTTCTCCTCACCTCCAGCCTAAACTTCCCCTGGCACAGCTTGAGACTGTGTCCTCTTGTTCTGCTGCTGCTTGCCTGAGAGAAGAAAGCAACCTCCTCCTGGCTACAAGCACCCTTCAGGTAGCTGGAGACAGCAAGAAGGTCTCCCCTGAGCCTCCTCTTCTCCAGGCTAACCAATCCCAGCTCCCTCAGCCTCTCTCCATAGGGCTGTGCTCCAGGCCTCTCCCCAGCCTCGGTGCCCTTCTCTGGACACACTCAAGCACCTCAATGTCCTTCTTCAACTGAGGGGCCCAGAACTGGACACAGGACTCAAGGTGTGGCCTAAGCAGTGCAGAGTCCAGGGGGAGAATGAGCTCCCTGCTCCTGCTGGCCACACTATTGCTGATGCAGGCCAGGATGCCATTGGCCTTCTTGGCCACCTGGGCACACTGCTGCCTCATGTTCAGGTGGGTGTCAATCAGCACCCCCAGATCCCTTTCTGTTTGGCTGCTCTCCAGCCACTCCCACCCCAGCCTATAGCTCTGCATTGGGTTGTTACATGGGAGAAGAGACCAACACCCATCTCATCACAAGCTCCTTCTAGGGAGTTGTAGAGGGTGAGAATGTCACCCCCTCAGCATTCTTTTCTCTAGACTAAAAAAACCCAAATCCACTGATTTCTCTGATGTCCTACCCATCCAAGCATGTGTGGAGGGGGTATTTTGGGTCTGGATGGACTTTCCTCTTTGATCTGTCAACATGCCTCTGCCACACTGAATAGCAGAGGGATCTCATGCTATTGAAGTACTGTTGGATCAGACTGTTACTTGATAGAAAGAAATGTGGAGTTTAGTTGTTAGAACTTACTCCTTAGCTTTTGAGGGGCAGAGATGGTCATTATTTTGTCCTGGACAAATGCCAAGTGAGGACACTCAGTCTGGCAGCGTGACATTGCCATGCTGTTTCAAATAGCAGCTCTTTGCTATCTAAGCAGTTGCTGAGTACTGTCCCACAGGGAGTTCACCATTTCTCTTCAAGTGAATCGTCACCTCAGGGAGATTAATCACTATCTCCAAAGTTATCACACGTTTCTGTATGATACACAAATGACCTTATTGTCCCTTTCCCCCTGTGAAATATGTTTTAGCCTTCCAGTATCTGAAGGGGGCCTACAGGAAGGCTGGGGAGGGATTATTTACAAGGTCTTGCAAGGACAGGACAAGGGGCAATGGGTTTGAAGTGGCAGATAGGAGATTTAGACTGGATGTTAGGAGGAAGTTCTTTCCAGTGAGGGTGGTGAGGCACTGGCACAGGTTGCCCAGGGAGGTTGTGGCTGCTCCCTCCCTGGAGGTGTTGAAGGTCAGGTTGGAGGAGGCCTTGAGTAGCCTGTGCTAGTGGGAGGTGTCCCTGCCTATGGCAGGGGGTTGGAACTGGATGATCCTTGAGGTCCCTTCCAACCTTACCATTCTATGATTCTATGATTTCTATGATTCAAGTGAACTACAACCAGGAGCCTGAAATAGAAGAAAAAAAAAAAAGGTTGGGGGGGAAGTGAAAAAAGGCAAGTCTGTTAATCCACCATGACACACACACCTTGGTTTTATTTTATTGCAGGGATTTTATAGGAGCTATTATCTCCTGGTTTACATAATCCAACACTTCCCTTAGGGCAATCAAAACTGAGATTCATAGGACTCAGAGTTTACAATCCAACACAGCTGGCAAAACTGAGATTCATATTCACGACTGTGAATGCAATCCTATTGCACACACACCAAGAAGTACAAAAAGGAGGGGGACACACACACACACCAAAAAAAACCCAAAACATCAAAAACATGCCAGAGAGAGAGAGAGAGAGATGGAGAATAAGAAAAACCCTGGTGAAGTGATCTATCATACTGTCTGAGCAGGAGCATTTGAGAACTGGTATCATTAAATGAGTCAAGACTTCAGCTAATTTGATTCAAAGGTTGCATGACCTCTACTAAGTGAGGGAGTCCCTTTCCCTGCTGTCTCTGTCTGTTCTTAATAATTCAGCCAGCAACGAGGCAAGATCCAAGATTGACTTTTTCTGCTACAAACATGAATTCAGTCCAAGTATTTTAGCACCTGAACTCAAGTGAGGATAATAAATGTCAAAGAAATATTTATAGCTTGGTATATGGAGAATTTCCAGTTCCCTATACTGCAATAACACACATCCATCTGCTAACAGCATTACAGCTGCAGTTTTAAAGCAGATAGTGTCTGAAAATAGAAGGCTGTAGTATGCAGAGAGAGTTATTGCACTTAAATGCTTAATATTAAGCTGATAATTGAATTAGAAATTAATTTATCCAGCCTTGGGAAGCCATTTTCTTCCCAGACTCTGTGTCTTTTCCAGTCTTCTGTGTTTTATTTAGCTGAAATCCTTTCCTGCAATACCCAGCTGAGGGGAGCCAGCACACAGAAAAAGAAGGTTGAAGAGGAATAATTGACATTTAAAAGTGGAAAAAGACTTCTTATCCCATCTAATACATCCCTCCAGCCAGTACAAGCAAATTATTCTTCAGGGGTTTTGTCAGGTGCAGTTTTAACTGACTGCAGCCATGGAAGCCCTGTCTCTTCCTTTGGGAGAAAGCTGCACTTTCAAACAAAGCTCCCTGCTAGCAAATATTTCCTGATGCTAAGCCTGTGTTTTACTTCTTTTTAGAGTGATCCCTTTAATGCTGGCTTGATCCAAGATTTTTTCCCAGTGAACTCAGCTCTGTGAGATCTGGAATGCTTACTGGAATGCATCTTTTCACCCCCTGATTACGGTTTGAAATCCACCCTAAGCTTACAGTGGCTGTAGTTGGAGCAGATGGTCTCACAAGTCTGGGTGAAATAGGTTGAAGTACGTAGTCCCATCCTGCAGACAACTGACACAAGGAAGGGCACAAAGTTCTTTCTTTGTGACCAAAGGGACCAAAGTTCTTTCTTTGGCCTCCATTGCGGTTTCACGCGCCAGTGGAAGCTGAAAAATCCTTTTGAGACGTGCAGACACATCAGGCAGGAGACTGGGTTTGTCAAACAGGACCTGCCTTTCATGAAGCCATGCTGTGTGGATGTGATCACCTGGCTGCCCTGCACATGCTGCATAGTAGCACTCCAGATGATCCCTGGCGCCGAGGTCAGACTGTCAGGACTGTGTTTCCCTAGATTTGTCTTTTCTTGTGTCTTGTCTTTTCTCCAGTCAGTTGGGACCTTCCTGGTTAGTCACAGTTTTTCTGCAGTGAAAAAAGTGTCTGCTGTGTCTGTCACAAGTGTCAGGAAGACCTCCTAGCCCCTGCCATGTATACAAAGAAAGGTTACTCACCATGAGGACTTGACAAGTTAGGTCAAATAAGATATTTTTTTAGGAAGTTACAAATGAGAGGTTAGTTGGTGACTTATCCCTCCTTCTTGTTCCATCTCTTGGTCAATTTCATCACTAAATTGAGTCTCTTTTCAAAGCAAATCTCATTCAAAATTATTCTGTTCTCTTTCTCCCCCTTCTTCTTAAGGAACTGTATTCTTACGGATTATTTAGGAGTCAAAATATTGTTCAATTACTCTCAGCAAATTTACTAGTGATACAAAACTGGGAGGAGTGGTTGGGTTGCCATTAAGTGAGGCCTGGTCAGGCTGGAAACATGGTCAGAGGGGAACCTTGTGAAGTTCAGCAAGAGCAAGTGTAGAGTCCTGCACCTGAGCAGGAATAACCTCCTGCACCTGTACAGGGTAGGGATTAACCTGCTAGAAAGCAGCTCTGCAGAGAAGGATGTGGGAGTGCTGATGAGAAACAAGTTCACCATGAGCCAGCACTGTACTGCTGCAGTCAGAAACAGTAGTGTGCTCCTGTGGCCAAGAAGGCCAATGGTATCCTGGGGTGTGTTAAAAAGAGTGTGGCAAACCGGTTGAGAGAGGTTCTCCTCCCCCTCTACTCTGCCCTGGTGAGGCCATGCCTGTAGTACTGTGTCCATTTCTGGGCTCCCCACTTCAAGACAGACAGGGAAATACTAGTGTGATAGTTTGGGAGTTCCCCACCCCCCACACTTTATAAAATGACCCAGACTAGAACTCAGCCAGCTCGAAGTTAAGGACTGAAGCTCTGTTTACAGCTCAGCACAATGGACAAGCAGAGGCACCGGAACAGGTTGCCCAGGGAGATTGTGGCTGCTCCCTCCCTGGAGGTGTTCAAGGCCAGGCTGTACTAGTGGGAGGTGTCCCTGCCTAGGGCAGGGGGTTGGAACTGGATGATCCTTGAGGTCCCTTCCAACCTTACCATTCTATGATTCTATGATATACACTATAGACAGGAATAGTTACAGAAATAGACAAGTTAAAGGGAATACAAGAAACGCAACTCCCCTCCCAGAAATCAGAGACCTCAGGAGGGGCTCCCAACCACCCTTCCACCTTCTCCCCACCCCTGTACCTTACCCCAAGGTTTGCCTTACACGCAGGTGAATTTGGAGGATCAGCCAGGGGGGTTAGAAGAAAAGTGGTTAGTGAGATTACTGAGCAGAGAGGAGAAAAAGCCAGAAGCTGCCAGACTGAAATGCTGTGCCCCAGAGACTGACTTATCTATGTTTTGAGTACTTATTCTTAGACATCTCAGCAAGCCTATGAGTGAAGTAGACATCACCACTGTTTTCCTTTTACAGCCTATAATTTTCTCAATTAAAATATTCCAATTAACTGAAACCAGCACAACTAGAGAAAGTCCAACAGACATCCACGAAGATGTTGAGGGGACTGGAGCATCTGGGTGGTGAATGGCTGGAGAGCAGCCCTGAGGAAAAGGACCTTGGAGTCTGGGTTGATGAAAAGCTCAACATGAGCCTGCAGTGTGCACATGCAGCCCAGACAGCCAACCGAGTCCTAGGCTGCATCAAGAGCAGCGTGGCCAGCAGAGCAAGGGAGGTGATTCTGCCCCTTTACTCTGCTCTCGTCAGACCCCACCTGGAGTACTGTGTGCAGTTCTGGAACCCTCAGCACAGGAAGGACATGGAAGTGTTGGAGAGGGTCCAGAGGAGGGCCACAAAGATGATCAGAGGGTTGCAGCAGCTCTCCTATGAGGACAGGCTGAGAGAGTTGGGGCTCTTCAGCCTGGAGAAGAGAAGGCTTCGAGGGGACCTGATAGTAGCCTTCCAGTATCTGAAGGGGGCCTACAGGAAGGCTGGGGAAGGATTATTGACAAGGTCCTGCAATGACAGGACAAGGGGCAATGGGCTTAAACTGGCAGAGGGGAGATTTAGACTAGATGTTAGGAGGAAGTTCTTTACAGTAAGGGTGGTGAGGCACTGGAACAGGTTGCCCAGGGAGGTTGTGGATGCTCCCTCCCTGGATGTGTTCAAGGCCAGATTGGATGAGGCCTTGAGTAACCTGTACTAGTGTGAGGTGTCCCTGCCTATGGCAGGGGGTTGGAACTAGATGATCCTTGAGGTCCCTTCCAACCTTACCATTCTATGATTCTATGATCTCTCTCATGAGGAGAGGCTGAGAGACTTTGAGCGCTTTTAGCCTGGAAAAGAGAAGGCTGAGAGGTCATCTTACCAATGCTTACCAATATCTGATGAGTGGAGATCAAGAGGATAGGGATGAGCTCTTTTCAGTAGTGCCCAGGGATAGAACAAGGGACAAGTGGCACAAAAGAGAGCACAGGAGGTTTTATTTAAACATACGGAAAAACTTCTTTTCATTGAGGCTATGGGAGCACTAGACCAGGCTGCCCAGAGATGTTGTGGAGCATCCTTCTCTGAAGACTTTCAAAATCTGCCTGGACTCATTCTTGTGCAACCTGAACCCAGTTTATCAGGGAACCTGAACTAGGTGATGTCCTTAGGTCCCTTTCAACCTCTATCAGCCTGTGATTAGCTGTGCTAGGTTTCAAGGTCTGTAATCCATTTGTGTGTGTGCTGTGCTAATGAATACCTTCATCAAGCCGCTGCAGCTTGACAAAGACAGCAGAAAATTCAGACTCACGTGCTGAACTTTATTCTAAAAAATAAAACACCCCTCCCCTCTGACTCCCCTCCATTCTTGGTGAGTCAGACCATACCTAAAGCATCACTCCCCAGCAAATACTGCTCCAGCAAACATTGCCATGTGTGAAATTCAGCAGACAAGTGTGGGGTTTCTTTTCATTTTCTGTGATCACAGTCATACGGGATAAAAAGTGTTGTGGATCCTTATTTCAAGAGGTAACATAAGATCCTATAAGCTGAAAAGCTGCAACACCATGGCTCTAGTAAGGGTCTTTGAAAGCCTTTGCCTGCTTTTCCTAAGCCAAGACCCAGTTTCATGTCAGCCTGTAAACTCTGGGAGCAACTTTAAAAGACATCATTCTGAGTATGTGAGAAAGCAAGCTGAAAATGTGCCTTCTGCAGGAATTTCTGTGGGGAAAACTTGATCGCTCTGATGTTCATGGGAAACGAATGAAGAAGCAGTATAAGCATGGCCACACTGAATTAATGTGGAAAGTTACACAAATTCTAGCCAAAATTGCCTTTTTTTTTTTTTCCTTTTTTTCTTCCTCCCCCAGCTTTTGCTGAGCGTTGCTGTAAGGCTAGTTGTGTAAAACCATCTGCTCTTTTTCAGAGCAACCTTATTAAGATCCACTGATCATATTTTACCTCCTTCTTACAGAGGATCTTTCAGCCTTTATCACAGTTTCTAAAACATGAGGAGCTGCAGTCTTACCTTTCCATACACACTTAGAAAAGCTGCTGATGGTAAAGCTAATGTCTGTCCTAGAATAAAATCACTCCTCCCTCACGCTGTATCTCCTATTTGAGGTCAATTCCAGCCGTGCTTTATACAGTTACTTATTCCTGATTGGCATAAATTAAAGTCTATGCTATGACTTACAGCAGATCCTGTGTTAGATTCACATGTCTGGTAATTGCTCTAATAAAATATGTTCCTACTGTGGATGTATGGCTGAAATGTGTCCTGGAGGTTGCCTGATGCCAGTTGTGCTTCTTTGAAACATTAGCTCCAAAAGTCACTTTATATAGTGAAGAGCTCTTAAAAAATTTATTCAAAGTTCTCATACAACTTCTTCTGGAGAAAAATTCTAATCAAAATAAAATGAGTTACTTTGCTTCCCTCCACGTTGAAGTGTTATTCCTAAAGAGAAACACATTTTCATTTTTGTTCCTTGTTTCTTTTCTCTTCCCTTTCCCCCTGTAGAAAGGGGAGAAAAAAAATATGGGAAAATTAGCAATACACATACAAGAAAAAAAGTGCAAGAAAATATCAGAGAAATATTTCTTAGGATATTTTTTTTCCCTGTCAAAGGCAAACCAAAAGAAAGGAAATACTTTTTTTTTTTTTTTGTCCTTGGCTTTTTTTTGTTGGTTTTTTTTTTTTTCCTTAAGAGAAGAAATAAATACTTCAAAATGCTCAATCTTCTACTCTGCTAGAGTAGATTTCTGGGCGAAAAAAGGATGGGGTAAGAAGGGACAAAATCAGGAATAAAAGGAAAAAAAAAGGAAGGAGGAAGTGACAGCCTAATTATCTAATACCTGAATATTATGTAAGAAACAAATTAATGAAGACAGTAAAAATGACCTCACTAAAATTAATCTGGGAAGCTGCAAGTGAGAAATATACCTGCAAATGGAGATTGTTTCTTGGAAGAGACCTTTTTGACAAGTCTATTTATTTTTTTGGCAGGAATAAAGCTGCTTTGATCTGTAATGAAGGGAAATAGTCTCTTGTTTTAGACAAATCTTTTGTCTGTTGAGCTTTCTGAATCTTAAAACACCAGCTCCTCCGATTGATCTGATTGTAAATGTGCCGTGCATTTCTGAAGGGGGTTCCTCTGAGAGGACTGTTGTGTGGAGAGCACCTCAGATGTGTGTAACTACTCTGTAGGTTGGGCTGACATAAAAAAGCTCCTCTGTGTAGGGTAACACAGAACTGCACCAAAGGGAGTCTGGAAAGTAACTCAACCAGAGTCACCGAGGAAAACTTTTGCTCTTACCGCTAGCACTGAGAAGTCTTTACTTTCTTTGAAACCCAGCAATGAGCTCAGTCTCTGCGGTGTCATTGAAAAGATCTTAGCACAGTAAGTGCACCACAGACTTTTTATCTGCCCAAGGATAAAATGCTTAATAGGTTCTTCTGGGATTTGCAACTGCAGTTCCTCAAAGTCTCACTGTCTCAAGCCAGTCACTTAGGTTGTCGCTAAACCGTCCCCAGCGCTCCTGGGACGAGCATTGTTCTATCTACTCGTGGAACAGTCGAGACTGGACAAATGACAAAAATGTCCCTTTGTGCATGGAGGGGGTGGTCTCTTGTTCACTGGAGCATTTGAAAGGGTTGCTTTGCAAGTTTTGCAACTCTAGCCCATCTTTTCATTGGTACTGGAAAAAGCGAAGCAGTATTTAGCTCCTTTCCAAGTGTTGGTGATATTTTTCCACCAGTTGATTCGCTGTATGTAGTAGGCAGCATTTTGTTCACTGGAAAGTATTCAGAGGATGGGAGAGGAAGAGTTTTCCTCCCATCCTCCAGGAGCAGGAAATGCTTTAACCAGGAGAATGTAAAGGACATTGCAGGGCAGTGGGCTCTAACTTTTAGACAGGGAAATGGTATAGATCTGCCTTAAGCTAGAGAATTGCTGGAAAGAAATTCCTAGCTCTTCTGAAACTGGATCAGATCATCCTCATCTTCTGACTGCTACCCTCACTCCTGTTCACCATGCTCAGGCAGTCAGCTCAGCTTGCAGATGGTGTTGTTACACAGAGCGTGATGGTTGTGCCCCGGGGTCTGACACCTCAACTGAGAAGTTTTCTTCTACAAAACCAACACTAAGAGAAGATCTCCTTTCTAGTTTGATCACGGGTGGGAATAGCTCACGTTTGTATATCCTGGCTGTTGAGATGGAAAGTGTGAACTTTACAGAAAATTAAATCTGCAGAAAAGAAAGATGGGGGAGGGGGTTAGAGAGACTTGCAGATGGAGATCCCATTATGTCCAGGCCTCCTTACTCATTCATGCCAAGCTCAATGTGGGCTGGGTGTGAAGCAGAAGTCTTCAGACTTAGCCAAAGAGGTCTCAGCATGTGTTGCTGTGTTTAGCGCTGAAGTCAGTATGGACCCTGGCCAGCTGCCAGTCACACTGGCATGGCTGTTATTAGATACTATTGTGTTAAGCTTAGCACTTTTTTTTGCAGGCCAGAGAAATTCCTTTGGTGTTTTCCCATAGTTCTGACACATTTAGAAGAGTTTCAGCTTCAGAGAGAAGGCGGCACAAGCAGTATAAAGAAACTCCTGAGATCCATTGGGTATGGCTGGAAAGTGAAGGTCAAGGCAAGATGAAATCATCCATGCTGAACTCAGTTCAGCGCAGGTTGATGTTCATTAGATGTTGAGCTTTACAGAATCACAGAATGTCAGAGGCTGGAAGGGACCTCGAAAGTTCATCCAGTCCAATCCCCCTGCCAGAGCAGGATCACCTGGACCAGATCACACAGGAACATGTCCAGGCCGGTTTTGAGTATCTCCAGAGAGGGAGACTCCACGACCCTCCTGGGCAGCCTGTTCCAGTGTTCTGTCACCCTCACAGGGAAAAAAGCTTTCTCATGTTTCCATGGAACCTCCTATGCCTCAACTTCCATGCATTGCCCCTTGTCCTGTCATTGGGCATTACCTAGAAGAGCCTGGCTCCAGCCTCCTGGCACTCAGCCTTTACATATTTATAAACATTAATGAAAGTCACCTCTCAGTCTCCTCTTCTCCAAGCAGCAGAGTCCCAGCTCCCACAGTGTCTCCTTGTAATAGAGACGTTCCATTCCCATAATCATCTTTGTGCCTGTGTGCTGGACTCCCTCAAACAGTTCTGTGTCCCTCTTGAACTGGAGTGCCTGGAACTGGACACAGTACTCCAGATGTGGCCTCACCAGGGCAGATAAGAAAGGCAGGAGAACTTTCCTTGACCCACTATCCTACAATCTTGGGTTGACTTTTCATGAATAACTATGTGGAGAAAGACATTCTTTAAGTAGTTTTTTGCAGTGGGGCAAATTAGATCGCTTGAGCAAACTGCAATGTGTCCATGCAGCTCAGACAGCCAACCGAGTGCTGGGCTGCAGCAAGAGCAGTGTGGGCAGCAGGGCAAGGGAGGGGATTGTGCCCCTTTGCTCTGCTCTCCACAGACCCCACCTAGAGTCCTGTGTGGAGTTCTGGAGCCCTCAGCACAGGAAGGACATGGAAGTGTTGGAGTGGGTCCAGAGGAGGCCATGAGGATGATCAGAGGGTTGCAGCAGCTCTGCTATGAGGACAGGCTGAGAGAGTTGGGGCTCTGCAGCGTGGAGAAGAGAAGATTTCCAGGAGATCTTAGAGAAGCCTTCCAGTGCCTGAAGGGGACCTACAGGAAGGCTGGGGAGGGACTATTGACAAGGTCTTGCAGTGGCAGGACAAGGGGCAACGGGTTTAAAATGGCAGAGGGAAGATTGAAACTGGATGTCAGGAGGAAGTTCTTCCAGTGAGAGTGGTGAGACACTAGAACAGGTTGCCCAGGGAGGTTGTGGCTGCTCCCTCCCTGGAGGTGTTCAAGGCCAGGTTGGAGGAGGCCTTGAGTGAGCTGTACTAGTGGGAGGTGTCCCTGCCTATGGCAGGGGGTTGGAACTAGATGATCCCTGAGGTCCCTTCCAACCTTACCATTCTATGAGTCTATGAAAATAGAAGTAGCTAAGTCAAATTACAGGGACCTGCACAATGACCACACCAGTTGGCCTGTGTTGACTTCTTTGTGACTGGAAAACTAGCTTGGATTCTTTTTTTTTTTGGTGCTTCTTGCTTTAAGTGATGTCATTTTAGAGCTTTGGAAGTAACAGAAATAGCAGAAGAAATAGTGTGTGTCCTTTCCAGCATTCCTCCATGAGGAATCACCTGTTTATGATCCTTACTTGTTCCAGCCCTCAGCCCTAAGCACTATGTGTGAGGCAACCTCTCAGGACACTTTCACCTGCAGATGAAATCACAGATTCTATAACCTAGGGCTTTCTTAGTTATTTCTGTTAAAGTCCATTACTCTTTTAGGTTTACTTGAGGAAACCACTCTGTTGTTGCTTTTCATCACTTGCTGGTGAAGGACACCTTGCTTCCTCTTCCCTGTCTTTGTGTACACTTATCTCCCAGCTGCCATCTCAGCATCCCCTGGACCAACATATGGTTTAGGGAGGCACATGCTGCTGGAAGAGTCGCAACATGAGTCTTTGCAGATTGTGCCATGGGTGCCTTGTAACTGCAGGCATAGCAGAGCAAAAGTTTATATAGGAGGAGGATTTACATGGGGAACCAAAACAGAGAACTGAAGAGATGAGGGATGTAGGTGGGGTTGAAGGCATCCTACTACAGTGTCAAACTCCCACAGTGGGCATAAATCTCTTGTCAGCGTGTCTTAGAGGAACATTTATCAAAGGATAAACTGTCTTGTTGCATTTTTCTCCTACCTTTGCTTCATGCCTGTCAACTCCTGTGACAGATAATGCAAGCATCCTCCATAAGGAAAGCTCCTGGAGCTTGGATTCCTCTGCTCAGCCTGGATTCTCTGCACACTGCAGGAGGTTGGACTAGATGACCTTTGTTGGTCCCTTCTAACACAAACCATTCAATGATTCAGTGATTCATTCTGTGATTCCTCCTGAGATGAGACCTCGTGGCCTTCTTGCAAGCTGATGGAGGCAAGCATCCTGTGGGAAAATGAGTTTGCAGTCACACATTAGTAGTGCATAAGCAACTCCCAATTTTGTGTCTTTGGTCTTCTGTCCTTGAAGACTTTTTATATAGATTTTAAAGTATGATTGCAATAACATTACAGGTTAGAGTTATGGCTTTGGGGAGGTGATTTTAGCCTCAGCCATGGCACTGCTTTTCAAACGTATCTGGTGTTTAAATGTAGTTGAAGAGAGGCATGCAGACACGGAATTCATAGTTCTGCCTTGAAATGTATTATTAATACTATGTATTTGAGTACAAGTAAATTTTCAAACATAAAAAAAATCTTGTAATTTCTCTGAGAGAAAGGAAAAATAATTGTAAGCCCCCGAACAGACTCCCAGTGCCATTTCCAAGATTAAGGCCGGTTTCCATATTAATCTCTCCATCACACTTGGGAAGAGATGCTTCTCTTTCCTCCAAAAACAATCAGAAAACAGAGAGCAAGAAGGTCTCCTCTCAGCCTCCTTTTCTCCAGGCTAAACAGCCCTATTTCTCTCAGCCATTCCTCACAGGACCTGTTCTCTAGACTCTTCACCGGCTTCGTTGTCCTTCTCTGCACCCTCAATAACTTTCTTGTAGTGAGGGCCCTAAAACTGAATCCAGTACTCAGAGTGTGGTCTCACCAATGCTGATTCCAAGGGGACAATTCTTTCTCTGGTCCTGCTGGTCACACTATTCCTGACACAGCTTCTTGGCCACCTGGGCACATGCTAGTCCACATTCAGCTGGTTCTCAACCATCACTCTCAGGTCCTTTTCTGATGAGCAGCTTTCCAGCCACTCTGCTCCAAGCCTGTCATGTTGCACGGGGTTGTTATGACCATGAAATCTGACAGCAGATTGGAGAGGAAATTGTGACCAGGCTGCAGACAATGTATCTACCCCACTGGTGAATACTCTGAGACACAAGCATATGGGGTAGCAATACTCCAGCCATCCAGTAGCACATTGGGCAGTCTAGGAGGGATGATCATTTGTAATTCAGTTGTCTTTATTACTGCTCAAAAGTTGGAATTTAATGTCTGTGTTTACTGGAATTATAGGGGGGTCAGCCCTTGTGTTTAGCAGAAACGTTGATTTGAGTATCTTTACTTATATCTCCTCAGACATGAGTATTCCCCAGAGGCCCAAGCCAACCTCATGAAATTCAACAAGGCCAGGTGTAAGATCCTGCACTTGAGTAGGCACAATCCCAAGCACAACTCCAGGCTGGGTGGGGAATGGCTGAGAGCAGCCCTGAGGAAAAGGACCTTGGGGTCTGGGGTGATGAAAAGCTCAACATGAGCCTGCAGTGTGCACATGTAGTCCAGACAGCAACAGAGTGCTGGGCTGCAGCAAGAGCAGTGTGGGCAGCAGGGCAAGGGAGGGGATTGTGCCCCTTTGCTCTGCTCTTGTCAGACCCCACCTGGAGTCCTGTGTGCAGTTCTGGAGCCCTCAGCACAGGAAGGACATGGAAGTGTTGGAGTAAGTCCAGAGGAGGCCATGAAGATGATGAGAGGGTTGCAGCAGCTCTGCTGTGAGGACAGGCTGAGAGAGTTGGAGCTCTGCAGCCTGGAGAAGAGAAGGCTTCCAGGAGACCTTAGAATAGCCTTCCAGGATCTGAAGGGGGCCTACAGGAAGGCTGGGGAGGGACTATTGACAAGGTCTTGCAATGACAGGACAAGGGGCAATGGGTTTGAACTGGCAGAGGGGAGATTTAGACTGGATGTTAGGAGGAAGTTGTTTGCAGTGAGGGTGGTGAGACACTGGAACAGGTTGCCCAGGGAGATTGTGGCTGCTCCCTCCCTGGAGGTGTTCAAGACCAGGTTGGAGGAGGCCTTGAGTGAGCTGTACTAGTGGGAGGTGTCCCTGCCTGTGGCAGGGGGTTGGAACTAGATGATCCTTGAGGTCCCTTCCAACCTTACCATTCTATGATTCTATGAATGAGGGTGAAAGTCTGTGACACTGCAATAGGAACAACAGCTGAGAACAAAAATGACATTAGAAACCTCTACCCATACCTTCACTAGCTGCTAATGATTGAAAATCAGTTAGAAATAGGAAAAGGAGTGACAAGTCCTATTAGGAAAAAACTCTTAAGACAGGAGCTCAGTTCAGTATAGGTTATGATTAGGATTGTTGCTCATTTACATGTATTTGAACACAAGAATGATTTCCAGATACTCGTGGCAATGCTCACTGCCTTCCAAACAATGACAACCAGTTAAAAAAATCAAAATCTATTAAACCTGACTTTGGGGTCATTTTTTCCTTGTTGTTTTTATACCATCTTTAAAACTTCCAAGTCTTGATACAGTTAGGAAGTGGCTCCAGCACGATACGGTTGAGGTCAGTGATTATACGCTATGAAGTTCAAGCAGATCACCAATAATCTGCCATGTGAAAGGAATAAGTTTCTCATTATTCTCCAAGGCTGGAATAAATGATCCAATAACTGTATGGCAGCTTGTCTCTAAATTACTGAATCACAGTCAGTAATCCTGTAGCTGATGCTGTCATGTTAAAAGCTAAATTAAATTTTCCAATTTATTAAGAAAAATAAAACAACCAAAAACCCAACAACCCAACAAACCACCCAAGTTCTGTGGTTTGATATGCTTAACAGTGGCTAATGTAATTAAGACTGGAATAGATTGCAGTTACAAAAAGTGACAGGGTATAGAGAAGTACAATGAACACTGAACAAAGGGCTATGCATAGCTCAGTTTGGAGCTCCCCAGAGATAAGTTACCAAGCACAGGGAAGATCAATGTCATCAAATTAGTTCCAAAGCGGTTTCCAGAAGCGTTTGCCTCTCTACCTTGAAATTGCTTTGCTATCCTTCCTAGTTATAAAAAGTTCAGTTGACCAGTCAGAGATTGGAAATACCCTTGTTAAGAGCACAAGCATAGGCTACTGAGAGTGAGCCAGCAGAGCAAATCTTTTTCAGCACACTAAAAAGAACCCCCAAAGCACCAACCACTAACGTATTTACAAACAATTTAATACACACCCAAAGTGTTTATGGGTAAAAGAGGACTTGCCTGACAACTTCTGCTGTCATACTGGGTGTTTTCTGGAACATAATTATGCAGAGCAAGAAAGCAATATGGCAGAGTGCTGAATGCTTGCTGAGGACTGTACACAGGCAGATTGTTCGGTTTGTCAAGGTGTGTGCACAATGTGATACTGGAGGGTAGCATGGGGCTGGAGGGGAGGAAGAGAGGAAGGTGTCAGAGAAGGGCAATGAAGCTGGTGAAGGGTCAGGAGAACAGGTCTTGTGAAGAGTGGGTGAAGGAGCACCCTTCAGTGCTGTTTAGCCTGACAAAGGCGACGCAGGGCAGACCTTGCTCCTTACAACCACCTGAAAGGAGGTTGGACTGAAATGAGTGTCAGACTCTTCTCCCAACTACTGACAGAATGAGAGGCTCAAGTTGCACCACAGGATGTTTATGATGGATATTAGGAAAAAAATCTTTAATCAAAGAGTGGTCAGGCATTGGAACAGGGTGTCCAGCAAAGCAGAGTTGCTTAAAAAATGTCCCTGGAGTTGTTTAAAAATTGTCTTGACATGGCACTTCAGGACATGATTTAGAGGGCATGGTGGTGTTGGGTTCACAGCTGGACTCAATGGCTTTAGAGGTCTTTTCCAACCTTAAATATTCTTTGATTCCCTGATTCTATTCTAAATTTATACAAAACAACTGTGGTAGTTTGGGAGGGGGGTCCCAGGTTCCCCTAAGAAGACCATGGAGCTGAAGTCCCATCCCAGGGGATGGACTGGCAGAGGGGAGATTTAGACTAGATGTTAGGAGGAAGTTCTTTACAGTGAGGGTGGTGAGACAGTGGCACAGGTTGCCCAGGGAGGTTGTGGAAGCTCCCTCCCTGGAGGTGTTGAAGGCCAGGTTGGAGGAGGCCTTGAGTGAGCTGTACTAGTGGGAGGTGTCCCTGCCTATGGCAGGGGGTTGGAACTAGATGATCCTTGAGGTCCCTTCCAACCTTACCATTCTATGATTCTATGATTCTATGACCTGGTTGTCCTAGGATGTTGTAACATTGCTTTTCTATTCTGCTTTCCAGTGTCACAACTGATAAGGCAGTGCCTGGCTGTTATGGCTCTCTACCTTCTCTTCCCCTCCCTGCCTCTCCTCCTTTCACTTCTTTTCTCCAGGTAGGGTGCATGTCTGTGCTGGTTTGAGGCTAATTGGAATATTTTAATAGAGAAAATTATACTATAGCCTGTGAACGGAAAACAACGGTGATGTCTGCTTCACTCATAGGCTTGCTGAGATGTTTAAGAGAAGAAACCAAAACATAGATAAGTCAGTCTCTGGGGCACAGCATCTCAGTCTAGCAGCTTCTGGCTCTTTCTCCTCTCTGCTGAGTAACCTCACTAACCACTTTCCTTCTAACCTCCCTGGCTGATCCTCCAAGCTCACCTTACACGTAAGGCAAACCTTGGGGTAAGGTATAGGGGTGGGGAGAAGGTGGAAGGGTGGTTGGGAGCCCCTCCTGGGGTCTCTGATTTCTGGGAGGGGAGTTGTGTTGCTGTATTCCCTTTAACTTGTCTATGTCTGTAACTATTCCTGTCTCTAGTGTCTATCTCTGCTTGTACATTGTGCTGAGCTGTAAATAGAGCTTCAGTCCTTAACTTCCAGCCAGTTGAGTTCTAGTCTGAGTCATTTTACAAAATGTGGGGGGCGAGGAACTCCCAAACCATCACAAAACCAAAGACCGAGTCTTTGGTTAGGAGGAAGTTCTTTACAGTGAGGGTGGTGAGGCACTGGAACAGGTTGCCCAGGGAGGTTGTGGCTGCTCCCTCCCTGGAGGTGTTCAAGGCCAGGTTGGATGAGGCCTTGAGTGAGCTGTGCTAGTGGGAGGTGTCCCTGCCTATGGCAGGGGGTTGGAACTAGATGATCCTTGAGGTCCCTTCCAACCTTACCATTCTATGATTCTATGATTCTATGATACTTTTAAACACATCCAGGGTGGTGACTCCACCACCTCCCCAGGCAGCCCATTCCAATGCCTCACCACTCTTGCTGTAAAAAAAGGTTTCCTAATGTCCAGTCTAAACCTACCCAGCCTCAGCTTGAGACCATTCCCTCTTTTCTATCACTAATTACGTGTGAGAAGAGACCAGCAGCAGCCTTTCCACTATGTCATTTCTTAGAATTTCTTTCTTTTCATTCTGAGAATCAGATTGCAGGTAGTAGAAGCAAAATTATTAGTACATCTGATGAACTTTGGGTACTCAAAAGAACTGAAAACATGAGAAGATAAGTTTTTCATTACCTGAAAGGAGAAAAATCCTGGGGGATGTAGCTGATGTCAAATATTTTCTATGCAAGATGCCCCAGCAGGATTCTGGGGAAAAAAAAAAAAATCCCTGAAAATACAATGCACACCTTTGTGCATGTTCAACAGAGTGTTTGGGAGGCACAATTTCTGCACACTGTGATTTGGGCTGTGTTTAGTATCCCAGGTGTGACAGTGCAGTAAATTTCGGATGGTAGAGAGAGTAATAGGTCCTCTACATCACTTTAACCTGGTAGAAACAGTGGAAGAGCATCATCAGGTCCTCAGACACCATAAGAAAGAGCTCATGTTACTGGAGTAAGGCTGAAAAAACTTGCAAATACAAATTCTTTGCACTGTAAAAAAAAGAGCAGTGAGAGATATTAAAGCAGTAAGACGTGACAACAAATCTGATGGTCAGAAAAACAGCAGTATTGCTGCCCCAAGAAACAAGGAAATCATAGAATCATAGAATCATAGAATGGTAAGGTTGGAAGGGACCTCAAGGATCATCTAGTTCCAACCCCCTGCCATAGGCAGGGACACCTCCCACTAGTACAGCTCACTCAAGGCCTCATCCAATCTGGCCTTGAACACATCCAGGGAGGGAGCATCCACAACCTCCCTGGGCAACCTGTTCCAGTGCCTCACCACCCTCACTGTAAAGAACTTCCTCCTGACATCCAGTCTAAATCTCCCCTCTGCCAGTTTAAGCCCATTGCCCCTTGTCCTGTCATTGCAGGACCTTGTAAATAATCCTTCCCCAGCCTTCCTGTAGGCCCCCTTCAGATACTGGAAGGCTACTATCAGGTCCCCTCGAAGCCTTCTCTTCTCCAGGCTGCAGAGCCCCAACTCTCTCAGCCTGTCCTCATAGGAGAGCTGCTCCAGCCCTCTGATCATCTTTGTGGCCCTCCTCTGGACCTGCTCCAACACTTCCATGTCCTTCCTGTGCTGAGGGCTCCAGAACTGCACACAGGACTCCAGGTGGGGTCTGAGGAGAGCAGAGTAAAGGGGCACAATCCCCTCCCTTGCTCTGCTGGCCACGCTGCTCTTGATGCAGCCTAGGACTCGGTTGCTGTCTGGGCTGCATGTGCACACTGCAGGCTCATGTTGAGCTTTTCATCACCCCAGACTCCAAGGTCCTTTTCCTCAGGGCTGCTCTCCAGCCATTCGCCACCCAAATCACAGGGAGAGTCCTTGGACCAATGCAGTGCATAGCAAAGTTTGCAACAAGCTCATTTACTTAAAGTAGCAACTGTGCATTACAGGCATGCAAAGCATGACAGATCAACAAATGCCTGCAATGGAAGAAGGCTTAGAGAAAGCAGGCAAGAGTGATGTGCTCGTGAAGCTTGGAAGCAAACAGAGGAAGTGACCACCTGTGAATCTCCAGAAGACAGAGAGTGTGAACTTTCAACAGCTGGCAAAGATGAAGGAGTTAATGAAAGAGGCTGGAGTCTCAGGAGACTGTAACAGTAAATGCAAAAGCAAGTTGTCCACGGATGTCTCTGAGGGGGTTATCAGTATGGCTTTGCTATACCAGTGTGGTCAGAGTCAGAGACTAGTGGCTTATATGTCACAGACCCCAACAAAAACAGAGAGTCAGCATGTTCAGATGGAGAAAGCAGATTTGGCCCCAGTCCACAGGTGTAAAATTTCACTTTTTTATTTATGGGAGACTAGCACTAGCTGAACTGACCATAAAACCTTACTAACATTGCCAAAAAAAGGACCTAGTAACCTCTTATGCTGTGATTCAGTGGTTTCAGAGATGTTTTAGAATATCACATTGAAGAACATTTGAGCAAAGCTCAGAACTAGGTAGCATGCACCATATTTGTCTCAAAATGAGAAAGACAAAATAAGACAAAATAAGACAAAATAAGATAAAATAAGATAAAATAAGACAAAATAAGACAAAGTAAGACAAAATAAGATAAAATAAGACAAAGTAAGACAAAATAAGATAAAATAAGACAAAATAAGACAAAACAAGACAAAACAAGACAAAGACTATGTCTTAAAATAAGACAAAGTAAAACTGTAAACATGGTAGTTCTCAGATGAAACACAGACTCTGATACCTGGGGGGCTACTTTTCAAATGACTAGATGACAATGGCTAGGGACAGCTCTCCACATCACTTTGAAGGTAAG
Organism: Eubucco bourcierii; assembly: GCA_013396675.1. Lineage (NCBI taxonomy): Eukaryota > Metazoa > Chordata > Aves > Piciformes > Ramphastidae > Eubucco > Eubucco bourcierii. Next base: position 77,342 of record VWZE01019174.1, on the reverse strand, counting down.
ATCTCATTATGAAGTGGGATTTTGTTTGAAGGTGTGAGGTTGCTGAGTTTTAAAGTACCACAGTGGGAAAAAAAAAAATCCATTCCATTAACAGATATAAAAAGAGTGGGGAGACATTTTCCTGGGCAAAAGAATAATTGTTCCATGAGGAAGAGTAAGCACATGTTTATTTATTTTCTCTGCAAAAACACTATGTACTTGTTCTTGTTTCCCTCAGCACAGGAAGGACATGGAAGTGTTGGAGCGGGTCCAGAGGAGGCCACAAAGATGATCAGAGGGCTGCAGCAGCTCTCCTATGAGGACAGGCTGAGAGGGTTGGGGCTCTTCAGCCTGGAGAAGAGAAGGCTTCCAGAAGACCTTAGAGTAACCTTCCAGTATCTGAAGGGGGCTACAGGAAGACTGGGGAGGGACTATTGACAAGGTCTTGTAATGCCAGGACAAGGGGCAATGGGTTTGAAGTGGCAGAGGGGAGATTGAAAGTGGATGTTAGGAGGAAGTTGTTTGCAGTGAGGGTGGTGAGACACTGGCACAGGTTGCCCAGGGAGGTTGTGGCTGCTCCCTCCCTGGAGGTGTTGAAGGCCAGGTTGGAGGAGGCCTTGAGTGAGCTGTCCTAGTGGGAGGTGTCCCTGCCTATGGCAGGGGGTTGGAACTAGATGATCCTTGAGATCCCTTCCAACCTTACCATTCTATGATTCTATGATTCTGTGACTACTCAAACCAACATAAGATACTATTAGTGTAGGTTATTGCAAACTGAGCTGCTGTCAGATCTAATTTTCTTTTACATGGCATTACTGATGCAGTGAGGACTGATAAATAATGCAAATCTGTGGCCAGAGTTCAAGTGGTTGCAAGTAAATTTGGGTGTTGGAAACAAACAACTAAACACTATTATTCCCAGTACACCAGATGGGTGAGAAATGGTGTAAAAATAACTGAAGAAGAATGCATTGTCAGACTCAGATCCATATTTAGCTCTGTTAAATTGCAGATTGTCAGCATGGCTTCCCACTCTCTGATGCTTTGCTGAGTAGAAAACCAAAGCCAAGAATGGCCCAAACAATTAGAAGCTGATGTCAGAGATACTAGAGATACTGCCAAAGCGAAGGGGGGGGGAAAAAAAAGAGAGAGAGAAATGCAAAGAAGAGGGAAAAGGAAAAAACAACAAAAAAAAAAAGATAGGATTCATGGTGTTGGAAGCAGTCTGCACTTCTTGAAAATGATGTGTTAATCCATGATGATATGAGGTTATCATCTCTGCTGAGTTGACTCATGGAGGACAGTAGTCACTTAATTTCATTTCCCAGAGTGAACTACAGCACACCAGGCAACAGCAGCAGTAGATTGAGCAGCAGTATCCCTCAGAGCTGCAGCATCCCTCAGATGTGGAATCACCAGGACAGAAGAGCTGACTGTCTCCTGAGATCAGGATCTTGGTTAAACTTGCAGAGCAAAGTATGGATGCAAGAGTTTGTAGCCCTAACTAATCACTGTCATCCAGGTTAGCTAACTTGTTGATTATTATATTATAAGTTAACTTGTTGATTATTTAAACCCAGGACTAGGGGCAATGGGTTTAAACTGGCAGAGGGGAGATTTAGAATCTCTTTGCAGTGAGGGTGGTGAGGCACTGGAACAGGTTGCCCAGGGAGGCTGTGGCTGCTCCCTCCCTGGAGGTGTTCAAGGCCAGGTTGGAGGAGGCCTTGAGTGAGCTGTACTAGTGGGAGGTGTCCCTGCCTATGTCAGGGAGTTGGAACTAGATGATCCTTGAGGTCCCTTCCAACCTTACCATTCTATGATTCTGTGATTCTATGATTCTATGATTATGATGTTTTAAATTATGTATTCTATTAATGATGAGCTTTAGGGTTTGCCATCACATTACACCTTGGACCAGAAGCCCTGGCTAACTGGGAAGGTGCCAATGGACTGGAGGGTAGCAAATATAAGGTCTATCTACAAGAAGGGCAGAAAGGAAGATTTGGGAAACTATAGCCCTGTCAGTCTGACCTTGCTACCAGGGAAGGTCATGGAGCAGGACATCTCAAATGCCATCATAGCTCATACAGACAACAACCAGGGGATCAAGTCAAGTCAGCATGGATTCATGAGGGGCAGATGCTGTCTGAACAACCTGATCTCCTTCTATGACAAGATCACCTGGCTACTGGATGAGAGAAAGGCTGTCCATGTTGTATTCCTAGACTTTTGAAAGGCCTTTGAAACTGTTACCCACAATATTCTTGTAGACAAATTGGCTACTCATGGCTTGGCTGAGCACACTCTCTGCTGGACAAAGCACTGGCTGTACAGGGAGGCCCAGAGAGTGGCAGTCAATGGCATTAAATCCAGTTGGCAGCTGAGCACTGGTGGTGTTCCTCAGGGATCTGTGTTGGGACCACTTCTTTTAACATCTTTATTGACAACCTTGATTCAGGCACAGAGAGTGTCAGCAGTGAGTTTACAGACACCAAGATAGGGGGTAGTGTTGATTTGAATGAGGGTAGAGAGGCTCTGCAGAGGGACTTGGACAGGCTGGATCAATGGGCCAACATTAATGGGATGAGTTTCAACAAGGCCAAATGCCAGGTCCTGCACCTGGGTTACAACAACCCCCAGCAATGCTACAGGCTTGGGGAAGTGTGGCTGGAGAGCTGCCTAGCAGAAAGGGAACTGGGGGTTGTAATAGACAGGAGATGAATATGAGCAAACAATGTGCCCAGGTGGCCAAGAAGGCAAATGGCATCCTGGCTGGGATTAAAAATGCTGTATCCAGGAGTAGGGAGGTGATTGTGCCCAGCTTTGGTGAGGCCACACCTTGAGCATTCTGTTCCATTTTGGGCACTGCAACACAAAAGAGATGTGGAGGTGCTGGAGTGAGTCCAAAGGAGGGCAACGAAGCTGGGGAAGGGCCTGGAGAATAAATCTTATGAGGAGTGACTGAGGGAGCTGGGGATGGTTAGTTTGGAAAAGAGGAGACTGAGGGGAGACCTCATTGCTGTCTACAGCTACCTGAAGGGATGCTGTGGAGAGGCTGCTGCTGATCTCACAGGTAACTGGAGAAAGAACAAGGGGGAATGGCCTCGAGCTGAAACTGGGAAGGTTTAAACTGGACATTAGGAAAAAGTTTTTCATGGAGAGAGTGGGCAGGGATTGGAATGAGTTGCCCAGGAAGGTGGTTGAGTCACCCACCCTGGATGTGTTTAAGGGTCATTTGGATGTGGTGCTTAAGGATGTGGTTTAAGGTGAATCTTGTAGAGTAGGGTTCTAGATTGGACTTGGTGATCCTGAGGGGCTTTGCCAACCTGGGTGTTTCTGTGATTCTATGAGGTACTGAATGCCATGAGCAAAAATTGCACATTGAACAGACAGCCAAAGCTGAGCACTAAAGAAATACTGATTGCTGTCATGTGTATCTCCTGGGAAATCCCAGAATAAAGGTCTTGCATGTGGCTTCCAGACCAGACAATGAATCCAGACTGAAATGAAACCATAGCATGGAACACAGCAATGAACAAAGGCTAGGCAGAATTTGAGAAGAGCTGCTGTCACAGGCACAGCCACAGTGGCCAAAGCAGTCTGGGTGGTATACATGCAGTTTTGACAAGCATGAGGCTGTAGTGGGTCCTGTGCAGTGTGCAGGAGGAGGCCCTTCATTACAGGACAGGAGGCACTAGGTGACTTTGACAAAGCCATTCAAAAGACACATGGATACTTCTCACATGTGGCTAATGTAAAGGCAAGTGTGGAGTCCAGCACCTGGGTAGGAATAACTCCCTGTACCAGCATAGGTTAGGGGTTGACCTGATAGAGAGCAGCTCTGTGAAGAAAGACCTAGGAGTGCTAGTGGATGAGTTCATGTGAACTAGCAATGTGCCCACAAGGCCAAAAAGGCCAATCACAGTATCACAGCATCACAGTATCACCAAGGTTGGAAGAGACCTCAAAGATCATCAAGTCCAACCCATCACCACAGCCCTCAAGACCAGACCATGGCACCAAGTGCCACGTCCAAACCTGCCTTGAACACCTCCAGGGACGCTGACTCCACCACCTCCCTGGGCAGCCCATTCCAGCAGTCAATGACTCTCTCAGGCAACNCAGCAAGAAGGTCTCCCCTGAGCCTCCTCTTCTCCAGGCTAACCAATCCCAGCTCCCTCAGCCTCTCTCCATAGGGCTGTGCTCCAGGCCTCTCCCCAGCCTCGGTGCCCTTCTCTGGACACACTCAAGCACCTCAATGTCCTTCTTCAATTGAGGGGCCCAGAACTGGACACAGGACTCAAGGTGTGGCCTAAGCAGTGCAGAGTCCAGGGGGAGAATGAGCTCCCTGCTCCTGCTGGCCACACTATTGCTGATGCAGGCCAGGATGCCATTGGCCTTCTTGGCCACCTGGGCACACTGCTGCCTCATGTTCAGGCGGGTGTCAATCAGCACCCCCAGATCCCTTTCTGTTTGGCTGCTCTCCAGCCACTCCCACCCCAGCCTGTAGCTCTGCATGGGGTTGTTGTGGCCAAAGTGCAGCACCTGGCACTTGCATTTTTTGAATGATGAATGATGTTCTGGGATACATTAAGAAGAGTGTGGCTGGCAGGTTGAGAGGTTATCCTCCCCCTCTACTCTGTCCTAGTGAGGGCACATATAGAGTACTGTGCGCAGGCCTGGGTTCTCCAGTTCAGGAGAGACAGGAAAATACTAGAGGGAGTCCAACAAAAGAGTCATGGAGATGCTGAGGGGACTTTAACATCTCTCTTGTGAGAAGAAGCTGAGAGACATGAGGCTCTTTAATCTGGAAAAGACAAGACTGAGAGGGAATCTTATCAATACTTTTCATTAGCTGGAGGTCAAGAGGATGAAGCTGGTCTCTTTTCAATGGTGCCCAATGATGTGACAAGGCACAATGGGCACAACCTGTAATACAAGAATATATGAAATACATGAAAACCATCTTTTTATTGATGATGCTAGAGCCCTGGACCAGGCTGCCCAGTTGTGGTGTCCTCTTCTCTGGGGATTCTAAATGTGTTGGGATGCTTTCCTGTGCAACTTGATACAGGTGAACCTGCTTTAGCAGGGTTGGGTTAGATGATCTTTGTAGGTCCATGTGAGTCTGTGTGAGTCCCTACAGCTTTAGAAACACCAGTGGCTCTTCCATCATGAAACTTCATATTCTTGAGGTTTTTCAGGCACTAAAATGACTTTCAAAGTCACTTTCTGCCAACTGCAGCTAAGATTCCTTCTGCGTTCTCTGTTTTATGGAGAGCTGCGGTGGACTGAAACTTGGTCTGCTGCTGGTGGGCTGTTTTGTGACTACTTTGTGTAAAGCAATTCTGCAGACTACTGCTCTGCTGGTGTCTTCTCACAAATCACAAGTAGGATGTTCAGCAGCTGTGAAGATTGCAAGAAAGAACCAGAGAGACTGGACCAGACACTTCAGAGGCAAACATGGGAGAGGGAAGCACAGAAAAGCATGAAAGCTGGGGAAAGAGGAGGTCAAAGTCTAGACATTTGGGAGAAAAGGTTCACTTTGAATAGAGAAGAGGCCCTGGTGGCCCCTAAAATTACCATAAATGTCTGTTTACAGGAAGTGGTTGAACAGAACAGATCAAGTTAGGGCACCCAAGGGCCTTTAAAACTTAGAGAAATCCTGTGTTTATGAGGTAGAGGGGAATTGGTCAGAGTTGGGAACACTGGAAAGCTGCTGGTGAATGAACTGGTTTCAGCCAACAAACACTTCAGGAAAGCAGGACTCAGCTGACACATGCCTCCACAAATGGCAATCCAGAGCTACATCCACACTACAGAGCACACATAATCCACAGGCAGCTTAATCTGGGAAAATATCCCCCACAGGGGAAACCTTATATATGCTCAGGAGGCTCATTCCTGTTGGAGTTCGTGCTCTCCGAGCTGTCGAGCTTGTTCTCTGGAGCTCCTGAACAGCAGTGATCGAATACAGAAGGTCTCACCAAGTCATCTAACCCTTTGCTGTCTCCAGACATCATATGGCTAAATTACTAAATTAGACTGGGGGTGGGTGGATGAGTGGGGGTGGGGGGAGAAGAAAAGCACAGCAGAAGAAAAATGGAGCTCCCAATTACTGGCATGCACATCTCCACACAGACCAAGTAGCAAAAGGGCTCACAGTTAGCAAAACGCTCATTAGAGCCAAGGCATGAAGTAATTTCTCCAGGGAAGAATAAAACTGAACTCAAAGTCCAAACCTCTGCCAGAAAATGCAGGGCAGGGGGAAGGGAATAGAAGTGGTTCAAAGAAAGAGAATAAAAAGGAGGCGTAGGAGAAAACCATACCACGAGGAGAAAATGACTGGATGGTGGGTAAGCCAGGAGAATGAAGGGCTTGCGTGGAAGGGAAGGAAACAAAGGCAAGCCGAAATAAGAGCAGCTGGGCTGTGGGTTAAGTATGGGGTTACAATATACAGCAGTTTCTCAGACTATGCTCTCACTAGGCTGTGGTGTAAACAGCTAAACAGGGAGCTCTTTGCACCTTGATGGAGAAACCAGCAAGTGCTTGAGCAGCTTTGTGGCTGCAGGGTCTGTCAGCGCTGTGGACCTAGCCTCAGCGTTGCCCACTAACTCAGGTCTCCAAAGCAATGTCTCAATTCACTGTAGTGACACAGATGTACACAGCCCTGGTTTGCCTCAGGACACATCACGTAGTTGCCTTTCTGGGAAGTCTGGCTCCTTGGGGGAGGCTCAGTGATCCTCATAGCAGTTCTACAACAACCAAATTCCCAGCTTTGCTTAGGCTGTCTTTACACCTTCAGCAGTTTTTCTCTCTGTATTGGTTTGAGTTTAAGCTTCCCAGGGGACTCAAAATACAGAATCATAGAATCATAGAATGGTAAGGTTGGAAGGGACCTCAAGGATCATCCAGTTCCAACCCCCTGCCCTAGGCAGGGACACCTCCCACTAGTACAGGTTACTCAAGGCCTTGTCCACCCTGGCCTTGAACAGCTCCAGGGAGGGAGCATCCATTCTGTTAGCATCCATTCTGTTAGCATAGCTAACAGAAACCAATACAACAATAATGAGATGCCTTACCCTCTCTCCCCTTTTGGAAAGAAAGGGAATTAGATGTACAGAGATAAAGTTGATAAAGTGGAAGTTAAAAGAGAAACCTTTAACCATAAACACAAGGTATTTAAGGTAGGGCTGTTACAAATAGGTATAGGGAAGGGAAAGGAAAACAGGATAAAAAAAAAAATTATATACAGCCAGATTGATGACAATGGATGGAGGTAGATTCAGGAAGGGATGTCCACCATGTGGTAGAAAATGGCCATGTGGTAAGACAGGAGCAGCAGGAACAAGGTGATGCTATCAGGCAGGTAGGCCAGGATAGAAAGAAACAGGAAGTTCCTCTGTTTATATAGGGGGTCCAGACAGGCAGTGGGAGCGGGCTAAACACTACACCTGGGGTCAGCCTCAGGCCCATCCTCTGGGAGGAGTCAGGAGGACCTGGGGACAAGTTCAGACCACTCCTCCCACCCAAGGGGATTAACCCTTTACAGTCTCAAATGACACAAAAGGTGTACTGGTTGATAGCCAACTGAACATGAGCCAGCAATGTGCCCAGGTGGCCACAAAGGCCAAGAGCATCCTGGCCTACGTCAGGAACAGTGTGGCCAGCAGGAGCAGGGGAACGATTGTGCCCCTGGACTCAGCACTGGTGAAGCCACACCTGGAGTACTAGGTTCAGTCTGGGGGTCCTCACTACATGAAAGACATTGAGATGCTGGAAAGGGTTCAGAGAAGGGTAGTGAAGCTGGTGTAAGGTCTAGAAAGCAGGTCTTGTGAGAGAAATGGAGTTGTTTTGCATGGAGAAAAGGAGGTTGAAGGGAGACTCTCTACAACTCTCTGAAAAGAGTTGGAGCAGGGTGGGTTTTTCTCTCTTCTCTTGAGTAACAGGACAAGAGGAGGTGGCCTCAAGTTGCACATTTGTTGAGGCTGCACTGATTCCTCTGTCCATGGCACTGACAAAGATGTCAAACAGCACTGGTGCCAGCACTGACCCCTGAGGGACACCACTTGGCACTGGTCTCCAGGTGGACATTGTGCCCTTGATCACCACTCTCTGTGTGCCACCATCCAGCCAATTCCTTACCCAGTGAGTGGCCCACCCATCCAGTCCATGTTTTTCCAGTTTGGTGCCCAGGATGTCATGTGGGACAGAGTCAAATGCCTTACTCAGGTCCAGGTAGATGCCATCAGTTGCCCTTCCCTTGTCCACTGTCGCTGTGACTTCATCATCAGACGCCACTAAATTTGTCAGGCAAGCCTTGATGATCTTAGAAGTCTTTTTCAGCCTATAAAAGGATAAATTAACAGACAATCAATCTCATAGAATCATAGAATCATAGAATGGTAAGGTTGGAAGGGACCTCAAGGATCATCTAGTTCCAACTCCCTGCCATAGGCAGGGAC
>VWZE01019174.1:53424-66547 GCA_013396675.1 Eubucco bourcierii | reverse complement strand
CCCACCCAGCTCAGGATCCATGAGGTAGTAAGAGTACAATAGCAAACCCACTCAATGTGCTACCTGTTCATCCTTTATATCCATTTCAGCCTGAGACTGATGGACCTTTGGACATAGATCAGCCAATCGGGATGGCAGTTTGCCCATATTAGGTGAAACTGGGGCTTCCACCCCCTTTCCTGCAGCCACCACCCCCAACACAGAGGGAGAGGGAGCAGGGGAGCATGCCTGGGCAAGCTAGGACATCTACAAGCCCACCTTTGGCCTATTCAGGCCTACTATGACAGAGCCCCATGCAGCACTATAGTCTGGGGACAGAATGGCTGGAGAGCAGCTAGGCAGAGAGTGATCTGGGGGTACTGCTTGACTGCTGACTGAACATGAGCCAGCAGAGTGCCCAGGTGGCCAAGAAGGCAAATGGTCTCCTGGCCTGGATCAGGTATAGTGTGGCCAGTAGGACCAGGGAAGTCCTTATACCCCTTTACTCAGTGCTGGTTAGGTCACACCTCGATTACTATGTCCAGTTCTGGGCCCCTCACTTTAAGAAAGATGTTGAGGTGCTTGAACATGTCCAGAGAAGGGCACCAAGGCTGGTGAGGGGCCTGGAGCACAGCCCTATGGAGAGAGGCTGAGGGAGCTGGGGGTGTGCAGCCTGGAGAAGAGGAGGCTCAGGGCAGACCTCATTGCTCTCTGCAGCTACCTGAAAGGAGGTTGTTGCCAGGTGGGGTTGGTTTCTTCTCCCAGGCAACCAGCAACAGAACGAGGGGACACAGTCTCAAGCTGTGCCAGGGGAGGTCTAGGTTGGATGTTAGGAAGAAGTTCTTGGCACTGGAATGGGCTGCCCGGGGAGGCGGTGGTGTTGCCATCCCTGGAGATGTTTAAAATGAGACTGGATGAGACTTAGTGCCATGGTTTAGTTAATTAGAAGGTGTTGGGTGACAGGTTGGACTTGATGATCTCAAATGTCTTTTCCAACCTGGTTAGTTCTGTGATTCTACTACCTGAATGAAGCCTAGGAACTTAAGAGTGTACTCTGAATGAGTGACTGTGAATGAGGAAATCAGAATTTGCTTAACCATAGTTACATGATTTTAAAATTCTTTCTCACAGATTTCAAAAGAAATGTGATATTTTGCTTTGTGCTTAACTTCTAATGAGCTGGCAGAGTCCAGAGTCTGGGTTTCTGTGAAGCTTGCACTTTATTCTGATGTTGAGGATACGTCATGTTTAATACATGTCTGGTAGTGCAGCAAGACATTAAGCAGGTATGGATGTTTTAAAGTAATCTTCCTTGGAAAATACTGGCAAACAATAGTAATACTAAAGAAGGAACTGCTATAAGAAATTCCTAACTTAAAGAAGTTATTAAAGTTGTGTAGGATTTTCCATCTTCTGTTCAGCCAGTACATGGCTTCTGCCTCAGGCTGTTGTAAGTTAAGTGACCTGTAATTCTCCACCACATTTACTCTTCAAGCACTGGCACATCACTAATATTTTCCAGTTCATGGAGATGCTCTGTCCTTCCAAGATGCATTAAAAGTTATGACTGCATCCAACAGTGATGCTGACCCTGTAGTGGAGACCAAATCCCAGCTCCTGACTGGGCTTTCAGAGTTATTAGTTGCCTGTGTACATTAAATTGGCTCAAACCATTGCAACCCGAACCAGAGGTACTAGCCTTGAAAACAGGGATCCCAGTTTTGTGTAACATTTGGCCTCACCCTTTCAGCTCACGTTGCCATCACCTTATGGAGTCTCCATTTGTTTTTAACATGAGATCATTACATTTAAGCAGGTAAGCAGATTCAGGACAGCAAATCAAACCCCCTGAAGTGCCCCATACTCCAAAAGCAGGTAGATGCAATACACAGACTTTATACTCTCCTTATCCATATCCTCAAAATGTGGGAATGACAGGATTGCTTCTGGAGGATCCAGCTCTGGAGGCCAAAAGCTTCAAAGGGCATGTGATTATAAAAAGGTAACACTTGTCAGCTTTATTTTTAATTCCATGTTTAGGAGAGATTTGCAGGTAGATCCAGGAAGAACAAAACAAGCAATAGTCTTCCTGATTAACCTTTTTGTATCAATCTAAAAACGAAAAGCAAAGCAGAAAGAAAAGAAGAGGGTCTGAGCAATCCTAATTTACATGTGTTTCTTGTTGGCACAAACCACCCTTGTTTAGCATGGAGCAAGCTACTCCTACGGGGTCCCTGCTCCTAGCTCAGAGGCTCATGGTACACATGAGGCAATGGAAAAGCAGCGGACAGGGACTAGAAATGGCTGAACTTTATGTTTCCAAAACGAAGATCTTTGGTGAGCTGCAGATTACAGTGGAAATCAGACTCTGCACCCCGGGATCCTGCAGCTGTCCCTCTCCCCTCTAATTTTTCTCTGTCAGATTTCAGAGCTATAATTAACCACAAGGCTTTACTGATACTATGTGAAAGTGTGTGTGTGCCTGGTCTTCCTCACTCCCATGCGTTTAATCCTCTACAGAAGATTGACAGGTTCACGTGGAGAGTGACTTTTTAACTAATTCACTTCTAAACTCTCCTTCTGCTGTCTCTTCCCTTTGCTGCCCTCTTCTTTCCAGGTTGCAAAGGGCATCTGAGTACCAGGGACATGGCAGGAGCTGGCTCCTCTGCAGTAGTGAAGCTGTGGTGAGGTATCTCCACATGGATCTGAGGCACCAAGGTGAAACCCCCACCCAGGGTGTCTCTCACTGCTTGTCCCCAATGCTTGACTCCACAATGCTTGTCACAGCTGTCCAGGACAGTGGTGCTCTGTGGCAGCAAAGAACTCCAGGTTAAAATTCAGATGCTGGAGCAAAAAAAAGGTGGGAATGATTTCTCATCCCTTCTTTGATACACTCAAGCCTAAACGAAACCAGTGAAAAGTCTGTGTGCCTTCTGAGCAAGCCTGTGAATCACCAGGTGAGCATCACCAGTGAGATGGAGATCAGCAGCAGTGGATTCACAAATGGTTTTGTCTTTCTAGCTGCAGTAAAAAAGCTTTGGATGAGACCTTTGCTGAAGTGTTGACTGTGCCTTGGTCTAGATGCGTGACACTACCTGCTGGTTCGTGCTTAGTTTCTGCTTCACATAAAGCCCTGCCAGTAAACCAGCAGCTGTCATCCCATTCCATATCCATGAACTCCTTCATACTAACCATGGTATAGAAACCCAGCCAGAGTGTTTATTGATGTGCTCCTTTCTGTAGCTGAGCTAGCTTTCCCTGAGCAGTTCCCTCAGCACTTTCTTGGGATCAAACAATGCCAGATAAGAGCTTATTAGATATGAAAGGCTCTGACATTCAAGTCAATCGATACTGAAGTATTGAGAGGAAAGGAGAAAGCATGATTTGGCACAGCAAAGAAAATACACACAGATTTTTTTTTTTGGGGGGGGGGGAAAAATCATACTAATTAAAATAAAAGTGTCCATAGAAATAGCAGGAAGACACCCAGCTACTGCTGCACTAGGCAGCTTAAGCTGTTCTTGCATGAAGCCGGCTTTGTTGAGTCTGAGCTAGCAGGAGAGCAGGTAATACTAGCTCATAAGAGGACTGTCCTAGTGGTCCTATAGGGAAGGAGAAACTTTAGAGGTGTCTATAGGGAGGGCATTGCTTGGTGTCTCAGTGCCTGGTAACACAGGCACTGAGCAGGGATTGTTTAGCCTGGAGAACAGGAGGCTCAGAGGAGACCTTCTTGCTGTCTCCAGCTACCTGAAAGGTGCTTGTAGCCAGGAGGAGGTTGCTTTCTTCTCTCAGGCAAGCAGCAGCAGAACAAGAGGACACAGTCTCAAGCTGTGCCAGGGGAAGTTTAGGCTGGAAGTGAGGAGAAAGTTCTTGAGTGAGAGAGTCATTGACTGCTGGAATGGGCTGCCCAGGGAGGTGGTGGAGTCAGCGTCCCTGGAGGTGTTCAAGGCAGGTTTGGACATGGCACTTGGTGCCATGGTCTGGTCTTGAGGGCTGTGGTGATGGCTTGGACCTGATGATCTTTGAGGTCTCTTCCAACCTTGGTGATACTGTGTGTGATACTGTGTGACACATACCCACACATTCCTCCAATCCTCACCACAGGTTCCTAAGCAATGCAGCCCCACTTCATCTGTGAAAAGATGAGACAGAGTGGAACGGAATGGAAAGAGAATAGAATCAAATCAAATCAAATAGAATCATTTCAGTTGGAAAATATTTTTAAGACCAGCAAGAATAAATGTTATGTAACTATTAAGTCCCACAAATCAGCCCCCTTCAAGTGCACTCAGCTGATTAGTATTCGTTCAATTTTCTGAAAAACAACAACAACAACAAAAGCACAACAGATCTTTACTACCTTAACATCATATAAAACACATTTTACTGGATCAAGAGTGAGTGCTTACATGGTTTGATTGATTTTTAAATCCTACTTTTGTCTACACCAGTGTAACACACAATATAACCAGGGCCAAGGCCACCTGGGAAGCTGTTGCTGGTTCCTTTATCTTTTTTTGCTGCTACTTGTATAAAACAAGTAGTAGACAGAAAGAGTTCAGGTCTAGGGATCATGATATATAAAACTTCTTTTCAGTGAAAGTTCCCTGCCACCAGAGACTGATCTGAAATAGCTTGATCTCTCTGGCAAGGCAACAAAACCCAGGATTATTTTTTATGTGTGATGGTTTTAATTTAAATGAGGCATATGAATGCCTAATCCAATCTAATCTAACTGGGGTCTTATATCCCATTAATCACTGATTTGTATTAGCACCTCAAGCTGTCATCTCCACCACTGCAACAAGCTGCTGAGACCGTCATCTCATCACAAGCATTCTGAGGACTTGTCACTGGATTTTGTGTGAGCAACAAAACACCTAAGAAGCAAACATCACTCACTACCGCATCACTTTAGAGGAACGATACAGGCGAGACTTGAGGCAAGACAATGTCTTCAAGCACGAGGGGGAGACCCTGCAGAAACATGCTGAAAAGCACCCAGAAGTGTTCACAAAAATTTACCACCTGAAAACAACAGTCTTTTTTTTTTCCCCCCAAACAAGGTGACTTTCAATTGATCACTACATTTTGTGTTACAAATCTTGTTGAAAAGCACAAGTTTTAAGATAGTTTTATTACAAGACCGAAGCAGACAAAGAAATGAAAAAAAAAAAAAAAAAAGCAAAAGCAAAGCAAACAAGCAAAGACCTAACAACAACAATAACAACAAAAACCCCAAACAAGTAGTGAAACCATCTAGGACATGTGGAGAAATGCTATGGATAATAATAGATAACTGTCTTCCCATACAGAGACTGGGGACACAACTAGGTTGAATCTCTTTGAAGACCACCTTTTATCACCTCAAGCACTAACCTGGATCATCTCAATTTCATAGGGTTAAAACTGTATGTAGTCAGCATGCAGGCTGAGAGAAGGTAGATTGCCCCCAGTCAAAATTAACTCCCCTCAGTTTCAGTTGATTTTTTTTCACTCTATGATATTGATATGATCTTGATATTTTCACTCTAAGAGCTCGGCTGCCTGGTAAATTGCAGCTACTGCCATGAAATTGAGGCCTTGAGTAACCTGTACTAGTGGGAGGTGTCCCTGCCTATGGCAGGGGGTTGGAACTGGATGATCCTTGAGGTCCCTTCCAACCTTACCATTCTATGATTCTATGATTCTATGAACTATTGCCCAGAGGTGGATACATTTCAGTGGTACATAAAGATCTTGTGTTTTAAAAACACTTTTATTTTCCATAAACTTTGATATAAGCTGCTTCTTGTCTTGAAACTTGGAATCTTTGTAGTCTTTACCTTTTAAAAATTCTTCTCTGTTCAGGGTTCAAATTCACACAGACAGACAAACCTCTCAGGCCAAGTACTAGGGACAAGAGATCATTTAATTACAAATTGCATGTCATTTACACACACACACAGAGTATCACAGTATCACCAAGGTTGAAAGAGACCTCAAAGATCATCACGAAGAGTTTACAACTTGAGGTATTGTGCTGGTTTGAGGCTAATTGGAATATTTTAATAGAGAAAATTGTACTATAGGCTGTGAAAGGAAAACATGGTGATGTCTGCTTCACTCATAGGCTTGCTGAGATGTTAGGAATAAAAGAAATCAAAACATAGGTAAGTCAGTCTCAGTCTGTCTCTTTCTGGGGGCACAGCATCTCGGGTGGTCTGGCTTCTGGTTCTTCTTTGCCGATTAATCTTCACTAACCACTTTTTTTCTAACCCCCCTGGCTGATCCTCCAAGCTCACCTTGTGTGTAAGGCAAACCTTGGGGTAAGGTACAGGGGTGGGGAGAAGGTGGAAGGGTGGTTGGGAGCCCCTCCTGGGGTCTCTGATTTCTGGCAGGGGAGTTGTGTTTCTGTATTTCCTTTAACTTGTCTATGTCTGTAACTATTCCTGTCTCTAGTGTCTATCTCTGCTTGTCCATTGTGCTGAGTTGTAAACAGAGCTTCAGTCCTTAACTTCCAGCAGGCTGAGTCTAGTCTGGGTCATTTTACAAAGTGTGGGGGGTGGGGAACTCCCAAACTATCATAGGTATGCTTGGACTAAGCATCAATTGATCAATTTCAGACAAGAAACAAATCAGTGGAAATCCTGCTCTGTCTGGAGACAATTTAGAAACAGAATTCATTTTTTTGCTAGCTTTAATCACAAAAAGAGCATGAAGGCATGGATCTGTATAAAGCAAAAGGGTACACAGAACATAATCTTAAAGTGTGATTGAGCAGCTGGCTGTATTTGCAATTTTTGCATAAACCTCATCTCCCCCAAAAAAAACCAAATTAGTAGTAAACAAATACAGACACCGCCTAAATCTTACAGGAAACAAAAAGCTACTTAGCGTTAACTGTAACACTGTGTTTTGAGTTGCTGTGGTAGTCTTAGTTGGTAATCATAGAATCCCAGAATGATAGGGGTTGGAAGGATTCTCTGAAGATCATCTAGTCCAACCCTTGAAATTTAAACCTGCAAGTTACCACTGGGTTAGCTACACTCTCTGCCTTGTGATCTGTTCAGGAAGTAAACTGCACTTTTTGAAGGGCAAGCTGCAGGCTGTCTTGTGGGTATGGCATACTGAAGTTGCACGCTGAAAGTCACTTTGAATGTGACTTTGAAAGTTTCATACATGAAGGATAGATGTTTCAAATTGCCCCAGGGGAGGTTTAGATTGGATATTAGAAGAAAACTCTCCACTGAAAGGGAACTATTGGAACAGGTTCCCCAGGGAGGTGATTGAATCTCCATCCCTGGAGGTGTTTCAAAGAGGCAGAGATGTGGTGCTGAGGGGCATGATTTAACACCAGACTTGGCAGATTTAGATAATGGTCAAACTCGGTGATCTTAAAGGTCTTTTCCAACTTAAACAGTTCTATGATTCTACGATTTCAGAATGTTATGGTTCTGTGTTATTTGGCCATTTCATAACAGCAAAGGGCTAAAAGCTGTTCCCTGGAACTTATTTTTGATATTGGTAAGAGGCTGAAAACACCAACTTGCTGATTGATGGGTTCAAATGGGGCGACCTTCGCATTAGCAACGCGACTCTGGTTGCTGGGTAAACAGAGGCAGATGGTTCCAGCTCCAGTGATTTTCAGTGGTGACGGATTGCCAAGGTATTTCTGAGCCACATCACACCCTGCAGATCCCATGAAAATGACTTGGCACAGGCTGGGACGTATTAGATTCGGGTGACAAATAATTACCTGACATCAGCTGAGGTTTCATCAGAAAGGTTATGCTTCAAATAACCAGCTTTTACATAACTCTGTTTCTGTGAAGCAACAGAAAATCACACACATGCAATTTATTTATCCGAGAAAATGCAATTTAGTCAGGGTTGATTAAAAGTACTCCTCAGGTAAATATAGCTGAGTAATTATATTCCACCAAGAGATAGGTTTCAGGGTCATTTTGGAGGGTTTTGTTGTTGTTGTTTAAAGCAGGCACGTTTTTGGCTTGTTGCTATTGTTAATGTTGTGTGGACTTCACCAGCAGCAAGAATTAGCATTCAGAGCAAACATTTAGTCAGAGCCCTTTCAGTTTCATGACTCCCTGCTATTCTTGAACTCCTACTCAAAAGTTCTTGACTTTTATTCCTTATCTTTTCTGGAGTCTGGTGTTTTGCCAGCAAATCCAGCATTTTAAGTGGGTGTGTGTCAAATAAATGCTTTTCTGAGCTTTGCTTTGTCATTTTCCAGAAGTAACTTGTTTGTATATAAAAAGGTCCCGGGCAAGCATGTGTTGAGAAAGCTACAAATGCTTTATGCCTCCCTTTAGCTGATAAGTGTCCCTTTGGCGTGATAACATCCTCAAAATGTGTCATGTGTGAGTGCATGTATTCCTACAGTGAGTTAAAATGACTGTTTGCACCTTCTCTGCTGCGTGTTACCATTCCTGCTAGGATAATCCAGGGCAGTTGTATCTGATAGGACATCAATAACAAGCCTAGAAGTTGGTATGTGTCATCTCCCCAAGATGGAGTGTCTTGTTTCTCTGCTTGTGTTGTGCTGTAAAGCTTCTGTCACTATTTAAACCTTCTTCACTAGAGATGGCAAAATTTCAGGGTAGCCCAAAGTTGTCCTCTTGTCTGTGCAGTGAAGTAATTCTTCTGCTTTACAGTGCAAAGGAGTGCAACGAGCAGCAGCTATGACCATAACGTAAGTTTCTGGAATAGTTGAGGAAAAGAAGAATCAGCAGAACATTATCCATGATCAAGGGAACCTTCTTTCAATTTCTTTGACATTCTGAATGGGGTTACCTGTTTCTCTAAGCTTTTAAGCTTTGTTGTTTATGTCTAACCCTGCACGATGTTGTTTCTAGTTCTGTAATCATGTTTACAGGCTTTCTTCAGTATATTTTCATTATAATGTAATAATTCTTCCTCATCATCCTTTTCCCCCTCAATTCTCTGACATAATTAGTCTCCAGTTTTTGTCCTCTCTCTCTCTCTCCTTTCCTTCCATGCTTCCCTCTCAAGGTCCTTCCACCTGGGGCCATTCTCATCTGCAAAATCCATGCCTTGCTGGCAAAAGTGTAATCTGCTTTTGCCCACTTGACCTTGGTAGCAGACAGTACTGCAGAGATGTGGTAGAAGAGCTTAAAATAAGACCTGAATATGGCTTTGTTTTCTCTCAGGAAAACATGCTGCTCTATCAGCTCTCTACACTTTTAGTGTGGGGTTTTTTTTGTTTGTTTGTTTGTTTGGTTGGTTTTTTTTGGCCTGTGGTGCTCCTCTCACCAGCAAGCTTTACTGCAATTGATTTTCAGCCATCTCCCTCATGTCCACACATGTGTGTTAAGGCTCGGTCTTCCCTTCACCAACCCTGGTCAGCAATGGGATATAATTCCCTTGGAGTAAATGAAGGTGAAATGACGCCAAACAGCTAATGAACTGGGTTTGTTAGACTGACCTGGAGCAGAGGGGAAAACAGGAGGGAAAAGCAGTGTGAAAAATACACATCGAAGAGATGGGATATCGCCATTTCCCTGGCCTGAAAATCATGACATTGTTGCAGGCAGGAGCAGTTCCCCGTTTCTTGGTGGAGGCAGAAGAGCAGGGCCGTGCCACATGATCTTCCCTAGGCCACCGGCAGCACAATGCAGGGCCGTGGCACAGCCCTCGTCGCCGGGACGCAGGCAGCGAGCGGCGGGGAGCAGACTGGTGCGGGGCCGACCGGAGCAGCAGGGTCGCAGGCCCGTGCCACGTGGCCGCTGCCTCTCGCCGTAGTAGCTCACGGAGGGGCAGGGCTGAGACGAGCCGCAGGGAAGTGGAGCCGAGCTACGTGGCCGCCTGCCGCGGAGTTCTTTAGGCATGCGGGCGTCGGCGGGGACGAAGAGCCCTGGGGCCATGCAGAGTAGGCAGTGTGGAATGGCAGCGTGGCGGTGGCTTGCTCCAGCCACCTGCGCCTTCCTGCTTCCCAGGAAGTTACCGCGTTTTTCCCTCACCCCTCCATGCAGCCGACCCGGCCTAAGGGCACCGCCCCCAGACCGGATGGGCCCACACTTCTCAGTGGCAGTGCTGGAGTCATTTGGTATCTCACACGTGTCTCCACTGGGCAGAGTCTTGCTGAATAATGCCAGAGGTTAGCCCAGGAAATAAATGCTGAATAGAGCTTTGCTACAGACAGCAGACAAACTGCAGCACACCGGGACCTCCCACACCGGTTTCCCCCAGAGGAGCACGATAGGGAAGCACAGGGAACCAGGCTAGTGAGAAAGGCATGGCTGCAACCCTCATTCCTATGGAGAGGAGCACTTGGAGCAACTGTGTGCAATAAAGGGGAACGTCATTAATGCTTAGCAATATCTATGCACCAAGCGTCAGGAGGATGGAACCACTCTTCTCAGTGATGTCCAGTGACAGGACGAGAGGCAATGAAAACAAAATGGAAGGTAGGAGGCTTCATGTAAACAGAAGGGAAAACTTCTTGCCTTTGAGGGTTGCAGAGCACTGAAACAGCCCAAACAGCCAGGCTAGAGGATGCTGTTTCATCAGTCGCGATGCAGGATATGTTCTTAATTGTAGGCAGATGAAGTGTGAGGCAATTTTTTCCTAGTTTTATCTATACAATTGACATTATTTCTTTTTAAATGGCAAGTTGAAGATTGAGACATATTTATTGAGTCCTGTGGCCTGAAACAATGAGTTCTTTAATACAGACCCAGGGTATTGTGTGCTCCCAAGAATAAATCTTGATGTTTGGAAAGAGCATATCAGGCATAAATGATGCTGTCTGAAGTTGGCTTTTGAGAATGACTGATGGTAAGTCACAGGGTTGTGTGGCTGTGGCACTCTACTTTCACAAAGCCATTTGTTGTCTGAAAAATTCAGCTGAGTTTTGTTTAGCATCATCTAGTTGGGATAATCAAAAAAAGCAGTGGAGTGCCAGAGGGTAGTCATAATCAAAAGGAATCCATCTGTCAACACAGTGGAGAGACCTGTGATTTTTCAGGCCTTAAGCTAAAGGCCATAGCAAGAGGGTGACTCAGTGGTGGCCATCCTTCCCTGTGTCTGGAGTTGAAAGTGGGGGGGTACACGACTCTGTACTTGACACCACTGCAGCAAATCTAGTGGATGCAGTGTGGGCCATGCCAACACTACTTTGGGGAGTCAGGGTAGAGCAAGAGCAGAGCACAGGTCTAAAGGCTGAGGGGTTCTTGTAGAGCATAGTGCTGCCCTTTGGGTTGCAAGGCTCCATCCTGTGCAGCTATTGCACCACACCCTCTGAAAATTTACAACTCAGCTCTAATTTAGTGCCGCTTGCAATGGTTCTTCACACATGACCAGATCAACAGCTAGTGTGCAGCATATGTGGAGTGCTTATCTTTCCTCTTTGTAGTGTAAAGAACTTGTGTGTGCATGTAGGAAAGTAGCTTGCACTGCCTGGGAAACTAGCCTAGGCAACTCTTGGTCACTTGCAGGTCCTTTCGATTGCAAAAACTCTGCATCACCTCCAGATGGGAGACAATACAGAATCAAGGCCACTACATAAAAAATATGATCTGTAGGAGAGTCACAGTATCCCTGTCTCACCAAGGTTGGAAGAGACCTCAAAGCTCATCAAGTCCAACCCATTACCACAGACCTCAAGACCAGACCATGGCACCAAGTGCCATGTCCAAACCTGCCTTGAACACCTCCAGGGACGCTGACTCCACCACCTCCCTGGGCAGCCCATTCCAGCAGTCAATGACTCTCTCAGGCAACAACTTTCTCCTCACCTCCAGCCTAAACTTCCCCTGAAACACAGCTTGAGACTGTGTCCTCTTGTTCTGCTGCTGCTTGCCTGAGAGAAGAAAGCAACCTCCTCCTGGCTACAAGTACCCTTCAGGTAGTTGTAGACAGCAAGAAGGTCTCCCCTGAGCCTCCTCTTCTCCAGGCTAACCAATCCCAGCTCCCTCAGCCTCTCTCCATAGGACTGTGCTCCAGGCCTCTCCCAGCCTCAGTGCCCTTCACTGAACACGCTCAAGCACCTCAATGTCCTTCTTCAATTGAGGGGCTCAGAATTGGACACAGTGTGATCCTTATGGTCCCTCACAGCTTAAGATTCTATTCTGTGATTCTTTTCAGGGCTTAAAATATTGAGGATCCCACATATTTAGCAATCAATAGCATAAGAATCTGCAACAGTAAAAAATCAGGATACAGAGAAAGCACCTTTAGTTACACCAGAGTAGACCACAATTTTTTTTGATCTGCCACAAGACAGAGGTGCATCAGAATCCCTGGTTGTTAGAGTACTTTTGATTGGAAAAGCCATTTAAAATTATCAAGTCCAACCATCACGTAACTCTAACAAGTTTGGTGCTAAACCGTGCCCTTCAGCACCATGTCTCTGCCTCTTTGAAACACCACCAGGGATGGGGATTCAACCACCTCCCTGGGGAACCTGATTCAGTGTTTCCAGAACCCTTTCTGTGAAAAAGCTTTTTCTAATGCTTAATGTAAAACTCCCTTGTGCAACTTGAGGTCATTTCCTCTCATTCATGTAAAACACTGAACTGATGCTCAGATTTTTAAGTATCTAGAGACAAAACTGTTGGAAGACGTGAGTTTTAGTCAACTTTAAGTCCTCTGCAGCCGTTTCATTCTGATCAAATGAAAGTGAAGCAACTGAAGTCAGAATTGGATTTAATTTTCCGCCTAATCTGTGCCGCAACCCACCCATGGCGAGATGGAAAAGTACACAACACATCAACGTGATGCAGATACAAGCCCTGAGGAAAAGGACCTTGGAGTCTGGGTTGATGAAAAGCTCAACATGAGCCTGCAGTGTGCACATGCAGCCCAGACAGCAACCGAGTCCTAGGCTGCATCAAGAGAAGCGTGGCCAGCAGGGCAAGGGAGGGGATTCTGCCACTTTGCTCTTGTCAGACCCCACCTGGAGTCCTGTGTGCAGTTCTGGAACCCTCAGCACAGGAAGGACATGGAAGTGTTAGAGTGGGTCCAGAGGAGGGCCACAAAGATGCTCAGAGGGCTGCAGCAGCTCTGCTATGAGGACAGGCTGAGAGAGTTGGGGCTCTGCAGCCTGGAGAAGAGAAGACTTCGAGGGGACCTGATAGTAGCCTTGCAGTATCTGAAGGGGGCCTACAGGAAGGCTGGGGAAGGA
>VWZE01019174.1:16257-26977 GCA_013396675.1 Eubucco bourcierii | reverse complement strand
GAGAGGCTGAGGGAGCTGGGACTGTTTAGCCTGGAGAAGAGGAGGCTCAGGGGAGACCTTCTTGCTGTCTCCAGCTACCTGAAGGGTGCTTGTAGCCAGGAGGAGGTTGCTTTCTTCTCTCAGGCAAGCAGCAGCAGAACAAGAGGACACAGTCTGAAGCTGTGCCAGGGGAAGTTTAGGCTGAAGGTGAGGAGGAAGTTCTTCACTGAGAGAGTGATTTGCCCGGGGAGGTGGTGGAGTCAGCGTCCCTGGAGGTGTTCAAGGCAGGTTTGGACGTGGCACTTGGTGCCATGGTCTAATCTTGAGGGCTGTGGTGATGGGTTGGACTTGATGATCTCTGAGGTCTCTTCCAACCCTTGCGATACTGTGATACTGTGATACTGTGAATACACATCAGCAGACTTGACTCAACCTATGATGCAAGGAATACCAGTTCACCACTTTCCAGCTGCTGACTCCTGGGCACTATCTGACTACACCCTGGTTGCACATCTGGATGAAGGATCATAGAATTACAATAGAACCATAGAATTATTAAGGTTGGGAAAGAGCTCAAAGATCAAGTCCAGCCATCAACCCAACACCACCGTGGCCATGTCTTGAAGTGGAGCGTGTTCAGAAAGGCTTTGTGAGCAGTCACTACCTGCTCTGTGCAGTGCACCAGTAGCTCCACTACTGTCTTGACTTAAGGATGTCTGCTGGAGATGAATCTGGCAGTTTATCCTTGAAGGATCCCCAAGGAACAACTTCCATTGAGTTACCAGCAGCAGAAGTCAATCACTACCTGTGAGTGCTGGGATTGTGAAAGCCTCATGTGACACGTGGAAACAGACAATACTCTGTTCCTTCATCAAATGACTCTCTCAGGTATATCACAGAATGGTGGAGGTTGAAAGGGACTTCCAGAGACCTAGTGCAGCACCTCTGCTCATGTGGGTACACCTAGATCAGGCTGCACAGCAACATCTCTGGGTGGGTCCTGGAAGTCTCCAGAGAAGGAGACTCCACAGCCTTCTGTCTGAGCAACCTGGTTCAGTGCTCTGGCATCCTCGAAGGAAAGAAGTTTATGCCCAGTGAAACTTCCTGTGTTCTATCTGTGCCCATCGCCCCTTGTCCTATCATTGGGTGCCACAGACAAGAGCCCAGCCCTATCCTCATGACCTCCACTGTTTAGATATTTGTATGCATTTATAAGATCCCCTCTCGGTCTTTATTTCTTTCCCCCCAGTTTAAAGAGGCTTATCTCTTGTGCATTTTCTGCAGCCCCTGAGCCCCTCACCCTGCTCACCTCCCATGCTCTGGATGCTGAGCTTCATCTGTCCCATGCAAAACTGCAGCCCATTTGAATCAATTTTGACACCCAACACCTCTCTGTTTTCTCAGCCTGCCTGCCCCAAATATTTCCCTCCAGCCTTGACAGAACAGGTATTCACAGGGCAGCTTCAGAATAACAAGTTTCCATTTTTGAGACGGTTGTATGGGGAGATTTGTGGTGTGGCAGCTGGCCAACGGGTGATCATTTAGCCAGGGGAACTCACTACTGGGTAGTTAATTTGACATGCAGAACAGAGTAGTTAGGGTCTCTCCAAAGTCCAGTCATACACTTCTGGGCTCCTAGTACTAAATTATACCTGATGTGCAACTCACAAAATGTTGGCACTTGACTGTAAACCATGACTTTGTTGAGGCCAATCAGCCCAGCAGCAGCTCATTTACTCGGACATAATCAATTTTCTCCAGTGGACTCTGGGACTAGTAGCTTCTTTGAGGAGAGATGCAAATTGCCCTGGGGTCTCTACATCTTTTGCATTGCTATGCTGGGAAATAAAAAAGGCAGAGAAATGCAAGTGACAAACAGTGGTAATGGGCATAAATCTGAGGATGTGAAGAGCAGGCCCTCTTTCAGTGGACTGAAAGAGCTTGGTTGCAGAGATGAATTCCCACTTCACACATGTGCACCTGGGTAGGCATAATCCCAATCACAAATACAGGCTGGGTGGTGGATGGCTGAGAGCAGCCCTGAGGAAAAGGACCTTAGGGTCTGGGTTGATGAAAAGCTCAACATGAGCCTGCAATGTGCACATGCAGCCCAGACAGCAACTGAGTGCTGGGCTGCATCAAGAGCAGTGTGGGCAGCAGGGCAAGGGAGGGGATTCTGCCCCTTTGCTCTGCCTTTGTCAGACCCCACCTGCAGTCCTGTGTGCAGTTCTGGAGCCCTCAGCACAGGAAGGACATGGAAGTGTTGGAGTGGGTCATGGGGAGGGCCACGAGGATGCTCAGAGGGCTGCAGCAGCTCTGCTATGAGGACAGACTGAGAGAGTTGGNAAGTTCTTTACAGTGAGGGTGGTGAGGCACTGGAACAGGTTGCCCAGGGAGGTTGTGGCTGCTCCCTCCCTGGAGGTGTTCAAGGCCAGACTGGATGAAGCCTTGAGTGAGCTGTACTAGTGGGAGGTGTCCCTGCCTATGTCAGGGGGTTGGCACTAGCTGATCCTTGAGGTCCCTTCCAACCTTACCATTCTATGATTCTATGCACATTCTCCATCTTCCTGTGTTCTGCAACTACCTGAAAGAGTCGTAGTGAGGTGGGCATTGGTTTCTTCTGTCAAGTAACTAACCATAAGACAAGAGGAAATGGCTTCAGGTTGCAGCAGGGCAGGTTTACCTTGAGTATTAGGAAAATTTCTGGAAGAATGGTCATGTATTGGAACAGGCTGCCCAGGGAGGTGGTGGAGTGACCATCCCTGGAGGTGCTCCAAAAATGCTCAGAGGTTTCACATCAGGACATGGTTTAGTGGGCATGGTGATGTTGGGTTGATGTTTGCACTCCATGATCTTAGAGGTCTTTTCTGACCTTAATGATTGTATGAGTCTATGATCTCATTTAATGCTTGGACTGAATAACCATTATCATCACATGGTAGCTATCAGAGGCTAGCTGACACATTATAAAAGCCTAATGTAGCCAGTACACATTAGACTCTTAGCCAGCACCTGAATTGTTTGCCAGAACACTTTTGAGATAGTCTATTCTTGTGGTATTTGTGTTACTGGCAAGAAGCAGAAATAGAGGAAATCTGGAAAACATTTCTGAAGGGAGAAAAAAAAAATTGTAAAGTGTTGTGGAGTCTGTAGATGGTACTGAAATTCTGGTTGCTTATTCCAACAGCTGTGAAGCTTGGAGAGCTTTTGAGCCCTTATAGCAGTGTTTCAAAACTTTGATTGTGTTAGCAGTTGTAATCATTTGGTCCTTTCTTTTCCTTGCAATTCTTTGGCCACTCATCTTGCCCAAAACCTGGTCCTTTGGCATTGCTGTCCCTCTAATGAAGGGAATGGAATTGTTCTTACTGAACTCAACTGCTTAGAAATCAGGGGGGAAATATTTAGCTATTAATAAAACCTTATTATTCTGTTTCATGTGGCACTGGCCTCTCCTCTCTCCATGCTGTTTCACAACTGCATGCAGCATCCTGAGGTCTTTAGGGAGCATTTGCTGAAAGGGTTCTCTAACACTGGCAGAGGCTCTCCAGGGTGGTGGTTTGAATCCTCATCCTTGGAGGTGTTTGAATGAAGGAGAGGTGGTGCTGAGGGACATGGTTTAGCACCAGACTTGGTAGAGTTAGATAATGGTTGGACTCAATGACCTTAAAGGTCTTTTGCAACCAAAAGGATTCTGTGTTGCATATTAGAATGACAACTGGACCATAAACTCAAGCAGCCATAAAGGAAGAACAGTCCCTCTGGGGGAGAGATTTCCACTGCCATCCATACACATCTCTCACACAGAGCTCATTGTGAGAAGTGCTGTAACATGACTACTAGAGCCCTGCAATGGCAAAATAACCCTGACTACAGAAGTGCAGTTGGAATTTGTATTCACCAGAAAATTCTGCTGTTTCAAAACATATTTCATCCTGATGAATGGATGACAAAATACTTCTTTTCTTTCCTTTTTTTTTTTTTTTTTTTTTTTTTTTTTTTTTTTCTCTTCTCACTGCAACAGAAGTTCTGGGACATTCTGACTGACCTCTGCCTGACATTTCTTACTGAGGTGAAGTTTTTTAGTAGACCAAAGCTGTAACTGGATTAACTGGATTAGAAAAAATAACCTGAACTGGAATGTTTCCATAGCAAGTGACAACTCAACCTCTTTCTTTTTTTTTTTTTTTTTGAGTCCCTGTGAGATGTGACAGACCTCCTGGGACCCTCTACATCCCCTGCAGCCTTTGTGGGTAAGGATCTGGGTTGTGGTTCTTCTTGTTGTTGCTCTACCATGATTCTCCCAGGTTTTTTCATTTTGATGAAAGAATTTATTTTAGTTGCTGTTATTATTTTGGGGAATGTTTTCATTTTCTCCTCTGCCTAGGAAAAGAGAAGCTCACCAAACATCTCCAGCAAATTTTATGGGAAAGCTTATGTTAAATCCCCTTAATGAGTTGTGTGGAAAGAAGTGCACTTATCCTATAAAAACCTGTGGTCAGATAACTTTCAATGAGAAATATGAGCCTAGTACTCCTTCAAGCTGGGCTTGATAAAAAAGAGTTGAATGTAGTTTTAGGGGTTGATTTTTTTTTTTATTTTTTTTTTTTTTGGTCTTCTTTCATTTTTATTCACTTCATTAGAAATTTACAGTAGAAAATGGCATCTTTAAATCTTTTGCCTTGAAAACCCAAAGGGCCACTGGAAGAGCACTAAACCTACAACTTTACATATATGCAAAGAACCTGAGTAAGCAGGAATGGGAGGAATTTCTAATTAGACTGGTAAAGATGCCATATGGCAGAATATAAGGAAAAGAAGGAAGCAAAGTCTCAAGAGGGTGCCAAACAAGAAGGGTGATGCATCCAGCCAATACATGTGTTTTGAAAGAAGAGTGTCAAGTGTCAGACCCCACCTGGAGTCCTGTGTGTAGTTCTGGAGCACTCAGCGCAGGAAGGACATGGAAGTGTTGGAGTGGGTCCAGAGGAGGCCACGAAGATGATCAGAGGGCTGCAGCAGCTCTCCTATGAGGACAGACTGAGAGAGTTGGGACTCTGCAGCCTGGAGAAGAGAAGGCTTCGAGGGGACCTGATAGTAGCCTTCCAGTATCTGAAGGGGGCTACAGGAAGGCTGTGGAGGGACTATTGACAAGGTCTTGCAATGCCAGGACAAGGGGCAATGGGTTTGAAGTGGCAGAGGGGAGATTTAGACTGGATGTTAGGAGGAAGTTGTTTGCAGTGAGGATGGTGAGGCACTCTCACAGGTTGCCCAGGGAGGTTGTGGATGCTCCCTTCCTGGCCAGGTTGGAGGAGGCCTTGAATGAGCTGTACTAGAGGGAGGTGTCCCTGCCTCTGGTAGGGGGTTGGAACTAGCTGATCCTTGAGGTCCCTTCCAACCTTACCATTCCATGATTCTATGATTCTAAGTGCCATGCCAAGCATTCTCACTACTAAGCCCCTCTTAATCTGACAGAGCAGACACAGTTCAGTCATAGCATAGCATATCCAGTGATTTTAATATTTTGTTGCCATCTCCCAGAAACATGAACCCTCAGGTCTCCAGTCCCTCTATCCCAGGCTTGTGCAGCCACATTTATAGCTGAATTCATGAGGACTACTGGAGAAGACCCTCATCCCTCTGTATGGTGATGTACCCATGGACTCTTGCATCCATTTGAGAACTCTATAATGATGTTTTGATCACAGCTGCATTAGTCTCAAGCTTAATGTGTTTCTCACCATTGCAGTGGAACTGCTACAGAAACAGTCCTCTTCTTGTCTCAGACATTTGAATGGTCACTTTCAGATTCCTCTGTTCACTTCCACAGAGAATATCCTATACCTGGGGATGAAGGCTACAAAGCCTGAACAGAACTGAGTTTCCAAGCAGAAAACACCCAGAAGGGAAAAAAGGATGACCCTGGGAACTACAGGGCAGTCAGCCTCACCTCTGTGCCTGGCAAGATCATGGAGCAGATCCTGCTGAAAGCTCTGCTAAGGCAAATGGAAAACAAAGCAGAGGTGATTGGTGGGAACCAGCAATGTCTGCACCAAGGGCAGATCTGCCTGACAAATTTAGTGGCTTTTTATGATGAAGTCACAGCGACAGTGGACAAGGGAAGGGCAACTGATGGCATCTACCTGGACCTGAGTAAGGCATTTGACTGTGTCCCACATGACATCCTGGGCACCAAACTGGAAAAACATGGACTGGATGGGTGGAGCACTGCTGGATGAGGAATTGGCTGGATGGTGGCACACAGAGAGTGGTGATCAAGGGCACAATGTCCACCTGGAAACCAGTGCCAAGTGGTGTCCCTCAGGGGTCAGTGCTGGCACCAGTGCTGTTTAACATCTTTGTCAGTGCCATGGACAGAGGAATCAGTGCAGCCTCAGCAAGTGTGCAGATGGCACCAAGCTGTGTGGCACAGTCGACTTGCTAGAGGGCAGGGATCCATCCAGAGGGACCTGGACAGGCTGCAGAGGTGGGCCCAGGCCAACCTCATGAAATTCAACAAGGCCAAGTGTAAGGTCCTGCACCTGGGTAGGCACAATCCCAAGCACAAATCCAGGCTGGGTGGTGAATGGCTGAGAGCAGCCCTGAGGAAAAGGACCTTGGGGTCTGGGTTGATGAAAAGCTCAACCTGAGGCTGCAGTGTGAGTGCAGCCCAGACAGCAACTGTGTGCTGGGCTGCAGCAAGAGCAGTGTGGGCAGCAGGGCAAGGGAGGGGATTCTGCCCCTTTGCTCTGCTCTTGTCAGACCCCACCTGGAGTCCTGTGTGCAGTTCTGGAGCCCTCAGCACGGGAAGGACATGGAAGTGTTGGAGTGGGTCCAGAGGAGATGCTCAGAGGGCTGGAGCTGAGAGAGTTGAGGCTTTTCAGGCTGGAGAAGAGAAGGCTTCCAGGAGACCTGATAGTAGCCTTCCAGTATCTGAAGGAGGCTACAGGAAGGCTGGGGAGGGACTATTGACAAGGTCTTGCAATGCCAGGACAAGGGGCAATGGGTTTGAACTGACAGAGGGGAGATTTAGACTGGATGTTAGGAGGAAGTTGTTTGCAGTGTGGGTGGTGAGACACTGGCACAGGTTGCCCAGGGAGGTTGTGGCTGCTCCCTCCCTGGAGGTGTTCAAGGCCAGGTTGGAGGAGGCCTTGAGTGACCTGTACTAGTGGGAGGTGTCCCTGCCTATGGCAGGGGGTTGGAACTAGATGATCCTTGAGGTCCCTTCCAACCTTACCATTCTATGATTCTATAAAACATTTAATAGCTGTAGTTG
Organism: Eubucco bourcierii; assembly: GCA_013396675.1. NCBI lineage: Eukaryota > Metazoa > Chordata > Aves > Piciformes > Ramphastidae > Eubucco > Eubucco bourcierii. The sequence goes on along the minus strand of VWZE01019174.1, from coordinate 19,728 downwards.
ATAACAGATCTGTACCTGTAAGGTGACGTTTGGAAGCAGCAACCTTGTTTGGCTGTTGTTTTAAGCTGTCATCAGAAACACTTGTGAGAATGAATCTACCTTGTTGCACCACATCTTCTCTTAGGAGCTGAATTAAGTCCTGTCGTTGGTCTCTTGGCTTGCAGGGGAATTGTTTGTGTTACTGTGCCTTACCAAGCCTGAAGAAAAAGGAAAATGTCAGTGGTCAGAAAACCCATGAGGGAAACACAAGCTACCTGTGCCCTAACTGACTGCAACTGTCACATGTGTTCCCTGCTGAGTGCTAAGTGACCACAGAAATGCACACCATGGGCACACCAAAATGGGAGCTGATAAGCTGAGGAGTGCTGTGCTGACATGGCCCTTGTCTTGTATGTGGGGAGGCATTCAACACCTACTCAAAGCTTTTGTTCCAAGCAGATCAGCCCTTTGGGAAGCTCCTTTGTCACTAGCAAATATGAACAGACATGGTACCAAGGGTTAGGGCTCTGTTATCTTTTAGTTCCCTGCAACATGCCTAGGTCTGTTGCCTGAACCATGGAGATTAAAGAGTTTGTGTTCACATGGTGGTGACAGCACTCTCCATTTTCAGATGAAGGGCTCTTAATGAGACATTTTTGGAACTAACTTCTTCTCCTGTCACCACATGACCTACCATTTTCCTTTTCCTCCTGAACAGTTCAATTTGAACATCAACATTGTTTGCACCTTAACCTCCCAGTCTGCAGGGAGTGCGGAGAGGACATGAATCTGAGAAGAGCCAGCAATGTTCTGATGCTGTAAATCAGAGAGATTTTAGAATCTGATGACAAACCAAATTCCTGTCAGAAAAGAGCAGAGCTGACCCCTCCCAAATTGTCATCGAAGCTGGGTCATAAAAATCACAGCTGTCACCAAAGCATGATGGGCCTCTGGGGGACATGCCATCCTGGGGACTCATCTGCTGCCTCCACTGCCAAATTCCAAGCCCTCAGGCACATTCCACTTGACATTTTGTCACATCTCTTGCTGGTGCATCTGTTCAGGGTATTGACTCTTCCTAAATCACTTTACCTCCCCTCCCCCCTTTATTTTTCCCCTTCAGAAAACACAAGGCTATGATTCTATGTAGAGGACTGAGCCATGGTCTGTAGCATAAAACAGGGTTCAGATGTTTACAAATTGTCAGCCTATAGGATAATTAGTAGTAGCCTTCCAGTATCTGAAGGGGGCCTACAGGAAGGCTGGGGAAGGATTATTTACAAGGTCCTGCAGCAACAGGACAAGGGGCAATGGGTTTAAACTGGCAGAGGGGAGATTTAGACTGGATGTTAGGAGGAAGCTCTTTACAGTGAGGGTGGTGAGGCACTGGAACAGGTTGCCCAGGGAGGTTGTGGGTGCTCCCTCCCGGAAGGTGTTCAAGGCCAGATTGGATGAGGCCTTGAGTGCCCTGTACTAGTGGGAGGTGTCCCTGCCTCTGGCAGGGGGTTGGAACTAGATGATCCTTGAGGGTCCCTCATGTGTGATTCTGTGATTCTGTGATTCTATGAATTAACCCTGTAGGCCATGTTGCTACAGTAACAGCATCAGCAATAAAGCCTATTTTCACTTCTCCAAATTATTCTGACTCACATTCATACATCCAAAATGCTAAAGAAATTTTCCCAATTGTGTCACCTTGAGCTTTGGCCACAGAAGTCTGTTTTCAAAGGAGATAGGCGAGTGTGAAGTCAGATTGCTATGGTTATGGTTGACCTAAGTTGGATGCAAGCACAACTCCAGGCTGGGTGGTGAATGGCTGAGAGCAGCCCTGAGGAAAAGGACCTGGGAGTCTGGGGTGATGAAAAGCTCAACATGAACCTGCAGTGTGAGTGCAGCCCAGACAGCAACTGAGTGCTGGGCTGCAGCAAGAGCAGTGTGGGCAGCAGGGCAAGGGAGAGGATTCTGTCCCTTTACTCTGCTCTCCTCAGACCCCACCTGGAGTCCTGTGTGCAGTTCTGGAGCCCTCAGCACAGGAAGGACATGGAAGTGTTGGAGTGGGTCCAGAGGAGGCCACCAAGATGCTCAGAGGGCTGCATCAGCTCTGCTGTGAGGACAGAGTGAGAGAGTTGGGGCTCTGCAGCCTGGAGAAGAGAAGGCTTTGAGGAGACCTGATAGTAGCCTTCCAGTATCTGAAGGGGGCCTACAGGAAGGCTGGGGAGGGACTATTGACAAGGTCTTGCAATGACAGGACAAGGGGCAATGGGTTTGAAGTGGCAGAGGGGAGATTTAGACTGAATGTTAGGAGGAAGTTGTTTGCAGTGTGGGTGGTGAGAGACTGGCACAGGTTGCCCAGGGAGGTTGTGGCTGCTGCCTCCCTGAAGGTGTTGAAGGTCAGGTTGGAGGAGGCCTTGAGTGAGCTGTCCTAGTGGGAGGTGTCCCTGTCTCTGGCAGGGGGTTGGAACTAGCTGATCCTTGAGGTCCCTTCCAACCTTAGCATTCTATGATTCTATGACTCTGCACCCATTAGGGATGTGTAAAAGAATAGATTTTGAGACTCCTTCCTCAACCAACTTAAGATGTCTCCATGTGGGTGAAAGAAAGGTATGTTTCTCTGTTCCACTGGCGCACAAGGTACTAACCAAACTGTGTGACATCAGTCCTGGAACACTAAACCTAGCAATTCTTACAGCTAGAGCAGGCTGAGTCTTACAGCATTAAAACTCACAACTTGTCAAGCAGTAGTGAGACATCAGAGAGACTGTAATAGACTAAGAGTCGCTGTTGTTTCAGAATCACAGCGTTCGAACGCACGCGGGCTAAAGGTCTGACTGGTTTCACTGAGGATGGGGGAATGACAGACATCTGGCTGAGAAGAACCTGGGGAGTATTTGCTGGACTTCTCATGTTACTAGTGTTAAAACTTCTAAGAGTTGCTAAAAATAAAAAGGTGGTAATTTCTTTACAAGCAGTACCCTTCATCCAGGATGAGAGAGCTCAGTACCAACTCCTGTGCTGGACAAGGAGTTAATAACTACTGTAAGGGTCAGTGCTAAGCAAAATGAGAGTGATGGCAACAATGTATTTATCACTTCATAGGTTGCATGTAACAGCAGCTTGTTTTTTTTATTTTAAACTCCAAAAGCCATTTCCCAAGGCTTCTAAGTATTACTGTCTCAGAAATACTCTGTTCAAGAGGGTAAATGGGATTGCTCAAGCAAACACAGGCACATTAGCTTGGCATCAATCCCAGGGAAAATTATAGAAAGACACATAGGAGACAGGAGTGGTAAAGAACTAAAGGACAGTAATGCAATTCCAGACCATTGGTGAATAATATGCACAGCAGGTCCTGATGGAAAAAATGAAGACCTCTTTAGAGAGTGATTACAATGTGACTGATGGAAGTGTGTTTACTGGCCAAAGCACTTGATTGTGGGCAATGACTTTCTGATGCAAGCTGCACGTGTACAAATGTCGAGGCTGTGCTTGCTG
>VWZE01019174.1:1989-15364 GCA_013396675.1 Eubucco bourcierii | reverse complement strand
CCTTCCTTCCTGCCTTTCTTCCTTCCTGCCTTCCTGCCTTCCTTCCTGCCTTCCTTCCTGCCTCCCTTTCTCCCTGCATTGCTCTGGAGGTCTCACCTCTGGCAGCAGATGCTGTGTGGTAGATGAGTTGGAGTATTGCAGCCCTACACAGCACGGTGGAAGGAGACCAGCACAGGTACCCTTCCACTTTAGCGTGAAGTTCAGCCTTTAATTCTTTCCTCTTTTGGTGCTTCAAAAGAGAAGAGGAGAGGATAAGAGTCTTTGTTCCTCTTCTCCCCCATGTTTCTTCTCATCTCTATGGCTTTCTCAGCCTTCTCCCTGTACTTAGCAATCCCTCATGCTTCCTTCTTCCCTTTTCCCAGACTGTCCTTCCGTTTTCTTTGCTCCCATTCATTTTCATTCCTAGTCACCCCTTGCCTCCAGTCATTCTACCTCACAGACTCCCAGGTGGCAGCTGTCCCCATTCCTCATTCTTTCTTCTTCTAGCTGCCAGGTTTTAACCTCTTTTGGGAAAAAAACAAAACAAAACAAAACAAAACAAACCAGAAAAAACAACCAACCAACCAACCAAAAATAAAACCAAACTCAAACCAAAACAACCACCACCAACTCATCTCTCCCATATCCTTTAACCTGTTACATCTGGAAGCTGATGGTGATAGAACTGCCATAAAGAATGCTAGTGAACTGTCCACTCCCAGGGTTGTCAGTGCAGCCACACAATTGGTACTCTGCTTCCCAGTTTCCAGAGTAATGGGTAGGTTTTATTCTTATTTTGGTGGGGTTTGGTTGTTTGGGGTTTTTTTCTTTTTTTTTTGGGGGGGTTTGAATTGATTCCTTTATTTTTTTCTTTTTTCTCTCTTTTATTTTTTTCTCTGAGGGTTGGATGAATTTTGCATCAGTTGCCATTTGTTGGTTATTCCTGCACTGCCCCAGTCCAAATGGAAAGGAAATCAAATGCAACTGTTGATCCTGGATTTGCCACTTTTATCCTTCAAAAGAAATGTAAGAAGTCACGCACATATGGCAGTGAAGAACCCTCACAGAAAGGGATAGCATGTTACATAGTAAATATTGACAGATATGCAACAGATATCTGTCCCACTCTTTGCTTTTGCTCTCTCTCTCTTCCTCTCTTCATTCTTCTCACCAGCCAGTCCTGTTTCTGTTTTCTTCCATCTGGCAGCTCTCAGAATAATCTCGCCCACCTGTTAAATGAGAGAATGTCAAGTTAAATTTACAGCAGGGCCTGGAAACAGGATGCTACACAAAAGTATTTTAATTAAAATCCTCTAATTGAATGCATGCTTCCTTGTGAAAAGGGAGCTGCCAAAAAGGGCCTAATGTCACCACCTCTATCCCCATCTGCCATGAAAGGAGGGCAATTGAAACCAGCTCTCAAGGTGGAAAGAGGAAAGGGCATTTCCAGGGAGTTTTCCAGGGTCACCCTTGCAGTGCTGTTAGATGGATCATAGAAGGTTTGCTACTTTACCAGAATCAGAGCTGAAAATGGTACAGCAGCTCTGCTGCTTCTGGTCAGACACTTTGCACTGTAGCAAGCTGCCATGTGTGTGTAAGGATGTGAAATCTGAACTCTGAATAGAAATCTGATGAACATAAAGCCTGCCTCTGATATGGAGATCACCATCACAAAAAATTCCCCGGGACCATTTCGCGCTCTGCTTTGTAAGGTGATCAAGTGGAATTTTAAGACAAAATTTACTGCAGTTGCTGGATTAGGTATAGAGTATAGGTATAGAGTAGATTAGGTATAGGGAATAGAAAGCAACATTTTGATAGGGAAAGGAAGGTGAAATGGCCCAGCAGGAGGAAAATGTTTGGAGTTACCATTCAGAGAGTCTAGATGACCATGCTTGGTGCTTGTGGACAGGGCAGCAGACTCCTATCTGGACACACTGTCAGCCTGACATCTGCTGTGAAATATTTTTGGGGTGCATTAAGAAGAGTGCAGTAAGCATGTCAGGGGGAGTTCTTCTCCCCATCTACTCTGCCTCATGAGGCCACATTGCATCCAGATCTGGGCTCCTCAGTTCAAGAGAAAGAGTGCAACAGAGGGCCACAAAGATCCTGAGAGGACTGGAACATCTCTCTTAGGAGGAGAGTCTGAAAGACTTGGGGCTTTTTAACCTGGAGAAGAGAAGACTTAGAAGGGGTCTTATTGATGCTTATCTATAGCTAAAAGGTAGAGGTGGAGCCCCAAGAGGATGGGGCTGGACTCTTTTCAGTGGTGTCCAGTGATAGGACAAGGGGCAATGGACACAAACTAGAACATGGGAGGTTTCACTTAAACATAATGAGACATTTTTCTTTGAGGATGCCAGGGCGCTGAACCAGGCTACCCATAGAAGCTGTGGAATCTCAGTCTCTCTTCAAAACCTCCCTGGGGATGTTTTCTGTGCAAGCTACTCTAGGCTATAATAGTGGAGATGGACTAAACCTCCAGAGGCCCCTTCCAACCCTCACCATGCTGCGATTCTATGCTTAAATGCAGCATTGATGTGCTAAACTGCAATGGTCTGGTAAGTGCACAGCACATAGAGAAAAGAATAACAGATTGGGTATCTTCAAACAAGCAAGAGTGGGAGCCAGGAGGAAGCATTTGGGGAGAAGAGGGAATTAGCAAGTGCTGCAGAACTGCGTCATTGCGATGTAACTCTAACCCTTCTAAATACTATGCAAATCCATCCACACCATACACTTCCTGCAAGCATGAAACCTCTGACTTTGATTTCCTTGTTAGACAGTAGTTAGCTGTTACTGGAAAAGAGAGTTACAGAGAATGAAATGCACAGTTCATGCTCTATCTGAAGACATAGTGAGGCTACTAACTGTTTGTGGCAGGTTTCACCATGAAGCTGCCATTCAACATGCGGAGGGGAAGTTTGGCACCGCTGCTCCTAGACTGATAAAGGTCATTTCCCAAGAGCCTCAAGTCACAAAGGAGAAAAGGTCCAGGAATCTTCAGGTGTTTTGACAGCCCTATTCCTTAACAACAGAGAATCCTTTCATGAAACACATTCATTTTATGGTTTGGTATTTTTATGCTCCATTCACCCATTTAGAAATTGGAAAATCTTGCATCACCTCTTGCGAAGTCTGGCAGGCATCTTTGGCTCATGCACAGAAAGCAAAACCACTGGCAAGCCCTCCAACCTTTGCTAAAATTTCAGGACAATCCAAGTGTTAGCATTTGGCATTTTGAACAGTTTTTGGAAACCCTTGGGACATTAGAATAAAAGAATGAAGATCTAGGGAAAAGTAGATTTATTTGTTTATGTTTTCATAGTAAGAATGACTTCCAGACCAACAGCACGACTTCCCCAAACAGTAGGCAGATCAGGTTTTTAGGCTAATGGACAACAGAGGAGCCAGGACTTTTTTCCTTTCAGCTTTTTGAGTCTCACTTGCATACTAGTGATAGGGAGAGTAAGCTTAGCAGCAGATCTGAGAAAGTCTTGTTGAGTGCAGTAGCAGTTTCCACACCAGAAACAGTTTTTGCCTATTCTTCAACAATTCTCTTCACCGATGCATTCTGGAAAATGCCCAAGCATTGCTTTGGTGATGAGGGACAGGCCTGATGGTCCAGGAATGCAGTCAGTGCTGCAGATGTGGGGAGGCTGAAAGCAGAATCATGTGATCATAGCATGGTTTCAGTTGGAAAAGACCTCTAAGATCATAAAGTCCCACTAATATCTAACTCTAGGGACAGGAATCGGAGAGAAGCTCTTAGGATGGATCGAAGAAGTGCCTACAGTAAAGATCACTCTTCTAGGCAGAGGTGACTATAGGTATTTGTACATACATAACATCTTATGCAGCCCAAGATGTCCCATTGATGTTTAAAAGGTTTTTTAAAGAGACACCTGATAAATAGGCTCCACAGAACCAAGCATTGAGCCAGTGGAGAAATACCATTGAGAGGCTAAAAGTGTCCACGACAATGATGCTTTGCATCAGTGTTAACCATGGTGCACTACAACAGGTATTGAATGAGCATGGAAATAGGGTTCAGATCCTCAGCTCATGAGGCATTTCTGCAGTTTGCAAAGTTTTCCTTTGACTTCCTACTAAAAAATATCTCAGGAATTTGCAGACATACAAAGAAATACTAAGATTCTGCCTAAAAAAGCTTTTTTGAGTACCCTACAGCACCAGGAATGTTCAGTCAATCACTGAATCTGGACCGTATGATCAGGTGAGCCGCCTGGTGGATGTGGGGAGGCCTGTGGGTGTGGTCTGCCTGGACTTGAGCAGGGCCTTTGACACTGTGCCCCACAGCAAACTGCTGGCTAAGCTGTCAGCTCGTGGCTTGGATGCCAACACTCTGTGCTGGGTTAGGAACTGGCTGGAGGGCCGAGCCCAGAGAGTGGTGGTGAATGGTGCCACATGCAGCTGGAGGCCTGGCACTAGCAGTGTGCCCCAGGGATCAGTGCTGGGCCCCATCCTCTGGAACATCTTCAGTGATGATCTGGACGAGGGCATCGAGTCAGGCACCAGCAAATTTGCAGCTGACCCCAAGGTGGGGGCTGATGTTGCTGGGTTGGAGGGCAGAAGGGCTCTGCAGCAGGACCTCGACCGCCTGCACAGATGGGCAGAGTCCAAGGGGATGGAGCTCAACAAATCCAAGTGCCAGGTGCTGCACTTTGGCCACAACAACCCCATGCAGAGCTACAGGCTGGGGTGGGAGTGGCTGGAGAGCAGCCAAACAGAAAGGGATCTGGGGGTGCTGATTGACACCCACCTGAACATGAGCCAGCAGTGTGCCCAGGTGGCCAAGAAGGCCAATGGCATCCTGGCCTGCATCAGCAAGAGTGTGGCCAGCAGGAGCAGGGAGCTCATTCTCCCCCTGGACTCTGCACTGCTTAGGCCACACCTTGAGTCCTGTGTCCAGTTCTGGGCCCCTCCATTGAAGAAGGACATTGAGGTGCTTGAGTGTGTCCAGAGAAGGGCAACGAGGCTGGGGAGAGGCCTGGAGCACAGCCCTATGGAGAGAGGCTGAGGGAGCTGGGATTGGTTAGCCTGGAGAAGAGGAGGCTCAGGGGAGACCTTCTTGCTGTCTCCAGCTACCTGAAGGGTGCTTGTAGCCAGGAGGAGGTTGCTTTCTTCTCTCAGGCAAGCAGTAGCAGAACAAGAGGACACAGTCTGAAGCTGTGCCAGGGGAAGTTTAGGCTGGAGGTGAGGAGAAAGTTGTTGCCTGAGAGAGTCATTGACTGCTGGAATGGGCTGCCCAGGGAGGTGGTGGAGTCAGCGTCCCTGGAGGTGTTGAAGGCAGGTTTGGACATGGCACTTGGTGCCATGGTCTCGTCTTGAGGGGTGTGGTAACAGTTTGGACTTGATGATCTTTGAGGTCTCTTCCAACCTCTGTGATACTGTATGACCCCCATGAGTCATTCCCAAGCAATCAGAATCCTCAAGAGCAAAAGGTGTCAGAATATAGCTAGCACTGTACTACAGTTCTTGCATGGTATACACAGAATGCCAGGAATATCAGTTCCTACTCAGTTGTTATCAGGCTGCTAAGCTGATATATAAAAGACAGTGAGAAGTGTTGTCACTTGCAGCAGGGATCAACGAGGGTAGCTGAGCTTGAGAGAAGTGACTGTAAGTGGGAAAACCAGCATCATTGTAAAGGAAATTTTAAAAACAGAATGGAAGGTAGCAAAGAAAGAAAACAAACAAACAAACAAACAAACAAACCAAAAAGAGAGGATCAGAGAGAGGAGGACTGAAAGGGTCTTCCCTGTGACCGTTTAGTCTTTACCTAATGGTGGGGAAAAACTGATATCATAGAATCATAGAATCATTTAGGCTGGAAAAGACCTTCAAGGTCATTGAGTCTAACCACTATCTAACTCTACCAAGTCTGTTGCTAGATCAGGTCCCTCAGCATCACATCTCTGCCTCATCGAAACACCTCCAGAGATGGGCATTCAACCATCATGTTCCAGTGGTTGAGAACCCTTTCAGAGAAGATATTTCCTCTAAGAGCCAACATAAACCTCCCCTGGTGCAACATGAGGTGTCCTGGTTTGAGACTAATTGGAATATTTTAATGAAAGAAATTAGATCATTGGTTGTGGAAAGAAAATAATGATGAAGTCTGTATCATTCATTGGTTTGCTGAGAGGGATAAAAAGCAAAAATGTAAATAATTTGTCCCACTCTGGTCTGGGACACTGAATCTATTCACTTTCTCCTAGCTCTCCACTAACTGTGGCTACAAATAGCAGTGTAAGCTTTCATGGCTTTTGTTTTTGTTTGCTTCTCTGGGAAAGTAGAGGGTGGGGTAAAGGGGATCCCTCTGAGTCATAGAATCACAGAATGGTAAGGTTGGAAGGGACCTCAAGGATCATCTAGTTCCAACCCCCTGCCAGAGGCAGGGACACCTCCCACTAGTACAGCTCACTCAAGGCCTCCTCCAGCCTGGCCTTTAACCCCTCCAGGGAGGGAGCAGCCACAACCTCCCTGGGCAGCCTGTGCCAGTGTNCTCCAGCCCTCTGATCATCCTCGTGGCCCTCTTCTAAACCCGCTCCAGCAGCAACACTTCCAAGTCCTTTCTGGGCAGTTTGCTTTGTCCAGGAGGGAGTTTGGATTTCTGTATTATTTCTAATTTATCTATATTTGTAAATACTTGCAAATATATTGTGTATATATGCTTGTAAACTTTGCTGTAAATATAGTTTCAGCTTACTTCCAAGCTATCTGAGCTGGTCTGATACATTCTAGAGGCGGAGGAGAAAGTTCCTAACCCACCACATGAGGCCATTTCCTCTTACCTTATCACTTGTAACTAGGGAGAAGAAATTGACCTCTACCTGGGTCCAACCTCCTTTCAAGGAGTTGTAGATACAGAGAAGGTCTCCCCTCAGCCTCTTGTTCTCCAGGCTAAACAACTCCAGTTCCCTCAGCTGTTCTTCATGAGACCTGTTCTCCAGATCCTTCACCAGATTTGTTGACTTTCTCTGGACCTGCTTCACCACCTCAATATCTATTTTGTAGTCAGGGGCCCAAAACTAAACACAGTACCAAGGTGTGACCTCACCAGTGCTGAGTCAAGGGGCACAATGACTTCTCTGGTCCTGCTTGGCCTGATATCATGCAGGATACTGTTTGCCTTCTTTTCCATCTGGGTACACATTGGCTTATATTCAACCAGCTGTTGAGCAACACCCCCACATATTTCTCTGCTGGGCAGCTTTCCAGCCCCTGTGCTCCAAGCCTGAAGCATGCATGGAATTGTTGTCACCTAAGTGCAGAACCCAGCATTTGCTCTCATTGAATCTCATATAAGTGGCCTCAGCCCAGCCAGTCAACCTGTCCAAGTCTCTCTGCAGGGCCTTCCTACCCTCAATCAAATCAATACTCCTTCCTGACTTAGTGTTGTCTGGAAACTTATTGAGGATGCACTCAATCCCCTTGTCCAGATCATTGATAAAGATGTTAGAGAGAACTGGCCCCAAACCAACCCTGTCTGACACCAGTTGTGAGCAACCAGCAACTGGATTTAACTCCATTCACTGCCTCTCTTTGATCTTGGCCATCAAATGTGTGTGACCAATGGCAGAGACTGTATAAGACCAGGCTGCTGTTTTGATGAAGGAAACACTCACATGGTTCCTTCATCAAAAGGAAGTGCTCAGCTGAGGAACTGTCTGCAGAGGAAGGTGAGTCAGGTCAACAGGTGGTTGTTTTGGGTCTCCTGTTAGAACTCAGCCCTTGGTTGCTGTTGACATAGAAAAACAGGGGGATGGCAGTGAAAGGGCTTCCACTTGGTAGGTGCTGTAAATGATAAATGCTGACGGCCTGCAGTGATGTTATCTGGCTGCCTTCTTGTGGCTTTTGGCAGCCTCACTAATGCAGCCAGGCTCTGAGAAGTCATAATGACTGAACTAGCTGTTCACTTCTCAAAGCTGTTGCTGCAAGCTGGGGATGAGGCCAAATTGTGTGGCCAGAGCCCTGCGTGGGTGTGAGAAGCTGGCCCTGTCTTTTGTCAGCCTACATCTGCTCTTTGGGGATGCGCCTCGGATTTTTAACGCTGCCAGCCTGGTGTCTTTCACTGCTCCACTGACCATTTTTAAAGGAAAAAGTTCATCACATATATTAGTTACAAAGAAAACACTGTAAATTCCAAACCAGCCAGTTGGTAGGATTATTACTGGCAAACTCTGGAGCTTAAAAGCACATCTGAGTGTGTTAGGTTTTGCCATCAGGTAAATGGATGTAAGATTTTTATCACAGAATCACAGAATTAAGCAGGTTGGAAAAGACCTTCAAGTTCATCGAGTCCAACCTGAAACAACATCTAATCAATTCAACCATGGCGCTAAGTGCCACATCCAGCCTCCTCTTAAACACCTCCAGGGATGGTGGTCACCCCACCAGCTCCAAGAGCAGCCCATTCCAATGCCAATCACTCTTGCTGTGAAGAATTTCTTCCTAACATCCAGCCTGGCACAGCTTGAGGCTGTGTCCTCTTGTTTTGTCCCTGGGTGCCTGGGAGAAGAGACCAACCCCCACCTGGCTACAACCTCCTTTCAGGTAGCTGTAGAGGGCAACAATGTCTGCCCTGAGCCTCCTCTTCCCCAGGTGTGCTGGTTTAAGCCTAACTGGAATATTATAATGGAAAAAAAAATATTATAGGCTGTGAAAAGCAAACAATGATGATGTCTACTTCACTCATAGGCTTGCTGAGATGTATAAGAACAAGGACACAAATATAGATACGACAGAGAGTCTCTCTCTGGGAGCTGCTGTGTCTGCTGCCTTCTGCTGTGTAACCCAACTAATTATTTTGCTTCTAATCCCCCTTGCCCATCCTCCAAACTCACCTTGCACATAAGGCAGGCCCTGGGGTAGGGTATAGGGGTGGAAAGAAGGTGGAAGGGTGGTTGGGAACCCGTCCTGGGGACTCTGATTTCTGGGAGGGGAGTTGAGTTTCTGTATTACCTTTAACTTGTCTATTTCTGTAAATATTCCTGTATATTGTGTATATATCTGCTTGTAAATTGTGCTAAGCTATAAATATAGCTTCATCTCTTAACTTCCAGCCAGCTGAGTCTAGTCTGGGTGATTTTCATAGAGTGGGAGGGCAGGGAACTCCCAAACCATCACAGGAGGCTAAACAACCCCCTCCCTCAGGCGCTCCTCATACCGAGGGGGCATTGCGATTGGCAGATGGCAATGTTTTCATTGGAAGAACCCACTTAGTGTGGCTGCATCCCTTGTCACTTATGAACTGCAAACCAGAGATACAGGTGCTCCAGATTGCCCTGGTGAGGTCCTGGAAGCCACCCACTTTGTGAATGTTCTGTGTGACATCACTGAAAGTCATGCTTGAAGATTAAAGTCTTCAGTCTTAGCTGAAGACTTTCAGCAGTGAGTGTGAGATCCAGAGGAGTGTGGTGGATCCATCATTCCCACCCGTGCAGCTGTAGCCACCCTTCCTTCTGCCTATCCAGGACACATCCTGGAGGGACCATCTTTGGGAAACCTGATAATGTAATGGAAATTCACATGCATTCTTTCAGGCTGCACCAGAGGAGGTTCAGGCTGGATGCTAGGAGATACCTCTTCACAGAGAGGCTTAGAAGACATTGGAATGGCCTACCCAGGGTAGTAGTAGAGTTGCTGTCTGAGGAGGTGTTTAAGCAGTGTGTAGACCTGACTTTTAGGGACATGGTTTATTTTTGACTCTTCAGGACTGGGTCAAGGTTTGGGCTGGGTCAAAGATTGGACTGGATGATCTTTGAGCTCTCTTCCAACCAGATGTTTCCTATGATTCTGTGAAAGGTTTGAAAGGTTTGAAGGGCAACGAGGCTGATAAGAGACCTCAAGCACAAGCCCTATGAAGAGAGGCTGAGGGAGCTGGGATTGGTTAACCTGGAGAAGAGGAGGCTCAGGGGAGACCTTCTTGCTGTCTGCAACTACCTGAAGGGNGGTGGTGGAGTCACCATCCCTGGAGGTGTTCAAGGCAGGTTTGGACGTGGCACTTGGTGCCATGGTCTGGTCTTGAGGTCTGTGGTAACGGCTTGGGCTTGATGATCTTTGAGGTCTCTTCCAACCTTTGTGATACTGTGATACTGTGAGACTGTGACTCTTTCCCCAGCAAAAGCCACAGAGATGTGCAATGAAAACCTGCCTATACTGGAAATTGTGTCACGGAAATTTCCATCATCACTTTGGTGACCAGCTGTCTAGAACTGAGCTATGTCAGTGAGTCCTGGGAATACCTCCATTTTTCTTTGTGCTTTTAATAAATGATGAAGAACTGGGTGCTTTCAATCTCATCAATGCCATCAGCAACTCTTTCTGAGTTTGCTGTGTGCCCTGAAACTAGACTTGCTCCTTGACAATCATGGCCAAGAGCAGGGAAGCAGCCAGGCTGCTGAGACAGACTGAATAGTTCCAGCTCCTAGACTCATGCTGTTACCGACGAGTTCATTCCAGCTCTCTGCTTCTCTCTGAGCTGAGCCTTGCACTGGCAGCCCCAAGGAGAAGCAAAAATGGTGACACACAGAGTTTTGGAAGTGCCATGTAATTCTGAGGTATTGTGTTGCATCCTTCATCTCAAATGCTCCCATTTGCCATATCTGGGTAACTGTGCCCAACTCTATGCTGAGCAATCAGGCAGGAAAGGAGTAGCAAAAGAGTCTTCCCCACTTTTAGTAGAGATTTGCTCCATTAAGGCTTGATATACTCCAGAACATGCATTCAAATTGGGTTTTCTGGGAGCAGATCCTCACTCTTCCTAGAAGCCAAATACATGCAGCCTGCCTGCTCTTCTGGAACCTTGAGCCATGCACTGAGTTATTTGAGCTCACAGCTAGTCAAAGGAAGGGAAGATAACTCACCTGTGCACTACTAATCCAAGAGTCTATGACTCATGAAGCTACTCCTCCACATCTCTTTTACATCAGCATTGGTTTGAGTGTTGTGCAATTAAACCCATGGCTTTCACTTTTTGTTCATCTTGGTGCCCTAAGAAACATTTTCCCAACTTCAAACTTATGAGTGGTTTTTTCAAGTCTAAGAACTTACTACTGCGCTCCCCTCCTCTCCTCTGCTGCTGTTCTCATCCTCACTCTGTGCCACTCTGCCCTCTCTTCTTGCTATGCATCACATTTCACAGGATCACAGAATCACAGAATGGTAGCGACTGGAAGAGACCTCTGAAGAACATTGAATCCAACCTCACTGCCAGAGAAGAATCACTTAAAGCAGAACACACAGGAATGTGTCTTGCTGGACCTTGAAACTCTCCAGAGGCAGAGATTCCACAATCTCTCTGGGCAGCCTGTTCCAGTGCTCTGCCACCCTCAAAGTAAAGAAGTTTCTTCTCAAGTTTAAATGGAAATTCCTATGTTAAAGTTTATGCCCATTACTGCTTGTCCTGTCACTGGGGAGCACTGAGAAGAATCTGGCCCCATCTTCCTGACACCCACCCCTTAGATATGTGTAAGTATTAATAAGATGCCAGCTCAGACTCCTCTTCTCTAAGCTAAGCAGACCCAGATCTCTCAGCCTGGACTCTGTCCAGTAGTTTTTTGTCCTTCTTGAGCTGGGATTCCCAGAACTGGACACTTACCGGTGTAGTGAGGAGGGGAGGAGAACCTCTCTTGACCTCCTGGTACCTCTGCTTTTAGTGCACCCCAGGATTCTATTTACTTACTTGGCCACAAGGGCACAGAGCTTGCTCATGGTCATCCTGTTGCCTTGCAGGACTCACTGGTCCTTTTCCTCAGAGCTGTTCTCCAATATATCAGCATCCAACCTGTACTGATACACAAGGCTGTTCTCCCCCAGATCATAGAATCATAGAACCATAGAATGGTAAGGTTGGAAGGCACCTCAAGGATCATCTAGTTCCAACCCCCTGCCATAGGCAGGGACACCTCCCACAAGTATAGGTCACTCAAGGCCTCCTCCAACCTGGCCTTCAACACCTCCAGGGAGGGAGCAGCCACAACGTCCCTGGGCAACCTGTGCCAGTGCCTCACCACCCTCACTGCAAACAACTTCCTCCTAGCATCCAGTTAGGAATCTGCCCTCTGCCAGTTCAAACCCATTGCCCCTTGTCCTGTCATTGCAGGACCCTGTAAATAATCCCTCCCCAGCTTTCCTGTAGGCCCCCTTCACATACTGGAAGGTTACTATCAGGTCCCCTCAAAGCCTTCTCTTCTCCAGGCTGCAGAGCCCCAACTCTCTCAGTCTGTCCTCACAGCAGAGCTACTGCAGCCCTCTGATTATCTTTGTGACCCTCCTCTAGACCCACTCCAACACTTCCATGTCCTTCCTGTGCTAAATGGTCTATAGTTACCTGGGTCCTTCTTTCCCTTTTTAAAGAATTTCCTGCAGTTCTCAGGGACTTCTGCTGTTATCAAGGAGTTTTCAAAGGTGATGGAGAATGGCCTAGCACTCGACACTCAAGGATGCAGCTCATCAGGGGCCATGGATTTGGGGATCTCTAACCCAGTCCTCTTCAGCCAAGGCAAAACATCCTTTCTGCTCACTTCCTCTGTTGTCTTGAAGGTCTGGGACTCCTGAGGGCTGACATTAGTAGTAGTGAAGACTGAGGCAAAAGGGGAATTCAGTAACTCTGCCTTCTCTGTATCCTTGGTCACCAGGACACCCACTTCATTCAACAGTGCTCCCACATTTCCTGTTGTTTTCCTTTTGCCTCCAATGTACTTGAAAAAGTCTCTCTTGTTGTCCTTGATCTCCATAGCCAGATTTAGTTCTGTGGAGGCCTTATCTTTCCCTACATTCTTATATTCCTCCCAGGTGTTTAGCCCCTTCTTCCATGTATGTATACTTCTGTGTATATAAACTTCTTTCTTCCACTTAAGTTTTTCCACTAAGTCCCTACTCCACCATGCAGCTTTCCTAGATCTCTTACCTGATTTCTTATTCTTTGGGATGCTCCAATCTTGAGTTTGGAGGAAATGACGTTTGAGTATTGATCAGCTCTCTTGGGCATCCCTACCATCTAGGACTCTATCACACAAGACCTCTCCAAAGAGTTCCTTGAAGAGGTCAAAGTTAGCTCTTCTGAAGTCCATTGTAGCAATCCTGATTGTGGCTCTGTTGTTACTGCATATGATCCTGTACTCCCTCACTTGGTGGTTGCTACAGCCAAGGCTGCTCTTTGTCTTCGTGTTCTCAACCATTCCCTCCTTGTTTGTGTTTGTGCTCCCTCAAGCTCTTGCTGCCTGTGTTGCTTTTCATAGAAATCATAGAATCATAGAATGGTAAGGTTGGAAGGGACCTCAAGGACCATCTACTTCCAGCCCCCTGCCATAGGCAGGGACACCTCCCACTAATACAGGTTACTCAAGGCCTCCTCCAACCTGACCTT
>VWZE01019173.1:24143-76339 GCA_013396675.1 Eubucco bourcierii | reverse complement strand
TTCCAACCTTTGTGATACTGTGATACTGTGATACATTTACCTGTTAAAATCATGTGTCTACCATAATAATTATGCAAACAAAAATAAGGTAGGGTTCATTGTAAAAGAAGCAATACTAATTAAGTTTTCTCAGCTAAGTGGCACACATGCAAATTAGGGGGTTCATAACATTTCATATATTCAGATTATCACAGCTCATTTTATACAGATTTTTGCTAGATGTGTAGTTATAAATATTCCAGTGCAAATCTTTGGGAAAAAAATTAGCTGCTCAAAGTCATTAAAGATTTCAAATTCTAACTCAAGTTACAACAGTTGAAAGAAATAAAAGAGAGGGCAAATTTTCGTAATAAATGCATGTATGCTTTTAGAAAAATCATACCTAAAATGCATTTTGCTAGGTAATATCCCAATCCTGTCCTGTACAAGGGAACTTTTTCTATATAAATCTTATGATGTTAGACTTACGAGCTATGCGTGTGTCAGCATGTTTACATAATTGATCACACAAACTGTGCTTGAGTTCCCATTGACTATTTGCTAAGGCTTCTTCAATGCTGTGCTGTGAAGAGTTAAAAATTACAGTAGACAACACAGTTGCTTTAGAGTGTGTGCTGGTTTGAGGCTAATTAGAATATTTTAAATTACACTAAAGGCTGTGAAAGGAATACATGGTGATGTCTACTTCACTCATATGCTTGCTGAAGAATTGTTTGGGAACAATAACCAAAACATTAGATAAGTCTCAGTCTCTGTCTGACTCTTGCCGGATCTAGCAGCTTCTGGCTCTGACTCCTCTGCCGATTAACTTTCACTAACCACTTTTCTTCTAAACCCCCTGGCCTATCCTCCTAATTTTACCTTGCGCGTAAGGCAAACCTTGGGGTAGGGTACAGGGGTGGGGAGAAGGTGGAAGGGTGGTTGGGAGCCCCTCCTGGGGTCTCTGATTTCTGGGAGGGGAGTTGTGTTTCTGTATTACCTTTAACTTGCATATTTCTGTAAATATTCTTGTATATAGTGTATATATCTGCTTGTACATTGTGCTGAACTGTAAATAGAGCTTCACTTCTTAACTTCCACCCATCTGAGTTCTAGTCTGGGTCATTTTACAAAGTGTGGGGGGGGCGGGGAACTTCCAAACCATCTCAACGTGAAGGATCTGAGAAGTATCAGGATAAATATCACTGGACATTAGGTATAAACAAATACAGAAGACTATCTTTTCTTACATTAATATTGTACTATGTAATTTTGATTTTACTGATCACTTTGGAGACACAATCACACAATACATCAGTAGAATTAAAATGTTTATATTTGAGTTTGGAAAATGGCTTGTGTTTTTCAAAATAAGCTTTAAAATACAGCATTTCAATCACAAAACTACAGATCAAACTGCTTATCAGAGTTACTTCACAGGAGGAGACCGGAAAAACATTATTTGATTAGCCAGTTTCAACTGTTTCTTTGTCTGGAATGATGAGATCAGGACAGCAGGAGATACCCTTCACCGAACCACACAACCCTTTCAGTTGCTGTTGTATTGAAATTGTGACTCTCTTGCCACCAAGGCTGAGTGGTAAGGCTAGTACAGATTGTTAGATTGTTTTTGCTAATGTAAATGTGTTTTAATCCCAGGTGGGGTGAAGATAACTATAGGATTTGTCCTGTCATTTGTGAATACCATAGTAAAGTTCAAATCAAGATTTAGCACTGACATTAGGTTTTCCCTGCTCAGTGAAACTTTGTGAGCATGTAGATTTGCTAGTGAAGATGATAACCAACATATAATTTCCAAAATCACTGTTGAACACTGTCCTCAGCACAGGAAGGACATGGAAGTGTTGGAGCGGGTCCAGAGGAGGGCCACAAAGATGATCAGAGGGCTGGAGCAGCTCTCCTATGAGGACAGGCTGAGAGAGTTGGGGCTCTTCAGCCTGGAGAAGAGAAGGCTTTGAGGGGACCTGATAGTAGCCTTCCAGTATCTGAAGGGGGCCTACAGGAAGGCTGGGGAAGGATTATTTACAAGGTCCTGCAATGACAGGACAAGGGGCAACGGGCTTAAACTGGCAGAGGGGAGATTTAGACTGGATGTTAGGAGGAAGTTCTTTACAGTAAGGGTGGTGAGGCACTGGAACAGGTTGCCCAGGGAGGTTGTGGCTGCTCCCTCCCTGGATGTGTTCAAGGCCAGGTTGGAGGAGGCCTTGAGTGAGCTGTACTAGTGGGAGGTGTCCCTGCCTATGGCAGGTGGTTGGAACTAGATGATCCTTGAGGTCCCTTCCAACCTTACTATTCTATTCTATTCTATATAGAGAGAGAACATTCAGACATTAGAACGGGTTGGTTGAGTCACCAACCCCAGATGTGTTTAAAAGTCATTTGGATGTTGTGCTTGGGGATATGGTTTAGGGGTGAATCTTTAAGAGTAGGGATATTGGTTGGACATGGTGATCCTGAGGGACTTTTCCAACCTGAATGTTTCTGTGATTCTGTGATACAAAAAACATATTTTTAACACTTGGCCTCTGATTTACATGCTAGTTATAGCTAATTATTGCTAGAAGTTACAGACTTGTAGAAACACAGAAGAGATATGGTAAACTGAAAAGACAAAATGAGAAACTATACATGGGTAAGGAAAAGATATCAGTAAGCCAAGACAAGGAATAAGTTGGTGAAACAGCTCTACGACACACAAAACTTCAATTACTCTGGGAGGTAAGCCATTCTTATTCTGACACCTTTCTGTCTTTGCCAACAAATAAAGGAAACTTGCTGTGTACATCAACCTTTACATTACTAAGGATGGCTGAGGGGGTTGCTGCTGGGTGAGGACAGGGTCACATGGCACACGGGGCTGTGGGTGGCTGGACAGTCATCCTCTAGGCCATGAACAAACTTCAAGGAGAAGCAATAAAGATTTTTATCTATCCATGGATTTTTTTTTGCAAGCAGACATAATTCCATTTAAAAGTCCAGGAAGTTAAAAAGTTTTTTTCACTTTTACAAGAAATTTCCATTGGATAAGATGAACTATTCACCAGCCCATGATTCCAGTACTGCAATTATCTTGCCTTGAAACATCTCAGCATAACAGAACAAGGTAGTCATCATGTTCAGTAAATAGGTAGCAAGTATTTAGATTGTTTACCTAAATATTGCTGTATTCGTAGTGCCATTACTTTCTGATAATGTTAAACATGAGCAAAATATATGACATTTCTATTGTGTATCTCTCTGAGGGACATAGATGCAGGAGTTTCTAGATGAAAATCAGGAAATGCATGAATTCTTACCTGTTTTATATTCTGTGGTGAAGAAATAATGACCCTTGAATAAGCATAACAGAATAACTAGCAGGTCTGTAAAGCTGTAATCTTTTTAAACTAAATACCAAAAAGAAGTGAATAGTCCTGTCTGTGACTTGTCATAAATATCTATATTTTCTTTACTCTGGGAAAAGAAAGCTTGTCTTTTCTTTCATTGTAGCTTTTTCTCCCTAAATAGAATACCAACTCTCTGTATTAATTAAGGGAATTATACCATTCCAGGTCGAGCATTGGCAACTCTTATAATGTGCTAAACCTTCGATGAGGCCCATCAGTTTTGATTACAACAGAGCACTGTAGATTTTCCCTTGGTGACTAATTAGTTTTATTCGTATAGACACCTTTCATCCATGCACATATAAATGAGTAGAACTTGTCTTTGAAACTGTTTATAGGCTTAAGGCCATATTATTGTAAATAAACACTATGCCTCTGTTCAGTTTCTTCGATTTCCTTAATTGGCTGATGTTTAAAGCAGCATCAGAGCTGAGTGTGTGCTTTCTTAATTAATTATCTATAATTTCAAAATTTGAAGTCTGGAAATATAGATTCATTGAATTATTTCAGTTGGAAAAGGCCTTTAAGACTGAATCCAACCATTATCTAACTTTGTCAAGTCTGGTGCTAAACCACGTCTCTTAACACCCAGCTGTATGTCTTTTAAACACTTCCAGGTACAGTGATTCAACCACCTCCCAGGGAAGTCTATTCCAATGCTGGACAACCCTTTCAGGTGAAGAAGTTTTTCCTAATATACAATGTAAACCCCCACTGGTACAACTTGAGACCATTTCCTCTTGTCTTGTTACATATTACAAAGCTTGGACATTTGGAATTTCATCATAAGGCAATCCAAATAAATATAACCAGCCACTGAGGGATTAGTTGGATTTACTTGATACTACTGTGCTTAGCACCAATTAAAAAAGACTTATATAATTAATTTTGGACTTACTTGCTAAGACCAAAACTAAATAATTTGGATTTTTTTTTTCTTTCTATTAATATTTTAGATATGAAAAGGGCCTATAGTTCCATTTTCTCACAAATAACTACTAGAAGGATTAACCAATGTGAATGGAATCACTTAGTGAAAACCTAGCATAATCCACAAAGTTTACAGAAATCACATGTTGCCTGGACAGTAAATTTTTTTACTCTCCTATGAAGTGATGTTATTCAGATGTTTTCCTTGTGTAAAATGTGATGTAATAAACAGAGTACTGTATAATCTGGATCATATATGTGAGTTAAAGCAAAATTTCTAAATCTTCTTTTCAACATCTGAAAAAAAAAATAGACATTTGGTTTAGTGAAAATAATTTTTAAAATTTTAAAAGTAATTGCCTCCAATTGTGAACAATCTACCAAGACAAAAATCATCACTTGGGGAAATCTGCAGTTAACTAATTTTCTGGTATCAGAGAGAAGTTCAGGATTAATTTGTATAACAAAATTCTAGCAGAACTAGGAGACAATTTGGCCTTGATTTTGACTTTTCTAAGTTTTTTAATAGCAATCAACTGTGCAAAGTATTAACTTATATCTAAAAATCAATGCTCAGATTCATAGACCTTAATTGAGGCAACCAAAGGCTCTTTTAGAATTGTTGAAAAGAGACTAGCACCTTCAGAAAGTGACTCAACCCATGCAAATCCTGTGGAAATCTCTGAATGGACCTCTATTAAGCAAAGGTCCAAGTGTGAGTACAGCCTCAGCTGGATAAGTGAATCTGAGCTTGGAAGTTGTACAGAGGATTTAATGTTCCTTCTTCATGAGGCAGCCTTAAAAAAAAAAAAAAACAAAAAAAAAAACAACCACTTTTATATTATGGATCTTATCATACACATTGTAGATTTTTTCTGCTTGTAGGGCAAAACCATCTGCAAGGGACAATTATTGTCATCTTTTGGGAAAGAAAATGCACATTTTTATTGTCAGAGAATGTCAGTCTGCTTCACCTTGCTTCTATTTTCAGCTGTAACTGTTCTAAAAATCAAGCCTTAAGAACAAACTGACCTCACTACTAGGCATTAGGTAATACTATTATAGACTCTGTCAGGCATTTACAGAAATTTATTTCTTAGTGTAGATAAAAGATTCTGTAGTTGAGAGCTCTGTGGCAAAAGGCATTTAGCTTTCCTCTACAACTTTGTTCCTCTTGACTTTATATATTTTCATGAATGTCATTTTTAATATATAATATCCACTGCTCTTCCCTCATATACCAAATCAGTCATTTATTTGTAGAAGGTTATCCAGTTGGTGTCATCTTTTCAGGGTAAGGAAAGCCTTGAGCCTGAAGGTTGCTGTTTTGTAGGTGAATATACTAGCTATTCACCTATCACATAGAGGCAATCTCACAAGCTTTATCTCAAGATATATTTTTAAATTAGACACAGTCCTGGGACCAGGATACAGTCCCAGGTGATGGATTCCAGTAGGCAGTCTGTCCTGGAACCATAGCTCTACAAAGGTTGTAGAGCTCCTTTCAGTTTTGCCTCTGTCAGCATGAGCTTCTCAGCCTGCCCCTGGTTTGACTCTGGAACTCCAAAGTAATGAGTCTTCCTGTGCATCTTTTAAGGAGTCTGGGTGGCATAAGCAATGGAATCTATTTCAGGGCACAAGCATCTTAAACATCAGAGCTTCATGTATGTTGAATATAGTCACTAACTTGGCAGAATATAGCACCTTGCCACCTGAATCTTTGTAGTCTTTAACAGTTGACACAACATATGAAACATCATGATAATCATTAATGCTTATGTGTTTTAATAGGTACCTCTGAAAACATTTTATAAAGGTAATGGTTTTACCTCCTTAAAGTAAGATAATCAAAAGAAAACCATTTTCATTTACTAGAGTTTTCAGACACATACTGCAGGCCAAGCATCCCATAGACTTAATCAGCCAACAAAGAAATAAAACAGAGGATAGTACAAGTAATCAGAAACTAAGGCTGAACATTTCAGACCCTACTGAGCTGCTTGCTATTTGCAAACTGAGACTTTTCAGATGTAGTTGTGGAAGTGAGCATTAAACACTTTTATAGATAATGAGAACATTCACTTCCATTAGAAAGAATGTAAGATAAGTAAGGAATTTAAACTTGCATGCCTCATGGTATAGCACTTACTGTTTAGGGTTGGAAAGTAATTTCCCTTATAGCAGGTTATTCCAAACTATTCATCATAACATGTATAACTTACTGACCTCTGTCAGGAACAGGCTACTGGACAAATGGACTACTTATTGAACCCCCAAGATATCTCACATCAGATTCAGAACCTATCCATTCCTAATGAAAGGATGAATGCAGGAAAATAAAGGAAATGCATTTATTTAATCACAGGTTTATCAAAAGCAGGTTAAAATATTATGTATTATAACCTGATCTTAGATCTTGAGGCACCACAGTCCTACAGAAAACTCAGGAACGTTCCTGTGGTTAGCTCATTTAATCAAATGGATAGAACTATAGAAAGCAATAAAAAATGATGTTATATGGTTAATCTGTTAACTGAAGTGTGTATAAGAAAAAAAAAAAATTAAGATAGAACATTTTTTAGCTCCCAAAGAATGTAAAGTGTGATTTTGACATTTAATAGAAGGATATGAGAAAAGGTTAGATGTTAAATAAAAAGCTGACGGATTTGTGTGTGGGCAGAGGAAAATGCATGACTTGGTTGGGATAATTAACTGGGTAAGGTAGGAATTATAAAAATATAGTTATATAATACTTTCTGGGTCATTTTACAAAGTAGGAGGGGGGAGGGGGGCAGGTTACTCCTGAACCATTACAACTTTACCAAAAGCCCCACCCCCAAACTATATATAAAAAGTAGTTAAATTTTATTGACAGGTTCTAATTCAGTTGGAAATCTTCACAGGGATGCTTATGGGCATTTTTAGTAATTTAGGAAATTCAGAGAGTGAAAAAAACTAAGCTACAAGACAGCTTTACCCCACTCATAAATCAGGCTGAGTAGAAAGTCTAGGGAATGGCTGATTTTATTCATGAAGTTGGAGCAGGAATTTAGAGATGATCCCTGCTGAATCTCTGCAGCAGCCTCTGAAACTGCAAGCTGTAATCTAGTCGTGGATCCACATGGCATTAAGTCCAATCCAAACAAAAGCCCACCAAAGTCAAAGTGTCTCACTTCCACTAGGCAAATCTTGTGAAGCAGCATAGCTTTAGCAGTGCAGGGAAACAGCTGAACTACCGATGTGCTCCTACAACAGTGGCAGTTTACGGCAGAGGCAGGGTCCTTCCAGCAGGATTCCAGGATGCTGTGGTTCAAAGAGAAGCCAGTTCCAGATGCCACTGGCGGCTCTCTCTCTCTCTCAAGAGGACTTGCAGGAATTTCAGATTTGTGAGGAGGGGGTGGAATGAACTGTGCAAGTGCAGGACTAGAGCAGAACTGCACAGAACAGTGTGAAAGCTGGAAGCACACACCCTTCTTTCCTTGCTCTGTTTAAAATCTTCCCAGACAATGTGTCCATGCCATATATATATACTGGGCACAAAGAATCCAGCTAATCACCAGGCAATTCCAGCATGGGCTTTCCCATGAGACAGTACACATATGGAAAAAGATGTCTTTGCTGTTCCCCCTTCAAGTCTGCGGGGGTGGGGGAAAGCAGTTTCATGTCTTCTTCTTCCCCCATTCACACCTCCCGAGATAGAAGGGGGAAGAAGGGATTTTTGAGTGCCCTGCCACAGTGTGTCACTGTAGTTATAATAAGTTATGACAAATTAAACAATTTTCTTTGTTAAAGGATTTGTCACTGTATGATCAGGATAACCTGGTATTTAAACACAGATACTGTTTTAAAAAAAATGTTCTACACCATCTACTTTGCACTTACTATGTTGTCCAAAGGTGACCCACTCATCCAATAACATTCAATAAATTCCAATTAAGAGTATATTTGGATAGAGATGCAGTTTGGATATTGGCAATACTTTCTGTTTAATGTTTCGCTTGTAAGTCTCTTGAGATGCAGTTACATAAACCAGCTTCTGACTTGACTTTTCTTTCAAAAAAAATCAAACCCAAAACCCAACAATTAAAAACTCCAAACAAAGAAACAAAAATATTTAGGGGCATAAGGAATAATGCTGGAACTGCTGCAACAGGTTACACAATTTTGAGTTTTTTTATTTCATTACAAGACAGCAGAAAACACTTGTGATGGTTTGGCCATGGCTTGGGGCTAGATGCTCACCAATGCTGCTCCTGCTCTATTGCTCCCTTCTTAGATAGACAGAGGAGAGGGAAAATATGACAAAAGGCCAGCAAGTCAAGATGGAAGAGATTTGATAGGACAAAAAGCAAAAACAATGGCCATGTGCAGAAGCAAGAGCACACAAAGAGACTGTTCTCTACTTCCCATCAGCAGATGTCCAGCCACTCAATAGGAAGCAGGGTTTCAATACACGTAGTGACTGCCCTCAAGTACTAGCACCGTCAATGAATGGCCCCCATTTCTTTCTTTCACTTAGCTTTTATACCTGAACTGACATCATATGATATGGAATACCTCGCTGGTCAGTTTAGGTTAGTTTTGGCTAAGCCAAACCCAATGCAGAGTCACAGAATCATAGAATCAATGGTAGAGGTTGAAAGAGACCTCCAGAGACCACTGAGTCCAACCCCCCTGCCAAAAGCAGGATCACCTAGGGCAGTCTGCAAAGGCTGCATTCAGCAACTGACATCTCTGCATCTGCTGTTACTATATGTCCTATATCATTTTGTAGCGGGCCCACCTTTTCCCTGCTATTCCTTTTGTCATTGATGCATTTGAAAAAGCTCTTCTCATTTTCTTTCACCTCCCTGGCAAGATTCAGTTCCAAGAGAGCTTTGGCCTTTCTTGTCACATCTCTACATTCTCTGGCAATATTTCTAAAACCCTCTCAGCTGACCAAACCTTTTTTCCACTTATTGTACACACTAGATGAAATTAAGTCTGTAGTTATGGCATTTATTGTGCATTTACTTAACACAAAGGATTACTGAAAAGGAGAACAAATGCAAGGATGAGGATTTCAGTTCTTCTATTTCTAAAGTTTCCAATCTATCCCCTAATCTACTGCTATATGGTTTTTTTTGTGGCTTTTGTCCTCTAGTTTTCTTTAAGAACTTTATGCATAAAAGCACAGCTTGAGTGGGATAATTAGAAAGTGCTACTTCATGTTATTTACACAAATCCAATCTCTGGATGAAATTGGGTATTTATGGAAGAAGGACATTGTCATTAGTATGACCTCATTATATTTTTTTTTTATGAGCCTATATTATCATAGCTAACCCTAGCTCTAAAAACATTCACCTTTCCCCCTCATCACTTAGTGGTGGAAGGCCTAAATTATACCTGAATGCCCATCTTGCCCACCCCACCCCCCAACACCTCCCTTCTCCCCTTCCTCCCGGGTGGAAGAAGCGGGAAAGCAGACAAAAGCCTTGGCGCCTTCCAGTCTGCCATGGAGACTCCATATTTGGAATCACCATACACCCTGCTTTGTTTACCAGTGAACAAAGATCACGGTGCTGGGCTCGTGCATCTCCCTTTTTTGGTGAGGTGACTTGGGGTTGGTTCCAGGAATGTTTTTTGTCTGTTGATATTGGTCAAAACACCCAGTCAAAACTCTTAAAAACCCAAACCCAATTCATTTTGTTCGCTGCTTCTACGGTTATTATTTTGCTTGCTACCTGTTGGCATTCCTTGGCATCACATAGCGGGGAACTTGCCTTTTCCCCACAAATGGTGGACCCAACCCTGTCTGTCACAGCGAACCAGAGGACTGCAGGGCTTACCCTGTGCTGGGGTACAGCTGCCCGTTTGAGCTCAGCTCAGCCCAGCCCCAGTCCGTTTGATGCTGGTTGAGCCCAAGAAACAGCCCCGAGGCAAATCTGCAACACTGTGACTTGCCGGCCTGCCGCTCTAGATCGAGAGCCAAGCCCTTGGCCGAGCCTCACAGTCGATTGGAGTGCTTCAGCCCGAAAATCGGGATCCTGCTTCGCCCGGGAGCTGACCGCTCCAATAGCCTCCTGAAAGCCACCGGGGATTTGCCTCACGTTCGCGATCTCCTTGATAGACGTGTCCCGTCAGAGCCACACCAACGGTGNACAGCCCCGAGGCAAATCTGCAACACTGTGACTTGCCGGCCTGCCGCTCTAGATCGAGAGCCAAGCCCTTGGCCGAGCCTCACAGTCGATTGGAGTGCTTCAGCCCGAAAATCGGGATCCTGCTTCGCCCGGGAGCTGACCGCTCCAATAGCCTCCTGAAAGCCACCGGGGATTTGCCTCACGTTCGCGATCTCCTTGATAGACGTGTCCCGTCAGAGCCACACCAACGGTGAAACCACATTGCATTACCGCCACGTGGAAGGCCACCACGCAGCAGGAACTGTATCTTTCCTCCTTTTTAGTTTCCATTCATACTTTCGAGTTATTAATTCTGAGACTCCAATAAGTGAGTAAATTCTCTTTTTGAAGTTTGGGAAAGTTCATATTCAGTCTTAAGGTGGCAGTTTTTGCTGCAGGAATTTCTAGCTGTTCATTTTCCTAAACGTCTCTTAAAATAATTAAAATTAATTTTATTGTATATATATACATTCTGCAAAGGTAGTTTTACCGACCGCATATTAGAATCTGTGAGTGAATTGTAAACAAGTTGGGGAATTTTCTTCATTTAATAAAATATCTAATATTTTTTATATTAGCCTTGTTACAATTCATTTATAAACCAGATTCAACCCCTCCTTAACAAAGGCTAAATTGCCTACTAGGAATTTTGGTTTTCACTGATCTTTTTCTTCCATTTAGATTTGTATTTTGTATCAGAAATGGTACATTTGTGTAATAATTGTGCAAGACAGTGAATAACGGTAAATGACCAACAGTTCTGCCAGTAAGAAGGTAGACTGCGATCTAAGAAACCTTTTTTATACAAACTTGTCAGGATTATCTTATATAACCTTGGACAAGATACTTAATATACCCTGTTTAGAATAGATCATCTTGGTCTGGGAAGGATGAAAGTAATAATATGCTTAATCATAGTAAGAATGAGAATGAAATATTCCAAAGAGAGAGGATTATTTCATATTATACTAAATTACCAAAGGATCACCAGAGTTGCAGGATACCAAAAGAGAATGCAGGTTTATCTGCTGCTAGTCTCTTGAGCAATAAAATGCATGATGCCTCTGACAGCTTTGGTTGTAATATGCTAGAAGTGTTCAAAGCTTTTTCTGATTTTAGTGTGTTAAACAAATCCAATGGAATGAAAAAGATTTGCAAAAAACAAAATTCCATACAGCAAGAGGTTGACTTTACCATGTTACTTTGTATGTCTTAGATGTGACCTTCGATGTCTGGTGTGTTGTTTCCTTATTTGAGAAGCCAGGCAATGTAAACTGCTTACTAAAGTGCAATCTCTTGTCTTGGCTTTACCTCTTTCCTTGGATAATTCTGCACTAAATTATTCATTTTGTCTTGGCTTCAGACTGGAACAGCTAGTACTTTGTTCATGCCATGACAGATTGCTAGTCTTCATGTTGCACAATCTAGATACCTTAAAGGATGAACAGATGGAAGAAACAAAGCTCAACACATCTTCTGTCACAGTGTTTCTTTGTTACAAGACATCCTGGATACCTAAGTGTGGATCTTCATATGTAGTGGATGATCATTCACTGTTTGCACTGGTTTTCCACTTTCTAAACTGACATTTTTGATTTCTGTATGATTTTGTTTTCTGTATGGTTAGACATTGCTAAGGTACTTTGTTTTGTAACTCTTTCAGATGAGGTTCCTCATATCTGCTAAAAGTACAAGGATTCAGTGGGGAGGCTCTCCGGGTTGCCCCACGGATTAGTGACACTGCCCAGGGCTTTGGACTTTGCTGCGGATTACAGGAAAGACCACTTCAGTACTCTGCAAGACTTGTTGTGGGATGTTTAGGAGACCAAAGTCAGGGAAACAAAGATGGTTTGAGGAAAAAAAAGAGAGAGGAGTGTGAAAGGAGCCGGCTGCACATAAACAGGCGCTTGTCTGCTGTTGCTTAAACCTGGTCAGCAATGTTTGTCTGATCTTCTCATTAAGTTCAATTTCTAGTGATCTTCCTGGGCACAGAACAACCTGGGCTGCGTGCACATGTGGGGAAAATTTGAGTGCAAATGACTGAGGTGGGCCAGAGGTGAGAGGCCCATGTGGCTGTGAAGACAGTATGGGGTGCAATGAAGGTGCTGTCAGGAAATGACACTGGCCAGTATCAAGCCGGATGAGTGAGTGGGGCATATTGCCTGGAGCATGGGGTGAGTGTATCCCTAGAGCTGAGACCACAGATTGCTTTGGGTAACACGAGGTTTGGCTAACTATGGGGTTCCATTCAGCTGCAGAGATTGCAGTTCAACTGGGAGCCCCATTGGTGTTTATATGCCTTCATGGGTAGAGTGAAGATCCAGGTCCAGACAGACTTGGATAGACTGGGTATTTATGCCTGTTTAATGGAGGAATACACTGGAGGGTGTCTGTTTGTCTAGGTGCCAGC
Organism: Eubucco bourcierii; assembly: GCA_013396675.1. Lineage (NCBI taxonomy): Eukaryota > Metazoa > Chordata > Aves > Piciformes > Ramphastidae > Eubucco > Eubucco bourcierii. The sequence continues at coordinate 63,452 of VWZE01019173.1, read as the reverse complement.
AAAAAAGGGAGACTTGTATTCTTTATCCTGGGCAAAATGTGTGTCTGATGCTGGAGGCATCTATGCTCTATTCTACTCTCACATATTTTCATCCTGATCAGCCAGTGAGAAGAACAAGATGAGGTCACTGGTGCCACTAGTTAGTACCAAGTGGGTTTTTTTCTACATTTACATGTATATGGATATATGTGGGTTTGGATGTGGCCTAGCTGCTGAGTGGACCTGGGAGCATGGAGCAGTAGAAGCCTTGCCTTTGCTGGGTTACAAGATATAGCACACCCCTTAAAGAGCGTGCATGTAGACCTTGGTTCTACTTCACCTGTCATTTTGTACTTACGTATCTCTGAATCCTTCTTCTCTATCATATGAGTTCTTCAGTCCCAAGGAATTAAATTTTTCACAATGTAGCTGATGCAGACACACTTTGAGGTACCTTTAGACAATATGAATAGAAAGTTATAATTAAGATAATCACTGAGGAACAAAAGCCTTTGATTTTGTGGATAACCTTCTGGCACTGTTTTTGCAAAATATGTACCAGTGAACCAGAGCAGCCAACCAAATACTGCAGTTGTTCAATACATGTAACTCCTGTCCAGTTGATACTCAGAGGAGGAGAAGGAAGGCAGTAAACTACTGGAAAGAAGGCAAATGAAGACATGAAAAACTCAAAGAAATAAACCTGGGTTTATTCTATTTCTTTTTATATTTGTTTCTTTCTTTGTCCTTTCATGAATGTGTGTTTGTACCTTTGTCACCAAAATTAATGATGTCTGCAGTAAATTTCTTGAACTCATTTCAGTTTTCTTAATTAATTTGGGAAAAAAAAAGATAAAATAAAATATTGGGAATTAGTGTTTTCAATCACTCAATGCCAATCAAAATAATTGTGAATTTACTGTAATTAACACTGAAATAAAGTCCATTAGTTTTAACTAAGATGAGTTCAGAGACCTGTGGGACAGTTTTTTTGAACAGAGTGATCATGACACACATATACAGTAGTATCTTCAGAGAGTCTGTAGAGTTGTAACAATTTAGAAGACTCTTAGTCAGCAACAGGGAGTTTTCATGGTGGCTGAATCTATCACCTAACTGATATGCAGACCTGTGTCTTCAAAGAGCTATAGACTTATTTTCGTCTTGTCTGAAGTTCTGATAATTGCATGATTGTAGCTGAAATGTTTGAAGATCTTTGTGTGATTTGTTAAATTTTTTAAATTACTATCCTATCTGAAGTAAAATTCAATAAACACAAAAAGTTGGCTCATACAAATCAGCAGCTGAAATTGTGACATTTGTCAAGGTTTTTTCACTTATGGTGCAGGAGCTTTAATGCATATTCATAGAATGTATTTATAACATTAACAATGTATTACAGTATTTATAATCTAATATTAATTAGATTATAATTATTATAATTTTAATAATTAATCTATATTATTTCCCATCTAATTACACTTTCAAAGAAATGTGGTAATCAATGCTATAAGAAATTAATTAAGAAATTAATGAAATATTGCCTTCAGATACTGCAATATATTATATAGTTTACCTGAATATTTATTTTAGAAAGATATACAAGCAATGTTTGTATAAAACAGTCCTTAAAGGTAAATTAAAAATAAGTAATACATACTCAGTTTAATAATAAACACAAACTGTATTAAAAAAAAAATAAACACAAAAAACCAAACTCATTACCTTTTTAAGAAACATTTATGACATATGTGATTAACCTTTCACAGAATCACAGAATTAACCAAGTTGGAAAAGACCTTTGAGATCATCAAGTCCAACCTATCACCCAACACCATCTAGTCAACTAAATCATGGCACCAGGTGCAGCATTCAGTCTCTTTTTAAATACTTCCAGGGACAGTGACTTCACCATCTCCCCAGGCAACCCATTCCAATGGCAAATCACTCTTTCTGTGAAGATTTTTTTTTCCTACCATCCAACCTGAACCTCCTCTGACAAAGCTTGAGACTGTGTCCCCTCATTTAGTCATTGGTTGCCTGGGAGAAGAGACCAACCCCACCTGGCTACAATCTCCTTTCACATAGCTGTAGAGAACAACAAGGTCTCCCCTGAGCATCCTCTTCTCCAGACTGAACAACCCCAGGTCTCTCAGACACTCCTCATAGGGCTGCTGTGCTCCAACCTCCTCACCAGCCTTGTTGCTCTTCTCTGGACACGTTCGAGCATCTCAACATCTTTCTTAAATTGAGGACCCCAGAACGGGACACAGTACTCAAGGTGCGGCCTAACCAGTGCAGAGTACAGGGGCAGAATGACTTCCCTGGTCCTGCTAGCCACACTATTCTTGACACAGGCCAGGATGCCACTGGCCTTCTTGGCCACCCGGGCACATTGTTACAGAAGTACTGATTGTTATGTATTAGAAATTATAGGATAATTCAAAGCATATCATGGGTTTCATCTTCTTTTCATATGCAGTCAGTGATAATAATAAAGGTTCCATTCCATTACTAAAGAAACAAGCTTAATGTATATGAATAAAATATTTTATTAAGGGTTTTAATAATTTCTTATCCAGAGAAGCATAGGTGCAAACACAATGTCAAGCATTTTAACACTTCCAGAAAAAAACAAACATCTAAACCTCTGCAACCACTTCAAACCAAAATGATGCACAATGCACTATTGCTCAAAATTCTTCCAAATCACCAAAGAACAAAACAAAGGAACTTCACACTTAAGTTGGCATTTTAACACGAAGACGTCGCACGTCTTTGTTGGTATGGTGCCTGATGTTAAAGTAGACTTGGATCTTCCTGATAAAACTTCACATCAGTGTTTTTTCTATCTGAACATTTAGATCACTCTTGCTCTCTAAGAAGTGGTTTGCGCTCTGGAGGTAGCATTGGTTGTAACTTTTGCCAGCGCTGTGGAGGCCAGAGGATATGAGTAGCTCGAGCATGTAGAAGTCCAAGAGAAACCTATAACCAAAAGAAAAATAAAAAATATTATTAAATACTGCAAATGCAATAAAATGTGGAAAAAACAAATCACGTGATGGTTTGTCGAACAAGAGAATACACAGCAGAGATCTTTGTATGCGTGAGGAGTGTTTCACGTATGCAGTGAGAGGAAAAGAAAACCTACTTCAGTGGCAATATCTTTTTTATTTAATAAAACATTTAGTGGGTGCACATTTAGTGCTTGCTGAAACGCACTGTTTGTAGCTAACACAAACTAGGAACATTTTTTTCAAGTTCAAGTAAAACAGCTAATCAAACCAGTGAGGCATCCTATAATCCACCTTTTGGTTATCAGTTATTCTGAGTACAGCAGAACAAGGCTCAGGTATATCTTATGAATTAGTTTAACAGAATCTGTGTCTCATACTTAGCATTACAATTAAGTAATTTGTTAAGGAGTTAATCTCACTTAATTTGAAAAGCCTGCAGGATAGACTTCTACATCTTAAATTATTAGTTTAGACTTCTGGAAACAATAGCACTGACTATGAAGTATTCAGTGTCAATAAAAAGATTACAAATACAACCAAAACATAGGAATAATGGAATGTCTCTGTGTGCAAAAAGGTGAAATTCAGACTAATAAGGAGTCAGTGGGCTTGGAAGTCTATACAATTATGAATGGCATAAATAAAGAATGAATAAGTTTTATTTGTCTATTATGTAAATTTACATAAGAAGAAGCAAACATTAGATGATGCCCTTAATATCCTGTGGTCCTGTGACATTGTCTTAAAGAGTTTATAAAGCTAATAAAAAGGAAATACTTCAGTGTGCATGATAGCATAACACTTGTATACATTACATAGTATACTGAAAAGACATGAAGAAAATAATAAACTGGTTCAGAAAATAACAGAATCAGAGAATCACGGAATGCTAGGGTTTGGAAGTGACCTACAGAGATCACTAAGTCTAACCCCCTTGCAAAGCAGGACCACTTGGGACAGGTCTCACAGGAACGCATCCAAGTGTGTTTTGAAGATCTCTAGAGGAGACTCCACAACCTCTGTGGACAGCCTGTTCCAGTGCTCCGTCACCTTCACAGTAAAAAAAGTTATTTCTCATGTCAGTAGAAGCAAAGTCCACTACACATTACTGAACATAAAGTAAACATAGTCTCTATACTCCATATTAGGAAACATAAATGGGAAAATTATATAATTGTTCTTATGCTCTAATGATACAGTACTGGCTGTTGTCTGAACCGGGAGTTAAATGTATTTGTTTTGAACTGCTACATTCCTACTTCAATTTTTGTGTATACTCAGTTCTTCAGTTCCATTCCATTTCTCACGACTGAAAAAAAACCCCAAACTGGTTACTTTAGCAAGCAGGTAATTCAGCATTTTATGAAAATAGACACCAAATAGGCCCCTAGGAATATCTTCAGCTAATTTTCTTGATTTAATTTTATAGGAATAATGTATATTCACCAGTCTCTCTCTAGTATGTAATCAAATCAGTGAAGCTGAAGTGGTATATATCTAATTCCACATTCTGTAGCTTGATGAAGCAGGTGCTTATATTCAAGTAATTACTTGAATATAATTTGGTTACTTAATAATCCATGATATCTAAAATAAGTAGATCACAAAAATCATAGTCTAGCATTGAATTTCATTTGATTGATCCCTTGCATGGATCACTGGTTTTCCAGATCCATTTCAGCTTATTTTCCTGCATATAAGCAAAGGACAGGATGCTAGTGACAACTCTTTTTTTGACAGGATTTAGCTGCACTTTTTAAAGTCTGGATGTACTTCTGTGTGGTTGTTTGGATGTTTATGGAATTCACAATATCCTTTGCCTTAATTATGCCATAAACTGGTCTGCAAATGTAATATTACCATGGGGATTCTTTTCCCTGAGTATCCAGCATGATGGCACACACATTACAGGCTGGTGCCAAAATATAAAATCACAGCAAACCCCACCATTGCATATAAAATGTGACAGCATTAGCACAGGGAAAAAAAAATAAAATACTCTTCTCAAACACAAATAACATCTTGTTTTCGAAGCTCTGTTTTTCTAAGTGCACTGCTTGTTATTGATGTCAGTAGGAGGTCTGCATGCAGACTGGGACTATAATAAATGAATCAAAAATTGTTTGAAGCTGAAGCTGGGAATAATTTTACCCAGAGGATTTCTTCTACTGACCGTCATCTGACTTGTAAGTAATAAAGAAAAATCCTTCCTATAAACCAGATTTACAGGACAACATGACTAGTGCTAGAAAGGAAAAATGGGTATTGTTGGGTGATGGAAATCTTCACTAAATAACAAATGACACTGATGCTGTAGTACTTCTTCTGTAATAACTTCAAAAACACCTTTAAAAGCACCTTTATGTTTGATTTCTGCAAACAACCTTAATAACTTTTGCCCATTGCCGATTATTATTATTATGTAGTTACCAGAGTAGTTACGAATTTCACTGAGGAAGAACAGAATTGTTTGCAGAGAACAACCTGCCCTTGTTAATGTCTTTACCCTCACAAAGGTTAAATATGGACACAGTGAACTGAGAGCCTACACTTTCAGCGGCAAGAGTGAAATACTGAAATAATACATTTTAAAAAGATTAATCAGTTCCCTTGCAGACATTAGTTATTTATTTCACTAAGAAAATGTTTACCCCCTTGAAACAGTGTCCTAACTATAAGAAAAATCAGTACTTTATAGACGTACCTTCTTTTAGGAACATTTCATTTACATACATTTGCATACATGAGTAAAAGATGTCAGCAATCTAAATAGTTGATTTATGTTTCTACATCATGATCTATTTATTATTTGTGCTGTGACAACAACAGATGGCATGTTGATTTGAATCCATATTATTTCCCAAGCTGTTTAGGCTTTTTTTTTTTTTTTTTTTTTTTTATCATCCTTGAATATTTAATTGAACAACCAAAGTTATTCTGTTAACACAAGAAAACAAATTCTCAAAAAATTTGAATGAGTAATTCTGTTTTGACACTGCTACTGTGATAAAAGCATTTTTCCTCGTTCTGCTTATTGTTAGCATGTTAGTTGTATGGGGACTGATTGGTTTTGGCACTGCACTAGGGAAAGATAAGCCTAATCATAATAGTGCTATCTGTGGTGTTATTTACAACTATCTTGCTCATTATATCCTAACAAGTTGGAATAAATGCAAATTTATTACTACAGGGACATATTACTATCACTTCTCTCAGTTCTGAAATAAGTAATTTAAAAATACTCGATGATATACAGACTATACTCTCCACCTTTCATTGTGGTTGCCATTTGATTCCTTCACGGTCTCTTAGCATGATGCCTTTTCTAATCCCAAATCACAATGGGTAAAGCACTGTTAAATCTATGTGAAATCTGATGCATAGATGTGGCATGCAGTGGTAAACACCAACATGTCTACGGATATCTGGGTCCTTGGTTCTGATTTCAAGAAAAGGAAAAGTCCAGATAAGGATGTGACCCTAATCAGGGTATTCTCAGCTTTATCAGGATATATAATTCTACCCAACCTAAATTCAGGTACTTTTTGCCTTGAATCTTGTCTTTGAAATCTCTAGCGGAGATTTCTTTTTCTGTAATAATGTTAAAATTCAAAATAAAGCACTACTGAATAAAAATTGAAAGAAGCAGAACCAAAAACCCAGGCCATTATAACTTCTAAAATCATACTTCTTAACCAGTCAGTTTGCTAATTAGAAGCAATAATAAAACAAAAAGACAAAAATCAGTGGAAGAATTCAGCTGCTACTGTAGCCTTGCAAGCCAGTATTGCCATTGCTACTAACAGTTTGTAGATCCTGAACCAGCTCTACAAAGCCTTGAGATCAACTTCCCAGGCTTTGTCTGAACTCACCTACATGGAGTTTTGGTTTAGCTTCTTTAGCTGCAACAGTTTCTCTAATGATCAGGTGTCTATTACCCCATTTGTTACAGCTTTGTTCTGCTAAGGCAAATGGAAAACAAAGCAGAGGTGATTGGAGGTAACCACCAATGGCTTCACCAAGGGCAGATCTTGACTGACACATTTAGTGGCTTTTTATGAAGAAGTCACAGCGACAGTGGACAAGGGAAGGGCAACTGATGTCATCTACCTGGACCTGAGGAAGGCATTTGACTCTGTCTCATATGACATCCTGGTCACCAAACTGGAAAAACATGGACTTGATGGGTGGAACACTGCTGGATAAGGAATTGGCTGGATGGTCGCACACAGAGAGTGGTGATCAACGGCACAATGTCCACCTGGAGACCAGTGACAAGTGGTGTCCCTCAGGGGTCTGTGCTGGGACCAGTGCTGTTTAACATCTTTATCAGTGACATGGACAGAGGAATGGAGTGCACCCTCAACAAGTTTGCAGATGACACCAAGCTGTGTGGCACAGTTGACTTGCTAGAGGGCAGGGATGCCATCCAGAGGGACCTGGACAGGCTGGAGAGGTGGCCCCAGGCCAACCTCATGAAATTCAATAAGGCCAAGTGGAAGGTCCTGCACCTGGGTAGGCACAATCCCAAGCACAAATCCAGGCTGGGTGGTGAATAGCTGGAGAGCTGCCCTGAGGAAAAGGATCTTGGAGTCTGGGTTGATGAAAAGCTCAACATGAGCCTGCAGTGTGCACATGCAGCCCAGACAGCCAACCGAGTCCTGGGCTGCATCAAGAGCAGTGTGGCCAGCAGGGCAAGGGAGGGGATTCTGCCCCTTTACTCTGCTCTCGTCAGACCCCACCTGGAGTACTGTGTGCAGTTCTGGAACCCTCAGCACAGGAAGGACATGGAAGTGTTGGAGCGGGTCCAGAGGAGGGCCACAAAGATGATCAGAGGGCTGGAGCAGCTCTCCTATGAGGACAGGCTGAGGGAGTTGGGGCTCTTCAGCCTGGAGAAGAGAAGGCTTCGAGGAGACCTCAGTGTAGCCTTCTGGTATCTGAAGGGGGCCTACAGGAAGGCTGGGGAGGGACTATTGACAAGGTCTTGCAATGACAGGACAAGGGGCAATGGGTTTAAACTGGCAGAGGGGAGATTTAGACTGGATGTTAGGAGGAAGTTCTTTCCAGTGAGGGTGGTGAGGCACTGGAACAGATTGCCCAGGGAGGTTGTGGCTGCTCCCTCCCTGAAGCTGTTCAAGGCCAGATTGGATGAGGCCTTGAATGAGCTGTACTAGTGGGAGGTGTCCCTGCCTATGGCAGGGGGTTGGAACGAGATGATCCTTGAGGTCCCTTCCAACCTTACCATTCTATGATTCTATGATTCTATATGGATAAAATATGTTTACATTTGCATTATCATGTGGTATAATTGAAGATTTTACATACACAGTAAAATGTAATCTTGTAAAATGAATTTTTTTTTTTTTTACTTTAACATAGTAATGTGGTTTACAGGGCTAGTGGTATGGGATACTAAAGACAGGCTTACAGAAAACCTTGTAATGGTCATTAAAAAACAAATGACTGGGGATCTAAACAAAAAGGTAAAAGTAAAAGGTGTTAAGAGAAAAACCAACCAACCAGCCAAAAATTGGAGAAGAACAAAGAACATACTAACATATGTAAAATATATAATAAATGCTGATGAAAGCAATGTTGCCAAACAGTAAAGAAGAACAAGGAAAGGTTTAAAGTTAGCAAACGTGCTACATTAGTTACAAATGGAATGGGCAGCGAGGATGAAGTAACCAAGTAGCCATCAATATCAATTCCTCCTGGTGAAGAATTCAGGATGGAAACAATCAAACAACTCACTAAACCACTAATTTCCTTTCTTAATTTAAGGACAGCTGCTGTCAACCTTAGGACTTAAAAGGACAGTATCAAGACTTGAAAGGGTTTGTGTGACATTTTAAACTGTGTTTCAATGAGACTCATTGTGCATTAATTTGGTAATTTGGAGTGTGAGTGGTAATATCATTGTAACTGGACTTACCATATTAACAGTCTAAGTAAATGCTGTAAATAGTTTTAAATTAACTTATTTAAGCTGAGAATTGGTGGCTTCACATACCAGGTAAGTTTACTTTTTTTCTCACAACAAAGTTTGGACTATAACTTTCTGTAGCTACTAGACTTCGAGCAGTGTTTACTGCTAATTGAGATTACATAAACTCATCATTAAGTTGCTCAGAATAAAGGGAGGTTATCTTTTTCTCACTTGGCATTTCTTTTCAAGTGGTGATTTTGATGTAATCTTGGTTTCACTGTGTCTCCTGCTTACAATAAAAATATATTCAAAATTAGAAAAAAAGAAAACTAAACAGACTATTTTATGTTCTTCCAATGTATTTTGATTTGGGCAGATTGTAACTGAAATTTAACTTCATTATTTCAGTAAAAACATGAAATATACAGGAAAAACACCCTTCTGACAGAAGGTGCTGTAACAATGGTATTACAAAGTATAAAATAACGTAGAAATCTGGTACTATCTAGAATACTTGCAGAATATAATTGTAATCAAGAGGAATGAGAAGACAATAATAAAATACAGCAATAGGTCTTAACACTGGATACCTCTAACGATCCATTCTGATTTGAATAAGCACTTTAATACAAAAATATTTCTGAAAAATACAAAATACTAAAAAAATACTATCTTAAAATTTGTCTTGTTTCATCGTGATTAAACTTAGAAAACTTTCAATAATAATTTGCATTTTTTTTCTTGGCCTCATTAATAAAAAAATTAAATTGTCAAAATCCCCTAAAATACCACTGGAAGTGAGCACTGATAGCTACTCAACAAACTAAAACCAGAACTGAATTACAAATTTAACCTGTGTACTTGGGAAATTTCATCAACTGGAAGAAAAATCATGATGTTAAAGTCATATATCAGTCCCCTGTTTCAAGAGTCACTTTTGCTTTAGTCTTTAAAGCTGTCTTATATTCTAACAATATTGCACAGCTTTTCACGTATCATGGGCAATGATGAACATGCAAACACAAAAAATTAAAAACACAAAACCAAACAAAAAAAAAAAGAACCATATGAATCGCCACAACATTTCAAATTATGCTTTTTATTCTCCAAAGTACTATAGTCTCATTATATGATTTTGTGTTCAGATGAAGTTTAGTAAAGAAACTTTATAGACAGCCTTTCGCATGCTCAGCATTATGGAACATCAGGCATAATTGAAGTTTTCTTCACAAATTTTCTATTTCATAATACAAACTCACTGAGGATGGGGATGTGTGCGTATGTGTGTAATTTCATAGCAGTAGATGTCTATTCAGACTATATATATTGTTGTCTGTATACTTCCTAATCCTCGCTAAGCTTCTGAATACACATTTGGTGAAAAATCCTATCATATTGAGAAATCCTGGGTGATTTTTATATATGGCACCATTTGAGTAGACACATCGCTTTAATGGATTTTTCCAGACCTAGTAGTTTATAGCTTTTCTAGATAGGCAATTAGTTTGAGTTTTACTATACTGAAATTCTGGAAGACATGGATTGCCAAATTTGGATGGAGGTTAAAAACTGTGTAAAGGGACCAGGCTAATGACAAAGGAGAGAAAAAATATTCAGAAATATTTCAGCTCACATAATCTCAAAGAGAACCTAGGCAACTATGCTGTGTCTCAGATATAATACCTACAAAAATATATAGCACGGGATAGCTATTTGTGTCAAATTAGATTGCTTGTTTCTAAGAAAGGTTGTTGCACTGGGTTTTGATATTAGATTGTAGGTGTAAAGTGGTCTCACAGAGAATTCTCCCAGTAAATTAATCTCTTAAAAAAAAAATCCATACTCTAATGGAAAGTAAACATGATTGCTATTACATTTCATTTTCTGTACATGTTTGAACTTTGAAATAACTGCTATCAAGTGTACTAGAAGCAGAAAGGCTCAATAAAAACAAAACCTTGTGGATTACAGTAAAATCACAGAGAAACCAATTCTAGTAAAAGTACCTAGGATAAAGAGCAATGGTAGAAGAAACAAATATCCTTGACCTCTTTCTTTTATAAATGTAAGAATAACACAAAGATGACAATAGATTATTTTGTAAATAAAGCCATACCACAACAGACATTCTTTAACTTGTATCAGCTCACTGAAAGATGGCATAAGAATGTGAAAACTAGTGAGAACTAGTGATTGATTCCTTTCAACTATATAGCAAAATGCTCCATCATTCTTTCTTCTTGTAACTGAACAAATCAGACCTAATGGAGCCATACAGATCTAGTGACAAAGAAAAGAATGCAGTCCATTAATTTTGTTAGTAAGTGTTCCATTATGGTTCCATTAGTCTGATAGCTGAAACAGCAGCACCAGCTACATATAAAACATCCTATATGTGTTTTCTTTCACAGAGCTACTGTGTAATCAGAAAAGGTCCTCATTAAAGTTGTCAAATTCAGAAGTATTAATTTAGATAGGAAATCTATTATAGGAGAACCTAAAAATAAATACATGAAAATTTATATAATACGAAGCCTTATATTACTTTAATTTTATGTTATTATTTACTATTTAGTACAGATGAACATTTATTTTAAGAAAGTTTTAAACTGTGGACACACAATAAGGATGCACATATGCTTCTAACACATGCACAGATATAATTACAAAACAAGACCTAGTAGAGAGAAATATATTTCAAATGCAACGGATGATTCCCAGAATGAATAAAATTCACATGCTAGTAAGGAGTACCTATCTGAAATTAGTATAACAATCGTGACTGCTGCAGTTCAACATGGTTTTGCAATTTAAGCTATTCATACAAGAAGAGGTAAGCACAGTCATTGCACTGCTCAAGTTACTAACTGAACAGAAAAAACGTATTGTACAAAATATCAGGATTACTCAGTAGCATTTCCATTTGTTCTATGACATCTACATGCCTATGTAGAAGCTGAATTTAAAGAAAAGGTAAAGGAAAGAAATGGTCATTGGCAATGGAAATTATGTCACATATGAGATTTTCCTACAGTTAAACGTGCAGATAGACAGTAAGTAATCTTAAACCATAATTTACATTCATGAAAGTAGTGCAGATTTAAAGGGATTCAGTAAAAAAGTGTGTATTTTATTAGGTGCATGAAGAAATCAGCTGGCAATGTCATGAGCATAATTATTCTATTAGATTAATTCTATCCCAATGCATTTTCTTGAACTTACCAAGGGTATACTATTCAAAAGGACACTATACCTGTCTAACTTCCTAATTCCTTCCCAGTTTCTTCTTCTCTGTTTTCTGAAGATATCTTTTTAAAACAGAGGGTAGCATATAACACACTACTACTGCTCCTTTATCTTCAGTAAGCATAGCAGTCTTTAAAATTATTATTTCTTGCTGATGATTCACAAAACCATTATGCTAAATAGGTCTACAAAATGATTGTAAATCCAATCTAGTATTTCTTTTAGATTTCTAGCAATAAAAATTGTGAACTTGCTTAGTGCACAGTATGATATGCTGCATATACATAAATATAAGTTAATAGTTAAAAGGTTTTTAATATTTCACTAAGTGATGCACAAAATTCCTAGACTAAATAGGGTTTTCATTAAGCCATGTAACTCAGCAGAAGAAAAAAAATGGACTAACAGCTTTCATGAAAGATGTTGCATTGAAAAGCCACAATATAGTTGCAATTCAGTACTGTAAAAATTGATAAATGTGGCAGAAAACAATTAAAATGTATTTATTATCTTCATCTAGGAAATATTAGCTATATCCCAAATATATGCATAATAATTATTCAGGAATACATAAAAGTCTTTGCAATTAATTCCTGTTTAGCAGTTGTGTCAGTGCTAAGAGGCAGAAGAATGTCAGGCTTAGTGACACTTTTCAGCTTACTATGCTGATATTAATTATGTGCATTGTCTTTCTTGACTGAATACTTAGGACATTATGCAGAAATGTTGTACAAATTAAGTTGATTTCCAGTTTTGTTCTGTTTCAAGTCATTAATTTAGATTTTAATTCTAAAGTTTTGACAAATGCAGCAATACAGTGCAATCAGGATAAGGGAAAGAATCATAGAGCAGCTCCAATAGTTCACATAGTACCCAAGGACTACACTCATCCTCTCACTACACTGATCGTCCACAGACTCAACTCATCCCTGTGGGTTGCTGCATGAGCAGACAGAACTATGCCCTTTCTCTGTGGTGCTCTATGCTTCCAGGAAAGCCAGGCAGAGGCATCCCAGTGCTGCTCTGGGCAGCTTTGGGCTGTGATGCTCTGGAAAGAATACAGAGGAAAGCCCTGGCATATTCCTGCTCTGCTTCCACCATACACTCACAGATAAGGCACACCCTAATAATGAGTGCCCAGTACTGAAAAGCTGATCAATCAAGATGACAGAACAAATTCCACCAATGAGGATCTATATGCACACAAGCTAGGAGAGATGGCTTTTTAGGGTCATTCAGGAGAAATAAAAGGAAAGAAGTAGTACAAGTGGTACTGTCAGAAGAAAATAGTAGGCTTCAATTTCTAGATAGACTCAAATTCTTCTCCAAGATAAGTGATATGAAAAAAAAACCAAAACCACAAACTAGTTACCTCTTGTATCTTTNAAAAACACAACTCCCCTCCCAGAAGTCAGAGACCCCAGGAGGGGCTCCCAACCACCCTTCCACCTTCTCCCCACCCCTGTACCTTACCCCAAGGTTTGCCTTATGCGGAAGGTGAGCTTGGAGGATCAGCCAGGTGGGTTAGAAGAAAAGTGGTTAGTAAAGATTAATCAGCAGAGGAGCCAGAGCCAGAAGCTGCTAGACTGCCCCAGACGCTGTGCTGTGTCCCCAGAAAGAGACAGACAGAGAATGCCTTCTCTGTGTTTTGGTTATTTTTCCCAAACAATTTTTCAGCAAGCGTATGAGTGAACTAGACATCACCATGCTTTCCTTTCACAGCCTATAGTGTAATTTTTTCTATTAAAATATTCTAATTAGCCTCAAACCAAACTAAAAAACTAAAAGCTCAAAAAAGTACCTTATCTCATAGGTCAAAAATCAGGGCTGTTTAGAGAAGTATCTTAGAGAAGTATCAACATTAAAGGATGCTATGGAAGAACATCGCATCCCACTTGTCTGCTGTTAAAATTACCTTCACCCTGATTGGTTCCATCAGTGAGCACTGTGAGGGAAGCAGCAGACCTCAGGCATTTGGGCAACTTCATTACCTTAAATTTTACTTGGAAGATACTGGCAGTCATTCAGGATCACATTATAGTAATTATCAAATGCTGAGCTAAAGAAAGAAAAAAAAAAAAAAGCCAGCAGAAGGCAGAAAAACTAATTCAATGGAATAAATCAAAAAAATGCCTCTAGATGAAAACAAAATGGTACACCTTATGACATTACAATTGTTAGTGGGCAAAGCAAGCCTTTTCTAAAGCTAGACCTGTTCAGAAATTTTCAGTGACAGTAGCTTGTATGTTCAGAAGCAGATCTGTCAGCATACACACAGGTTCTCTGTTCTTTTCAGCACATATTTCAACAGTTTTAATATGACACAAAAGAGGTTCCTGTAATATTGTTAATAATTCCAGTTATCTCTGACATTGAAAAGACAACTGTTCAATACACTACTCAATTAAAGCTTTAAAAAACAACTTACTGTGTGGTTTGCCTATGTTTTTTTCTAAAATAGCATACAGAAACAGTTTGACTTACAGAAAACATGCTGTTGGCAATATGAGCTATGAAAAGCAACGGGGAGTCAATATTCAACGAGCAGCTAGGATATCAAAATGCCATTAAATAGCAGCATGATATGTTATTAAAATTATAAAATACTTTTTAATAGAAGTTTTTGTGTGAGGATGGCTAGACCTCATTCAAAATGGTAAATTTCATGGAGATAATTGTGTAAACATAATCTAAGTTGACTTACCAGAAAAAAAAAAAACAACCACAATGTAAATAGTTTAAATCTATAAAAATATTTTTCTCTCTCTTATGACTATAATAACAGTTACAAATTTAAGAATGCTTATATACTTCCTTTCTTGTCTTTTTGTGATTTGTTATATTTTTTGTTAAATTAAATCAAATGTACTAACCCCAAATTTTACTTTACTTGTGAAAAAAAAATCTCCAAAGCATTCTTTTTATTCCCCCCCACCCCAGCCAGTAAATAATAGAATATTATTTAGCATTCTATGTTTTTGTGGTACTGTGACATCCATAAAACAAGGCTTCTTGATATAATTCAAATCATATAGCTATCGTCTCACTTCCTGAGAGTCTGCAAGGAATCTTATATGTGAGATGAGCGTTTAAGTCTCCACAGTCAGCAGGGGATCATGTGTGCTTATGGTAAAGGCAATTTTATAAAGAAGTGGTATGAGAGCACTAGGCCTGACCTACATACCTGGCAGCCCAGAGAGGGGCAGGGAACCAGTACTTAGAATGATACAGCTCCCCTGGATACAGACCAGGAAGGACAGAAGAAACCCACATTTGAACTTCCTGATCATAACATTTGAGGTCCGGTTAAGTGGCCTAAACAGAGGTACCTTCACCATTTCAGACCCAGGAAACCTCTGCTGGCTACTGTGCTTCCTCATTCAGAAAGGCAGTCTCTTCTTCATAGTCTTGCGCTGTATCTTCTAAAGACACATAAATGTCTCAGAATCATTAGGACACAAGAAAAACAGCTTTATAGACAAGTAGAGCTTTGACATTTCTAGCTTTGAGACCTTTAGTATTCTTCTTTGCAGTTTTTGTTGGCATATACTAGTCAAGTTTTTTTATCCTGTTTTACTCTTGCCCTCTAGTCTTCCTTATCCTTGCACAACAAGACACAATATTGTAAACCAAACAGACACAGCCTGCATCCTTTCAAAATAAAATGTTACCTTCCTTATTAGCAAAATACAGCAATCAGACATGATGGGTTTAACCTTGGCTGGATGACAGGTGCCTATCAAACCTACCACTTGTCTCCTCAGCTGGACATGGATGGGAAAATATAATGAAAACCTCATGGATTGAGATGAGGACAGGGAGATCACCCAGCAGTTACCATCATGAGCAAAAGCAACTTGGGAAATTAATGTAATTTATTGCTAACCAAATCAGAGCAGAATAATGAGAAAAAACCCTCATATTTTAAAACACCTTCCTCCCAACCCCACACTTCTTTCTGGGATTAACTTCACTCTCAAAATCTCTACCTCATCACTCAACAGTGATACAGGGAAATGGGAACGAGGGTTGCAGTCCATTATATGTTGTCTCTGCTGCTTCTTGAAGGCGCAATGGATGACAGGACACTCTCATCCAGCTTCAGCATAGGGCTCCTCCACAAACTTCTCTAGTGTGAGTCCTTCCATAAGCTGTTGTTCTTCATAAACTGCTCCAGTATAGGTACCTTCCATGGGTTATGGTCCTTTAGGAATGGACTGCTCAAGTGTAGGATCCCATGAGGTCACAAGTCCTGCAAGCAAAACTTCTCTAGCATAGGAACTGCAGGTCCTGCTCGTAACTTACTCCAGCGAGCACTTCCCATGGGGTCACAGCATCTTTTGGACATCCAGATGCTCTGGTGTGGGGTCCTTTGTTGGCTGCAGGTTGATATCTGATCCATCATTAACTTCTATGGACTGCAGGGGGACAGGTTGACTCACCAAGGTCTTCCCCACAGGCTCCAGGGCAATCTCCGCTATATTGCCTGGAGCATCTCCTCCTCCTTCTTCACCGACTTTGATGTCTGCACAGTTGTTTCTCTTTCATATTTTCAGTCCTCCTCCTGGCTGCAGTTGTGCAGGTTTTTTCCTGCTTCATAAATATGTCATCACAGAGGCACTACCATCATCATTAGCCACCAGAAGGTCCATCTTGGAGCTGTCTGGCATCGGTTCCACTGGACGCAGGGGAATCTTCTGGTAGCTTCCAATGGAAGACAGCTCTGCAGCCCTGTCACTGCCAAAACCTTGCCAAAACTCAATACACCAGATTTAATCCACCACTTCACCATCAAGAACTATATTTATCTCAAAGAAATATTAAGCCTTGCTCTTATGCTGTACACAGTGTAAGAAAGTAGTAGAAGACTAATGAATTCAGTTGCCTGAATTTAATAAAATAGTCTCTTATAGTTGTAAAAAAGTCAAAGTTCAGCTAAGCGTGTGCTGAACTTTAAATATTCAAGTAAAACACTTGAGCACATTATTAAAATTAAGTAAAATAAAATGAATATAATTTCCAGTGATCTGATGATCCAGATTTATTAACTCTTTAAATTACTCCATTTTTCAGATTAAAGGTAGCTATTAGGCTGTTTTAGCAAGATATAACCACGCAGTACTGCCAGGTCATCAGTACATGAAAAATATTAACACATTTAGAAGGTAAAAGAACTAAATGTAAAAACTTAACACCACTAAAACTAATTCATTACATGGAGCTCTTTCCCTTCCAGTAAGAAAATCAATGTAATTAAAATTCCTTTTAAATGCCTACCTTTATAATAATTCAAAATATGCTGTAAATCCAACATCTATGTGGTACTTCAGTGTTTGGGGGACAGAAGTCACAGTTTTGGTCAGTAGTATACTGTGCATCCATCACTATTACTACAATACTGGGACATCCAAGTGCTCTCTTCAATTAACTGAGGAGACAGCAGCAGTGAAATGTGCAGATAGAATGGTCTGATACACATTTTCATGCCTGCTCTGGAGGAAATACACTTTTGTAGGCTTACTAAATTGTATTCATTTCTTCATGATCTTAGCACTCAAAGGAAATGAAAACAGGTGATCTACATTTTAATGAGACTGTTCCAAATAGTTCATCTTCCAGTTTAATTTAGAGTACTAAAGTTCCATCAGTTATGGGTAAAGGCAATGGAAAGATAGCCACTGCAATTGCAATGGAAGTCTGGCTATCTAATGGTAGATTCTTTGTTCTCCCACTACAGCCCAGTCTAAGTTTGGTAAGAACTCCACATTCTTGTTTTCAAAATACTTTGTATATTTTGTTGTTCAGTGAGTCTAATAATTATTGTTATTAAACAGGAAAAACTCATTCCTAAACCTGTAAAAAAAATATTTTATTCCAAATTTCCTGGAGTGACCTATGCTTTCATGCTGTCTAGATTCACATGCAGCCAGAAGTGAATATAAAGCTTCCTCAGAAGTTTCACCATCTAGTGGTATACACCATTCCCCTATTTAAAGAGCAAATAATTTTAAAACTGGAAGCTGCCACCTTGTATATTTGTAATATGGGGATATGATTTTAACCATAATGAAAATCATGATATATCAAGGAAGGAGATGGAAGTTAATATCTAATGACGAAGAAATGAGTGGTTCTTATGAAAAATGAACAAATGCAGGGCCAGATTCTCAAGGTGGGGTGGGTGAGGGGGGAAAAAAAAAAAAAAAAAGATGCAGATAGCACCAAAACTTTGGACTGGGTTGTAGAGCTGCTTGAACAACCTGCATCCTGAAACCAGAAGAAAAGGTCATCCAGCAACTTCAGTAATGATATAAACTTAGTCAGCAATGAGTGAGGGCAAGAGTCTCACATTTATAGTGAGCAATAATAACTATTACCATCCATTGCAAAAGTCCAGTCCAGCACCTAATATGTCTATTGTGAGGCAGCTCTCTGCAGTTTCTGAATAGTGTACATCACCTTTCCTCACAAGTTTTGAAAGACTTCTGCAGAAATTAATTTGCAGCTATTGCAAAGCCCTCCAGCATACAATTGTGTAAGGAACTTTTCAAGTAGAGATCACATCTGGATAAGATCCTGATGCTTTCCTCCCTGGTAAGCGGCTACAACTCCTAAGTGACTTCTCTGATGCCCTTCCAGCAGTACTGTTACCCTTCTCATGTCTGTGCCAAGAAAAGGGGGAAACCTTCAGCTGGCCTCAGTTATTCATCCTCAGGGCCTCTCAGTTGCTGGCTGGTAGCACTCCCCAGGCAGAATGTACCACCAATCTTCCTCCATGGCTAGTCTGAGCATCACTGACCAAATTCTCAGATTGTATGCTGCCTAGATCCATTATACTATTAGGAGATCCATTATAAATCCCCAAACACTGTTATGAGGAAGGCTGGAGAGCAAGGCATAATCACAAGCCAAACCTGAGTGACATGGGATACAGGAATAATTTCCAAGACAGATTAATTTCCAAGGTCAGCCAAAAGGTGAATTCTCCAACAACAACAAAAAGCTACATTCTGTGGCATCTGAACGTTACTTAATTCTCTGGCCACAGAACACCACCCTAGAGTAGATCCTGATTGAGAGTAATGGAGCATATCCTATCTCCCTTGTTCTGTTTATAAACCTTATTTAGATTCAGGAAAGCCATTTCACCTGTGTGATTGCAATGAAAGCAAATTGCTATGGTCAACTTTTCAATCACAAAGAGCAAGGCTTTCTAAACAGAGCTTAAGATTTTCCTCAAAAGAGAAATGCAATAAACATGAAATAAGTAGAATATACATTGGGTATGTTATAGCAACTATTCAAAAAAATAGAAAATAATAGAAGTGGTTTATTCTCAGGGATAATATTTCATCTGGGCTCAGTTATTAGCTTTACTTATTAAAGAAGCTTTGATACTTCTTTGGGTTTTAAATATTGAGGTTATAATACACTCAATTTCTGTTAAGTAAATCTTACTCTTGCCCAGCCCCTGTGACTCTATTTAAAATTCTTATTGCCCTGTTATTATGTCATTAGTATCACCAATATTCGTTTCTCAAAATGCCCTTGAGCTGATAAAAATACTAGACAGGATGTACATCAAAGTATACACACACAGATACTCTTCTGCAGGTCAACACCTTCTCAAAGCTGTGACAATCCAAAAAAAAATTGTCTCAAATTTATCAATCTTTAGTACATTAATACACAGTCAATTACATGAGTACATAACACATGTAAAGTGTTCCTTTTGTTGAGCATCATAGGCATGAAGATATTACATAAGATATATCATAATCTCTATTATGACAAATTGCATCTTAATTTAACTAAATTTGTTGCTGCTACACAAACAAGATTGAGTCTGACGATTATCATTTGAGATTTCTTACTTAGAGCCATGAAAAATTTAATCCCTATTTAATTAGTTTTTGAAAAGGGTTTAAAATATCAAATTTCACAAACATGATCACAGAACTATTTGTAAATACCTAAAAGTGATAGTTCACAAATAAGATTGGATTCTAAACCCATGTCAGATATAGTGCTCTGATGACAACCTGTCAAGTAATTTTATGCTTTATACACAAGCTCTTTTGATTAATAAATAATGACATTTTCATTATTCTGTTGAAAAAATCTCCACATTTCTGCCATTATAAGTTCTTTTCACTTCCTCTTCCCTTTTAATTCACAACATATTTGCATATCTACCTGAACACTAGAAAAACACAAAAACTGTGCGTCCAACTCCCACATTGCCACTGTTACAATGTGAGTCATAAAATGAATGGAAAAGGTAACCAATATGCCCATAAAGCCTTAATTTCCCTTTGTCTGACAGACACACTGACATGATAAGCTATGTCATTTCTGTGTAAAATCCCTTTTTTTGGATTTAGAGAGTGTCACATTGTATCAGGAGTCAACAAGTTTTTATGATATCTCACCCATACAGAAATCTTGGGTGTGAGGGGCCTTTTTGTTTGCTATTTTAAAAGCATGGCAAAGATTTACAGTAAAGGTTCTGAAAAATTGTCAGTCCTCAAAGCGTAGGCCATAGGAGAACTGTTTTTTTAAAGAGATGTTCAGAAATATGAAATGTCCTTTTTAATCCATAAATAAACCACTCGAAACACAGGATGTTTGAAAATGAGCTTGATAAATTATTTCTGCTAACACATTTCGTTTCCTATGGAATGTTGATGACAATAACATTATATAATATGAAATACCAAAATAAAAATAAGAGGGTTTTTTGTTAAACCAGGGAAAGTAACAGTAGAAATTACAACTTAGTAATTTTTTCAATATTTATTAAAATCATGGAATTGTTTTTCAGTATATAATCATGGGGTTTTTTTCAGTTGGGAAAGATCTTCAAGATCAATAAGTTCAACCATTATCTAACTCTACCAAGTCTGGTGATAAACCATGTTCCCTGACACCACAGCTATGTATCTTGGAAACATTTTCACGGATACTGATTCAACCAACCCCCAGAAGAGCCTATTCAAGTATTCAATAACACCTTCAGTGAAGATGTTTTTTCTCACACCCCATCTAAAGCTCTCCTGGTGCAATTTGAGGCCATTTCCTCTTGCCCTATCACTTGTTACTAAGGAGACCAACACTCACCTCATGACAACCTCCTCTCAGACAGTTGTAGAGAGTTGTAGAGATCTCCCCTCTGCCTCCTTTTCTTCATACTAAATAAGTCCAGTTTCCTCAGCCACTCCTCAGAAAACATGTTCTCCAGACCCTTTGCCAACTTGGTTGCCCTTCTCTGGACCCACTCCTACACCTCAATGTCTTTCTTGTACTAAGGACCACAAAACTGAACATAGTACTCTAGGTATGGCCTCACCAGTGCTGAGCAGAGGGAAATAACTAGTTCTCCATTCTCGTTGGTCACAGTATTGCTGATGCAGGCTAGAATTCTATTGGCACTCTTGTCCACTTGGGCACACTAGTGACTCATATTTAGTTTGCTGTTGATCTAAACTCACAGGGCTTTCTCTGCAAAGCAGCACTTTCTTCAGAAGGATACTTTGGGACACAGTGTCAAAAGTTTTACTAAAGCCCTGGTAAACAGCATCCACAGCCTTTCCTTCATTCACTAAGTAGGTCACCTTGTTGTAAAGGGCGATGAGATTCGTGAAGTAAGACCTACCCTTCACAAATCCATGCTGACTGGGTCTGATCAGGTGATTGCCCTGCACACCCTGCGTAATGGCACACCTGCTCCGTGACCTTCACCAACACCAAGGTTGGATTTACAGGCCTTCTAGCCTGTGCTGGGCATCACGTTTGCCAATCTCCAGTGAGATGTGACCTTCCTGGTTAGCCAGGACTGTTGCTAAATGATGGAAAGTGGTTTTCTGTGTACTTCCACCAGCTCTCTAAGTACTCTAGGGTGTATGCCACCTGGCCCCTTGGACTTATGTTTGTCTAAGTGGTACACCAAGTTCCTAACTATCTTCTCTTGGGTTATGGGGACTTGATTCTGCTCCCCATCCTTGTCTTGAATTTCAGAAGGCTAGGAATCCAGAAAACAACTGGTATTACTACTGAAGACTGAGACAAAGAAGGTGTTGAGTACCTTAGCCTTTTCCTTATCTTTGCCCACTATGTCCCATCTGCATCCAACTAATGACAGAGATACTCCTTGGTCCTCCTTTTGTTGGTAATATATTTGTAGAAGGATTCCTTGCTGTCTCTAACAGCTGAAGACATTTCTAGCTTGGCTTTTGCCCTCTTTATTTTCTCCCTGCACTGTCTCAAAACAACTTCATAGTCCTCCTGAGTGGACTGTCCCTTCTTCCAAAGACCGCAGACGTTCCTTTTCTCCCTGAGTTGCAACCAAATCTCTCTGTTCAGCCAGGCTGGTCTTCCTCCTTGCTGACACATACTGGTTATGATTATAATCTTTAAGAGACTAATTCTTGACAATGATGTTTTCTAGAAAAAGCAAATATAGCCAAAGCAAATAACATGGAACTCTGTTCTTTTAAATAATGATATTTGTTTCATATGAAAAGTTATCCCAAACTGTGAATGTCTCAGGGTCTTAGCTTCAAATGTAATTTGAACATTGACTGGAGTCTGGAACCTTTCCTAAAACTGATTACGACTCGTCTGGGAACTAGTTGCAGTAAAATCAAGAGGACTGTTCCTGTAAACTGTAGTTCATGTGTAAGGACACCTGAATCTGACCTTAAGATTTATTTTGCTTCCTCTGTAAAATGAGAGATTAAAAAGAAATCAACCAGACTTATAGAAGATTGTAAAATATGCATATGTCAAAGTTCACCTCTTGAATCTTGCTGGTTTCAACTATTAATTTATAGAGCTGTGTGCAGCAGGGCTCAACAACATTATTTCTCCAACATAAGTAAACAGCTTAGTATTGCATTGTGTAAAAAAAGAAAAAAGTAAATTAAAAGACAATATTTAGTGGGATTCTATAATTCTAGGTTTTCCAACCAAAAAAAACCACCCCATAAAATAGCTAAAATATCAATATCCCCCTTAAACATTTGTATTTCTATTTCAAAAGGTGAATGCTACTAAAATTTCTTGTCAACATTAAAAAGTGTTGCTGACCTGAGGGACTTGTTTAGAGTCTTATGCAAAAACAAACAAACCAACCAAAACAAAACAAACAAACAAAACCCCCCAAAAAACCCCAAACCCAACCTCCTTCTGTCCATTTATGAAGACAAGGTATGAGCAGTGAGCAGCCAGTTGTCTCACAGACATTAGACTCAGACAGCTATTAGACTATAGTGCAGACCACTGTAAAATTTACAAGCCTGACATAGAGCTTATTAGATTTGAGGGATGTAATTGCATTTGTTTTAGTGGACACTGGATTTAACCCTACTGGGTTATATTGGTATGATCCAACATCTACTGAAGCATACGGAAAAATACCTACAAAAGAAATCATATGAAGACTCTGTTCAAAGATTCCTTAGCTGGATGGAAAAAAAGAGAGTCAAATATTTTTATTACTAGTATTTTTGGTTTATATTGTTGTATTTTTCACTAATTTGATGATACTTGGTTTAACAAAGGAAAAGCTCCCTGGCAGTGACTGCAGAACAATTTGAAGTAATTTCTCTGTATTTGGAATATATGCTGCAGTCTCATCTTCCTTAGAAAGACTGCTGACACAAACATCTTCTCTGACCCAAAACATCTGAGGTGCTCGAATCCTGGAAGGGTAATAAACATCCTAGGGGTTTTGATAGCCCCGGATTACTATAGTTCAATCCTGAAGTGAGATACTTTGTGCTGAAATGCTCAGATGGCAAAAAAACCCAAAAAAAGTGTAACTGCTGTGATTACTGATCAGGGTAACATTACTCAGAGAAGTCTAAAATACATCTTAAATTAGGAAATCAATGTAGAAAATTGAGTTTGAGAAAACACATCAAACTAGACAGAGGCCTGGTGAATAGAGACATTTGATTGCAACTCTGAAAAAAATGAAAGTTTATGTTCTTTGGAAGAAGGGGCAGGCCACTTGAAAAGACTATAAAGTCGCTGTGAGGTTCTGCAGGAAGAAAATTAGAAGGGCCAAATCCCAACTAGAAATTAATATCTTCAGGTGCTAACGACCACAAGAAACACTTCTACAAATACATTTTCAACGACAGAAGGACTAAGGAGAATGTTGTGGTACTTTGGTCACAGCAACCCCATGAAAGGTTACATAATTGGGGAAGAATGGTTGTAAAGCCGCTCGGCAGAGAAAGACCTGTGAGCGCAGATCAACAGCAAGCTAAATATGAGTCACTAGTGTGCCCAGGTGGACAAGAGTGCAAATAGAATTCTGGTCCATAGCAGGAAGCAGTGATTGTCTTGCAGAGCTAAGCACTGGCAACTTCAAACCTAGAGCACTGTGTTCAGTTTTGTGGTCCTTAGTACAAGAAAAACATTGTTGGAGTGTGTCCAGAGAAGGGCAGCCAGGTTGGCAAAGGGTCTGGAGAACATGTTTTCTGAGGAGTGGCTGAGGAAACTGGACTTATTTAGTATGAAGAAAAGGAGGCAGAGGAGAGACCTTATTGCTATCTACAACTGTCTGAGAGGAGGTTGTCATGAGGTGGGTGTTGGTCTCTTCTCCTTAGTAACAAGTGATAGGACAAGAGGAAATGGCCTCAAATTGCACCAGGAGAGCTTTAGATGGGGTGTTAGAAGAAACATCTACACTGAAGGTGTTATCAAACACTGGAATATGCTCCCCTGGGAGGTGGTTGAATCAGTATCCCTGGAAGAGTTTAAGAGGTGGTGTTAAGAGACATGGTTTAGCACCAGAGTTGGTAGAGTTAGACAATGGTTCGAGACAATGATATTAAAAGCCCTTTCATACTGAAACAATTATGCAACAATATGATTCTACAGAACTTGAGGATAACTGAAGACTGGCTAAATTGTTTGTTTACAAGACACACTCTCAATACACTCTTGAAACAACCTGAACTGAAAATCATGCTAAGTTCCGTAGACATCCAGTGTAAAGAGGACACTTGAGACAGTGACATAGACCTGTTGTAAGCTCTATTGGTCTTCCACATTCTGTCCATTGAGTAATGATAGAGATTAGGCAACTGTACTATTTATTTGGGTGTCTCTGTTCAGGACTCACAATTAGATTAAAAGAATTAATCATTCATACTGACTTAAACATCATATAATGTTCTCTATTAAAATTCACCTACTCAAAAGATATGCTTGAAATAAATGCAAGACATAAGTTGACATCAAATCAGCTTCCTAAGTGACTTGATTCTAAATTTAGAGAGGGCAAGGGCAAAGTTCCTTTTGAACCTCACTGACCCAGGGCTAGTATACAGTAAGTGATATTGCTTTTCCCAGTTTCTTGAATAATTTTGGAATTATTCTCTCAGAAAATTCTTGCAAGTCCTCTTTTTTCATACTGCAGTTCTAAAGGAGAGCAGTGATAAATGCAGGTGGATACATGCAGGTTTGGAAGTTACCAGCTACCCCACACAATGAAATCACCCAGACTAGACTCAGCCAGCTGGAAGTTAAGCAATGAAGCTATATTTACAGCTTAGCACAATTTACAAGCATATATATACACAATATACAGTTATATACAAGTTAAAAGTAATACAGAAACCTGAAATTCCCTCCAAAACCATCAGATTATCAGGATGCTCCTGATTCAAACATCCCCTCCCCTTTCCCCCTTTCTCTCCCTTCAGGAATAACCATGTCATGTGATAAATCTGGAGAGATCTGAGGTGAGATGTCAAAAAGGTGACAAGGACATTAGGGGAAATAAAGGGTTAGGTAGGATTAGAGTTAAGGCAGAAAGCCAGCACAGACCGCCAGAGTGTAAGGAGCAGAATGACAACGGAGAACTAACTCAGAAGTGAGAAGTGTCTTATCTGTATTTTGACTGGTTGCGTTTCTCAGCAGAAGAATGAGTGATATAGGTTACTGTTGCTGTTTTTCTTTCTTCTCACAGCTAAGGATTTAATTTCTCTCAGTAAAATATTCCAATTAGCCTCAAACCAGCACACTGAGCAGAGGTTACAGGGTTCACAATCTTTGTGACCTTGATCAGAATCAGTTTCCAAATGCAATTCGCTAAATACCGTCTTGTTACATGACAGCTCTGGGAGTGAGGGAATATGAGAATAGTAAAGTCACAGTCCCCTGGAGTAGTCAGATAAATGTAGCAAAACCTGTCTAAATAGTGTATTTGTTATATTATCACTTTATATTCTTTGCTCAGGAAACTACTAAGCTTAGTGGAAGAAATCACCTCATTTCAGCCATCAGAAAAGTCTTCTTGTGGCTCCTTCTGTTCTAATCACAGCAATATATTGCCACCAAAAGATAAATTACAAAAAAAAAAAATCAGAAATACAATATAACACATTAAAAACAAAGATTTCTTGACTGTCCTTATATCACCTAGTTTTCTCTTAAAAAAAAACAAAACAAAAAAACAACAACAAACCCCACAACCAACCAAACAAAAAAAACCCCAAAAATAAACCCAAAAAACCCAAAAAAGGTAAATTTAACCTCAGTTCCCAGGTTTTCTAGTTTAGATTCCACTTCTAGTGCAGTAGATATGCCATGTTCTCTTCACAGAACCACATCTGAAATGACTCAGTCACTCTATACTACTCATAGTGAAAAGAACTTCATCTAAAAGTACTTTAAGATTGGATCTTTTGTGTGAAGCTCAGGCAATCCGCAGCTCAGTGAAGAATAAAAATATATTTAGGATTCACTGCCAGAGATGCAATCGTGAGATGCAGAAATAATTGCAGGAAAATATCAGAGGTTGGTGTACCAGGTAAAGTTTGGGTTTTGTCTACTTTTAGAGGACTCTATGTGTCCAGTCTAAATACTAATTTTGTATGCTAGGGTACAGAGATAGTAAAAAAGTTTCATACTCAGAATTTATCAAGAACTGTTGCAACATAAGAAATGGTTGATTTTACTCTGCTCTCATGAGACCCCATCTGGAGTACTGTGTACAGTTCTGGAGCCCCGAGCACAGGAAGGACATGGAACTGTTGGAGTGAGTCCAAAGGAGAGCACAAAGATGATCAGAGGGCTGAAGTAGCTCTCCTATGAGGACAGATTGAGAGAGTTGGAGCTCTTCAGCCTGGAGAAGGCTTTTAGGAGACCTTATAGTAGCCTTCCAGTATCTGAAGGGGGTCTACAGGAAGGCTGAGGAGGGACTATTGACAAGGTCTTGCAATGACAGGACAAGGGGCAATGGGTTTAAACTGGCAGAGGGGAGATTTAGACTGGATGTTAGGAGGAAGTTCTTTACAGTGAGGGTGGTGAGGCACTGGAACAGGCTGCCCAGGGAGGTTGTGGCTGCTCCCTCCCTGGAGGTGTTCAAGGCCAGGCTGGACGAGGCCTTGAGTAACCTGTTCTAGTGGGAGGTGTCCCAGCCTATGGTGGGGGCTTCGAACTAGATGATCTTTGACGTACCTTCCAGTCTAAACTATTCTATGATTCTATTATTCTAGTAGCGGAAGAGGGGGGAAATGTGTGCTAATGAAGATATACTTTTATTTCATTTTTAGACATGTGATAAAGTCACTGTCAACTTCCTAGTTGACCATGGAGAGTAGTTTTACTCCAAGTTAGCTACCATGTTTGTAGTAATCTTTCAGAGTTATTGTGTATGTGTATATTAAGCTAACAGGATCTGGAACTTTATTTTTTCCCAGTATTTGTTAGGTTCAAGTAAAGTAGTTCTTTCTAAACTAGCTCTTTACATTTTAAATAGAAATATCACACACACACACACAAACACAAACAAAAAAAAAAGAAGAAAAAAAGTAGTTATAAATAAAGATTTATGCTGGAACTTAGTTTCTGCAGGAAGTAAGTTAATATTTTCTCTGAAATAAAGTGTCCTTGATATACTCTTACCGCACTTTATACTGTTCCATGAATTACAGAGGAATCCACACCGGCTGTGTAGGTTAGTTTGGAAGAGTAGTTTAGAAGTAGAATAAAATAAAGAAAACCAATTCATCCAATCAGTAGTCACTTGGCAGTATCACGGACTTGCTCAAGGGAAAAATGGAAATTCAACTTGAAATTATGTTGAAAAATAAGCCTTCAGAAAGAGATGTTAACCCAGGGACTCTATTTCTATGAAAACAA
The DNA here is from genome assembly GCA_013396675.1 of Eubucco bourcierii. Lineage (NCBI taxonomy): Eukaryota > Metazoa > Chordata > Aves > Piciformes > Ramphastidae > Eubucco > Eubucco bourcierii. The sequence goes on along the minus strand of VWZE01019173.1, from coordinate 35,120 downwards.
CAATGATCAAGGAGAGCAAGAGCTGAGACTTTTACAGCTAATTGGAACAAATGACAAAGTTCCTAGAATACTTTAGCCTTTCCAACTGAAGATTAAAGAAAGACTTGTAACAGCATGTACTAAAAGTAGTTTCAGATTTTTCATTTGATTTACTGCTTTCTTAATAAGTCACCAACATACAGTAAAATTCAACCTCATCCCAACTAAAAAAACATTAAAAAAAAAAAATCCATCTAATAGGACAGTAACTTTGATATCTAAAGAAGACATAATATTTTTAGTGAATTAATAAAACCTAAGATATTAAAGACTCAAGAAAGGTTGGTACTGTCCAGAGGATCCAATGCAGATCCTCAGTGTTTGTCAGCTGGAGAAGCCTCAACTTTTCACAAGCTATCATGTCTCATGCACCAGGGAGCTCTCTATTTAATAGTGCTACTCACCTCTTAAAGAGGTACTAATTCCAGGATAATTTGGAAATGTTCTATCTTCAAAATAAATTGAAGTTCCTGTTTCTCAAACACAGAGAAACCACTTTCACTTTCAATCCTTCTATTTAATGTTACTTTTGCTGCAAGAGTAATCTTGCATCCTTTTTGTTGTGCCTGATCATTTTTATTTTTGATCCTTCTTATTACACTATAAGTATCAGTCTATAAAGATCAATCTTAAAGAAAACTGGCACCTCTAGACTCAGCCTAACAAATTGCATGACTGTAAATTCTGTCATTTCCTATGTACTTCCATGTGACCCACTTTCATTGTGCTTGTATGTTTCTTGGGAACACAGCTTTGCTCTTATACCGAGGAAAATATCACAGTATCACAGTATCACCAGGGTTGGAAGAGACCTCAAAGACCATCAAGTCCAACCCTATACCACAGACCTCAAGACTAGACCATGGCACCAAGTGTCATGTCCAAACGTGCCTTGAACAACTCCAGGGATAAATTCAGAAGTACGTGAATGCATCAGTCATGCATGCATAGTAAAGCAGCAATGGATGTAATCTGCTGCCTATGGAAAAATATGATTAAATACCTCTAGCTATAATTTTTCCAAGAACATTTTTGTAAACTTTTGTGTCTCTCTGGACTAAACAAGCACACAGTTTCCCAGAAATCCTGAATGTCCTTGGAGACCTCAATAAAAGCAGCATTTCTGTTAAGAAATTACAATGCTTAAGTGGTATAATTTTTTAAGGTAAAAACTAAAGCTATTATTAAAAGAGAAAATTACTGGAATCTCTGCTATCTAATCTATTTTTTTCATCTGAGTCATTGACATTTTCACCTTGGAAGCCAATTTTAAGTTTTAAAAATAAAGTACATTTCAGTAGATTTTTTAGATTCAGAGTCAACAATTTTTATGGCAAGGGATAGTGATCCAACCACCTTCCTGGGTGTGCTGGTTTGAGGCTAATTAGAATATTTTAATAGAGAAAATTACACTATAGGCTGTGAAAGGAAAACATCATGATGTCTACTTCACTCATACGCTTGCTGAAAAATTGTTTGGGAACACTAACCAAAACAATTGATAAGTCAGTCTCTCTCTGGCTCTTGCTCTAACAGGAGCTGCTGGTGGGATCTAGCAGCTTCTGGGCTCTGGCTCCTCTGCTGATTAATCCTCACTAACCACTTTTCTTCTAACCCCTCCTGGCCGATCCTCCTAATTTACCTTGAACGTAAGGTAAACCTTGGGGTAAGGTACAGGGGTGGGTAGAAGGTGGAAGGGTGGTTGGGAGCCCCTCCTGGGGTCTCCGATTTCTGGGAGGGGAGTTGTGTTGCTGTATTACCTTTTACTTGTATATTTCTGTAAATATTGTGTATATAGTGTAAATATCTGCTGTACATTGTGCAAAGCTGTAAATATAGCTTCATCATTTAACTTCCAGCCGGCTGAGTGCTAGTCTGGGTCATTTTACAAAGTGTGGGGGGGTGGGGGAACTCCCAAACCTTCACACTGGGGAGGCTATTCCAGTGTTTGATAACACTTTCAGTGAAGATGTTTCCTCTAATATTCAGTCTAAATCTCCCTTGGTGCAACTTGAGGCCATTTCTACACATCCTATTACTTGTTACTAGGGAGAAGAAACCAACACCCACCTCGCTACAACCTCCTCTCAGATAGTTGTAAGAGAACAATAAGGTCTCCCCTCAGTCTCCTTTTCTCCAAACTAAGCAATCCCAATTCCTTCAGCTGATTCTCAGAAGATCTATTCACCAGACCCTTCCCTAGCTTCATTGCCCCTCTTTGGACTCACTTCAGCACCTCAGCATCTTTGCACCATGTGGCCACACCAATGCTGAGTACAAATGCACAGTCTTCCCTGTTTGCTTGTCACACTACTCCCGATACAGGTCAGGATGCCATTGGTCTTCTTGGCTACCTGAACACACTGTTGCTCATACTCAGCCAGCAGTCAGTCAACACTCCCACATCTCATGTCTATTTCTAGGGGAAAGAAACACTAGCTATTACACCGGGTCACTCATAAAGTATTATGAATCACACTATATTAAAAACTAGAGTGAACGATTACTTTTCTATCTTAAAATATAATACAAAATTAAAAGCCTTTTTTTTTTTTTTTTTTAAATTGTGAGTGAGAATCCTTTACCTTCTGAAAGTGAAGCTTCTTTAAATAGTAATGTAATAATAATGCCCAGGGATGGCATTATGGTGGAAGCCCCATCCCTGGAGGTCTTTCAGGCCAGGCTAATTGATACTCTGAGCAACCTGATCTAGTGTGAGATGTCCCTGTCCGTGGCAGGTGGGTTAGAACCAGATGATCCCTGAGGTCCCTTCCAGCCCTCATAATTCTAAGATTCTGTGCAATGATGCCGAATGAATTATATCTAATAAGGACTGATCAAAGGTCACTACAGTTTCCTGAATTATTTTTAAGGAAACTGCAGCGGTGGGGGAAGGTAAATAAAAAGTATTACAAATAAACTTCTAGACTATCTGTAAGCATTAATATGTCTAAAAAATCCCCAAATCTCACAAAGCCATACAGTAGGTTCCATACATCCACCAGAGAACTTACTGGTCAAGAAGTGGATTTTGCAACCATGTGACCAAATTGGAATCACATGACTCTGAAATAGCTACCATTGGTGAATGGTTGGAGAGCAGCCCTGAGGAGAGGGACCTTGGAGTCTGGGTTGATGAAAAGTTCAACAGGAGCCTGCAGTATGCACATGCAGCTCAGACAGCCAACAGAGTCCTGGGCTGCATCAAGAGCAGCATGGCCAGCAGGGCAAGGGAGGGGATTCTGCCACTTCACTCTGCTCTTGTCAGACCCCACCTGGAGTACTGTGTGCAGTTCTGGAGCCCTCAGCACAGGAAGGACATGGAAGTGTTGGAGCGCGTCCAGAGGAGGGCCACAAAGATGATCAGAGGGCTGGAGCAGCTCTCCTGTGAGGACAGGCTGAGAGAGTTGGGGCTCTTCAGCCTGGAGAAGAGAAGACTTCCAGGGGACCTGATAGTAGCCTTCCAGTATCTGAAGGGGGCCTAAAGGAAGGCTGGGGAGGGACTATTTATGAGGTCTTGCAACAACAGGACAAGGGGCAATGGGTTTAAACTGGTAGAGGGGAGATTTAGACTGGATGTTAGGAGGAAGTTCTTTCCAGTGAGGGTGGTGAAACACTGGAACAGGTTGCCCAGGGAGGTTGTGGCTGCTCCCTCCCTGGAGGTGTTCAAGGCCAGGTTGGACGAGGCCTTGAGTAACCTGTACTAGTGGGAGGTGTCCCAGCCTATGGTGGGGGCTTGGAACTAGATGATCCTTGAGGTCCCTTCCAACCTTACCATTCTATGATTCTATTATTGCAGTTGCTACTTGCCAATATGGGATTTTATTAAATATCTCAAGATTTTTTATGGATAGAAGGAATCCAGTATAAATCAACACTAAAGTCAGCAAGACAGCACCCATTTAGTGGCATCTACTATGTATCTAGAATTTTCTGTTCTCTAACAGAATTTAAAAAAAAAAAATCTTAGTCTGCCTGAAACACTGAAAATTACAAATTAGAGCAAGCAATAAAAGACCATGAAATAAAAAGGGTACAGGAATATATGAAAGAAGATAATTTTTCAAGTAAAAGCATGCATTCTTGTGCTTTGACAACTCATATAATTTTGAACAATGAGCAATTTATGGCAATGGAAGGTCAAACACTTTCCTTCATTTATTTGTTTTATTCTCTGTAGCATCCAGCAAATTAACAAAATTACTCTAAAAAGACATTTTCCATTCTTAGCATTTACTCTTTCAATAAAAGGATCTTTAAATCCTTTACCTTATGAGCAAACCTACTCACTGAGAGTTGGTTTCATCAATGTTTATAAATATGTAAAGGGTGAGTGCCAGGAGGATGCAACCAGGCTCTTCTCAGTGACGTCCAATGACAGGAAAAGGGGCAATGGGTGCAAGCTGAGGCATAGGAAGTTTCATTTAAACATAAGGTGGATTTTTTTCACTGTGAGGGTGACAGGACACTGGAACAGGCTGCTCAGGGAAGTTGTGGAGTCTCCTTCTCTGGAGATATTCTGTGTGATCTGGTATAGCTGATTCTGCTCTGGCAGGGAGGTTGGACTAGATGATCTTTCGAGGTCCCTTCCAGCCTCTGACATTCTATGATTCTAAGACTCTACTGTCATACATTCCTCCCTTTTGTTGTTTTTCACAAATTCCACCAACTTTTGTGATGTCAAAAGTGTTCCAAAGAAAAGTAGCATCAACAAGCTTATTGTGACACGAGTTTAGGCTTTTAAGATTTTTTCATTCAGTAAAGCTGGAGTATTTGGAAACTAATATATTAATTGCTTCTCCTAGTTGGGAAAAAAGTTTGTTTTCCTGTTTGATACAGAAATAAGTTTGTGTATGCTGTTCTTGAAGATCATTCAGAAGCTAAAATATGCAGAAATCATACATAATCCTTATGCATATCAGTATATTAATCTGAAGTAAGCACATGTTATTTTCATTGTGTGCTATCCTTGGGATTCTGTTTATTTACAAGATTAGTTAAAAGTGTGGGTTAGCATTCATAAACCTCGAAACAATCTTGGGATGCAGCAATTTTAGTTACCATCTTTCCCTAGACTTCTCACAGCTGTTGCAGTTCATTGATGATTCCACCATCTGCCTGGAAAGCTAAAATACTTGGTTTAAATACATAAAAGTCAGACCATCAATTCCATTATTACATGCAAAGGCATATTTAGCACCGTAAGTACAAGCTTAAAACTTCCCAGCACCTTTGCAATTTTTGCTGTGTTAACAATCATGAGACTAGGTTGGTCTTGGCACTATAGTGGCTTAATCTAGGCTTTGTCAAAGCAGTACACATTACTACAAAATGTCTCCTGGATTATATTAAGGTTCTTTCTCAAATAATTGCCTTGTTATGTTGAGACTTTTCAAATAAATGCTGGGAATTAAATCATCAGTTGCTATCCATCTTAGTGCTGATTAATCTTTAACTGGAAGCCTTTGCTGCTGTCCCATCTGCTGCTGTGCAGGGATTTGTGTTGTTAACGCAGTTTTGTAGTTGTGTTTAGTTAAATGAACTCTTATCGTTATATTCTTATTCCTATATGTTGTAGACAAGATTTTGTCAGTCTCACAGCATCTATATACTGAAATTCTTTGTGTTGGGATACATGGGACAAAGCTGTTTTCTTCTTTATTCCTCATTTTCTATTTTCAATATTGTAACATACTGTTTCTATTTATGCTATAATGTCCTCAAATTCCTAATCCTTTTTATTCAGTCAGTTAAAAATATTATAGAATAGGCATATTAAAATTAGATTATATTAGCATATCTTACTGCATTGTGTCATCTGTGTTACTCTGACACATTTAATTCCTCTTTCCTACATAAAACGTGATCATAATGCTTTATGCCAGGTAAGTATAATCAGGAAAGAAATCAAAGAAAAGTGTTGAGCTGAAAGACCCCTGAAGTGTCATTTATCTTGACGACTCTTTTTTGGTACAAATTTTCAGTGTAGCACTGGGCATGAAAGTATACACAACCTTTATACAGTGTGCCAAAAACAAAACAAAGCAAAGCCAAAAAAAAAAAAAAAAGTCATCAATGAAAGAGATGTAACTGTTGGAACTATATATAGCAGTTTTTAGTGATCTTCTTCTAGCAGCACAGATATAAAATCTAAACTTCTATATCACGACTTGACAAAAATACATTTAATTTACTTTCAGTATAAATTGTTTCTGGAATAAGATTATCTGCCACTTTCCAGCTCAGAAATATATCCAAATTCCATCTTTTCAAAAACAGGCATTCTGAGTAAGAGAAGCACAGATATGCATCTAAAATAAAAGTTTTCAGTATTCAAACTTTGCAGGGACTACTTCATTTAAGACTATAAAGGTGATATCAAATGTGAAACGACAGTTATGATTTTCAAGCATATTTCCCTCTATAACACATACATTCTTCACACATTAAAAAAACGAAGGCGCAGTTACAGCTGCTGCCTACTGATCTATGTGCATTGAGCAGCACATCAACATATTCAGCTTATCAGAACCGCTTGCAAGAGCATGTTTGTCAAAGCAAAACTATCTTAGAGCATTAGGGAACTGACGTCTCAGTTGGATTACTTCACTAACTCTTCCACAAAAGTGTAGAAGGGTTATTTTTAGTGAGACTGTGCAAACAAAACCAAAAAATTCTCACAGATTGTTAAGCAAGTCAGAAACCTCAACACTGTGAAACCTAAAATTGTTTCAGGCTTGAAGTTCATTATACAAATAAAACCTAGAGCTAGGCAGAATACAACAGCAGGAGGAAAATTATAAGCTTTGACACTGGCCTGTTTCCAAAGTGCAGGTCGTATCTCAAACTACAAATGGTCATTTTAATGCAGAATAAATGCAATTAATTCTACTAATTCCTATGTTTTTATAGTGAAGTTCCTCAATGTGCCACAGTGAATTTCACATACTCATATCGCTGGTGTGGAAATGGGCACAACAGGGCTCCTGTGAGCTTTAAGCAAATACGTCTAATCGGAAAACACTGTCATGCAGAAACCAGGTCTCTCGATTCATCACACTAGACTGGCTCCACACAAAATTGTCTCCTCAGATAAGACTTTCATCATTCCCATGGCCTGCACAAGAACAGAACAAGTGACATATGTATGAAATGTTTTATATTAGGCTTGTCTAGCCTTTCCTGACTAACTGTCTAGCAGACCAACTCCTCCAAATTCAGTAGTCAAAAAAGACTGAGAGACCTTGAGGAAATGAGACATCCATAGAAACAAAAATAGTTTACTCAAAGCAGGGAATTGAATACTTGTTAACAATTATAGGAATATAAAATTTATCTTTATACACTAGAATATTCCTAACATGTTTTAATGCACTATTAATGCATTTGTACACAATGTATTATATGTATATTAGTATATTTATATATAAATATATATAGGTCATATATAATCAGATCTTTATCATTCAGAAAGCTCAGTAAAGAAATCATTTCAGAATGATTTAGTAAAAGCACAAAAGTAAGCCTTTTGTTTTCCCAGCAGTGTCTGGGAAAATTGAGCAACTTCAGCAAGGCCGGAGTTTTGCCAAGGTTCAAAGGAGCCAATCGTTTCGATTGGACTGTGACCAAGTAAAGAGTATTGCTAACTTGTATGGCACCAGTCAATTTTACAAGGCCTAAAGCAATTGACATAACCCATTTAAGCAATATGAAATGTGATGAAAAGGACTCATACAAGTTATTTTTTTTCCCAAGACTGCAAAGTTATTCTGATCAAAAAGTATCTCAGGATATGCTTCTGGACATAAGTATTTGAACCCCCTTGGCTGTGGCTCTGATTGGCCTTGCCTTACCACAAATTAGTCCAACTCTTGTTTGGTCATGTAGAAAAAAATAACTCCAAATTAGTCTCTTCTGATATTAGATACCAGTAAAATGAATTGCACAGTGCATTCATGACCTCCCACTGCTTTGAGCTTTAAAACTCCAAAACTGCCATGAACACCTGAAAGGTTTTTACATACACAGGAATCCATTCAACCACCCTGTTGTACACAGAGATTATTTCCAGTCAAATTGGAGAATTATATTAAGGAAATAATCTCAAGAATATTTTAAAGGACCAGATTTAGTGCTCAGAGTAGGCAACAAGTAAGGGTAGCCAACAGAAATCACTAAGCCCTGGAACACTGTAACCCTACAATAGAGACCTACGCACATGGAAAGGAACTCACATAGTTTACGTCTTAAACCCACCAAGAAAGAGATGAAGAGAGCTTAATAAAGATGCCTTCTACATAACATCTGGATATAATGAGAGCACTAGCCTGGGAAGCAAGATGCCTTTGCCCAGTCAGAGGAGATTCAAGCTGCATCTAACAATTCTAAAGGCATTCTTTCTCCAAAGAGCTACAACTGCACTGTACTAAATAAAAGTGAGAGTCACCGCACTGAACTGAAGATTTCCTACACAAAGCATAAATACTGCAGAAAGCAGAGAACAGCACTTAGCATTATTCAGTACATCTCTGGAAGTTCTGAGTCACCAGGTTAAGTAAAGGCATGCAGATGGTAACATTCACATGTCCCACCAACAGGAGAAATCTGCTACAGTTCTCTCTTACGTGGAGTCTGACCTGTGGAACATGCCGGTCAGGTCACAGTCTTCATCTGTTTTCTGGATTCCACGAAGACCTGAGATGGATAGTGGCACTGAACTTTCTAAAGTAAAGCTGTCATAAGATCACTTATATTACGGCACTACAGGAAACTAGGACCTTCTGGTGTCAGAAGGGGAGACTCCTTGGAAGTCTAGGGAATGTGAGAGTTAGTTAGTACTAACCAGATGTATTTATACTAAAATGTGGGTGTTTGATGCCTAAAGGCAATTTAAATTCTGTCTTAGGGATTCTTTTTNATATGTATGAGATTTTTTGTTTTTTTTTTTTAACTAAAGACAGGTCACACCAGTTTCACTATGGCTTCCCACGGTGGCAGTTATCCTCCCGCTTAGAGTAAATCACAGCACCAAGATCTGACAGTCTAAACTGATTATGCATACAATGCAAGCATAAGTGGAAAAAAAAAAAAAAAAAAAACCAAAAAACCCCAAGTTAACTATGTTTTTCTCACTAATTTTAAATACAGACTAAGACTAGCACTTTCATAGAGAGATTTCATTTCTAAACTATATTGAGTTATTAATGAAGTTTCCAGAATGACTTTAGGCCATTCTTCTCCACTACACATCATATTATAATGTGGACAATGAATGCTTTTATTAATAAGCAGATGAGCCTGTCATTCCTGTGCCAAGTAAAGATTCTCTCATAAGTAGAAACTGCACATTCCATTGAAGTAAAACTCTTACAGAGTACACAGTTGCAGGCAGCCTCTGTTACAGATGCACCCCGCTTCTCTCAGAAGAGATGCCCACGGTGTGGAAATATTTCCAGCAGCGTTATAGAAATAAATGCAGAGTAGACTGTAAATATATTTCTAGCTTTTATTTTGAAACAAGTTATGGACTGAGTACAGTTATAAACAGATTCCACCCATCTTTTCCTCTTTGGCCTTAAGTTTAGCAGCAGTATGCGCAACTGACATTCTAAACAGCAACTGATGGAAAGAAGCAAACCACAAAGCAATGAAACGGTTTTTAAATTAAGGTGGATGCAAAGCACTTTTGAGGATAAGGCTAAGTTTTGTAAAAGATCTCTACACATACATCAATGGCATTATAACTGTTGCAAACACCTCAGAAAAAAAGCAATCCCTCCCTTCAGGAGGGTTCTCCCAAACCTTCAGTCCTCCCACTCTATCAAACTTATCAAGAACTCTGTCATAATGTTTGCTTAAACAAATTCCCCTATATCTATCTTATCTTACAAAACCTAAATCAGTTTCTTTTTTCCTTTTGTTCATTTTTTTCTTCTTTTTTTTTTTTTTAAATAAAAGTCTGTTCCCAAGCTGTTATGTAAAGGGGGCTTAACAGCCTACAACCATTGCAACAACTTTTGGAACAAATGGTCCACCTAAACTTTTTTAATACCCTTCAGGCCAGCCTGTTCACCCTGCCTTTTAGCTAGAGATTTCTGCTTTTTGCACCCTATCATGTTTGCAGCTCTCCAACACCTTATACAACTCCCACTCAGCCAAGTGGCAACAAAATGCTCCATGTTGAGACAATCTGGAGGTTTTCCCTTGCTTGTCACAAAGTTTGTTGAATTTTAAAGTGTAAATCCTTCTTTTGAAACACTTGGGAAACTCATATGATTTGCTACCCACTAGGGTCCATCTCATTATGTAGAAATGTCTATTTCTAGAATCTAATATACCCACATTTGCAAGGTAACATGAATAACACAGAATCTACAGCTACACTTCTCTGTTCACAATGCTGTCAACTCGAATTTCATATCAAGGAAGTATGCTGTGAATATGATCAAGAAGGTCATCTGAGCGCTGTTCTAGCATTTTATTTTAAGCCTTTTGGAATCTGGGGTACTGTGCAAGGAGAAAGATAAAGACAGACAAAGTAGTAGCTTAAAACAAGTAGCTTATTTACCTAAATATTTAGCTCCCAACTGCTTTTTATAGCATGTACAACACTGATTCATAATCTGTGTTAAAGATAGCTTGGTCTTCTATATTGCCTCCCCCAGAATTCTGAAAAGTAGAGTTCTCCTTTAGTATCAGTTTAGGTAAAGGAAAAAAATCTGAACTATCAGGTACTCAGTATCATTTAAAAAATTACTCAGATTTTTACAACCAAATAAATTTTTTCTGAAGCAAGTAATGCTTGCTTAAACACCAAGGTTATCATTTGCTTTCACACTGTGACTCCGCAACAATTACTGCTACCTGTATTGTCATCAGTAGCTACAAAAGAAAGTCTCTTAGGGCAGTCTTAAGAAATGCTCCTTCAGATTTCAATTT
>VWZE01019173.1:950-24114 GCA_013396675.1 Eubucco bourcierii | reverse complement strand
TTAAAAAAAAAAAAAAAAAAGACATCTTTTCATCTGGAAATGCTGAGACACAATCAGGTTTTTGGAGGCACGTACAGTCAGAAATAAAAGTATCTGAGTGAAATATAACAATATCTTACTCTAATACTTAAAGTAGAAGTGTAATTTAAAAAACTAATAATACCTCTACTGAAAGAATCATAATGAATGCCTATAATCAAATTACAACTAAAAATATGGATTAGTAATACTATTTGTATTGACTTGGTTAAAATAACTGATTAAAACATAATTTTATTCAGATAAGTACAGACCTTTTTTTCTAAAATGCTTTATAGAAACAAACAAACAAAAAAGTCATAGAGCCCTACACTTTTGAATACTCCATTTCCATTTTCAGTGCAGACAGGTACATATTCAACAGTAAATATGAAAATTTAAGAAATGAGTGAAAATCAAAACCATTCTCTTCCAGTAGTATTAGAAAAGATACTACTATCAAGGATGGAAATTTCATTTACAGATAGAACACTACTGAACTTATGGCAGTTGTAGTTTTTTTGCTCTCTTTAAACAAAAGGCTAAAGCTGTGCATTATGTAATTGACGGAGTTCAGCAGCAAGTGAGAATTCTGGCCTCCCTTTTGCATTCATTGGTATTCTTGTCAGCATGTTAGTTAGATATATACAGTTTTGTTATGATATGCTGACAGATTTGGACTGTGTGTATTGCTCCTGGTGGTTGTGGGCTCTGTTTGCAGAACATATGCCTTTACAAACTGGGTTTCCTTGAAGGAGTAAATGAAGGGCATCCAGTATACTCTATTGCTGTTATTTTATTGTTCTCTTGTTGTTCTACTATTTAATAACAGTTATTCATTCACTATTACTGTAAACACTGAATTCAAAATATGGAGAATTCCTTGTTAAAGGTTTGGGGTTTTTTTTTCATAGAAGTATAGAATTGTTTTTGTTGGAAAAGACCTTCAAGATCATCAAGTTCAGCCTATCACCCAACACCATCTAGTCAACTAAACCATGGCACCAAGTGCTACATGCAGTCTCTTTTTAAATACTTCCAGGGATGGTGACTCCACTGCTTCCCCAGGCAGCCCACTCCAATGGCCAATCACTCTGTCGATGAAGAGTGATCTTTCTGTCACTGGTTGCCTGGGAGAAGAGAAGACCCCCATCTGGCTAAGCCTCCTTTCAGGTAGTTGTAGCCAGTGATAAGATTCACCCTGAGCCTCCTCTTCTCCAGGCTAAACAACCCCAGCTCCCTCAGTCACTCCTCACAGGGCTGTACTCCAGGCCCCTCACCAGCTTTGCCCTTCTCTGGATCCTTGACTCCAACCGACATATGAAGGATTCAGGCAGCAAGCATTCATTCAACAACACATTCAGTTATCTCTATGTATATGTATACCTGCCATCATTCCATATATATGTACCACCAAATAGATAGATAGATATATCCATCATCATTGTAGCAACATTATAACACATCTTTCTTTTGGTCTCTATCAAGAACAGCCATGTGTCCTCTCAAGGACAATTCTGTGCTTTCTGACTTCCTGCAGCACGGACATAGAACATTTCCCAACTTTGCATTCTTATGGAGGGTTCACAATAGTTAAGCCACAATCCTGAGAAGTCCAGAAAACATCAACATTACTTGAAAGGTGAAAAGAATTCTAAGAAACTACTGGAAATATTCAAAAGCATTGAATCTTGATTTATATAGCAAATTCAATTTCAAGACTCTGTTTATCTTGCCTGTCTTTTATACTGAGAGACAGCCAAAGCAAGGAGTATTTTATGGTCTGACTGAACAACATATTTAAGAACATAAATTGTCACACTTGCATGAGGCTGTTTTTTCATGGTTTAATACTTTTTTGAATCACAATATATTTCTGTATTCTACAGTGCTGGGAAAGTCATTGGTGTTTTCTGCAATAAAAATAGCGATTCCAAATGATCAAAGATCAGTCCTGTAGAACTGGACATAGGTGTGTTAACAAATCTTTGCAGATATACACTTAAGAACACTATGTAGCACTTTAAAAAAAAATTACACTTTAATTAAATTCCATTTAAACTGAATGAAGTAAAAAAAACAAACTTAAAATTAATTAAATTCCATTTAAACTGAATGAAATACTCTGAAAACTGTGCTTAAAAATGCAAAAAAAATACATCTCAGATTTTGTAAGTAAAATAATTCTCAAAAATGAAGGAAAATAAATGTTGAGTCTCGTATTTCCCAGGTCCATTTACCATGGTGCTCTACAATGGCAGTATAAAAATAAGTAGTCTAATAGTCAGACTGCTATCAGTCTGTGTGGGATCATTATTTACTTGGATAATCAATTAAGATTTTTTTCATCTTAAGTCAAGCTAAAAGCATGTCTTTCCTACAATAAATAACAATGTAAGAGAAGAGATCTAAAGCAGAAACTTTGAATAAATATGTGACTGAAAATTATTTCTTTTATTAGCCAAATCGTATTTTATTTCTTGTGTATTTTCCCCTTTCAATTATTGGATATGAAGATTTTTTTGCAACCATTTTAATCAACACTCTTGATTGCATGCAATGGAGCAATGTGCTGGTTTGAGGCTAATTAGAATATTTTAATAGAGAAAACTACACTATAGGCTGTGAAAGGAAAACATCATGATGTCTACTTCACTCATACGCTTGCTGAAGAATTGTTTGGGAACACTAACCAAAACAATAGATAACTCAGTCTCTCTCTGGCTCGTGCTGGAACAGGAGATGCTGGGGTGATCTAGCAGTTTCTGGCTCTGGCTCCTCTGCTGATTAGTCATCACTAACCACTTTTCTTCTAACCCCCTGACTGATCCTCCTAATTTACCTTGCACATAAGGCAAACCTTGGGGTAAGGTATAGGAGTGGGTAGAAGGTGGAAGGGTGGTTGGGAGCCTCTCCTGGGGTCTCTGATTTCTGGGAGGGGAGTTGTGTTGCTGTATTACCTTTAACTTGTATATTTCTGTAACTATTCCTGTCTATAGTGTATATCTCTGCTTGTACATTGTGTTGAGCTGTAAATAGAGCTTCAGTCCTTAACTTCCAGCCGGCTGAGTTCTAGTCTGGGTCATTTTACAAAGCGGGGGGCTAACTCCCAAACCTTCACATACAACTATCCACTGTGTATGGTAATATCTCCATGGTAACAGATTATAAAACATAAGCAGAGCATTGTGATCACTATTTAGAAAACAAAGTGGCCAGACATGAGGAAATTGCAGTCCCATGTAATTTAATTTCCTTGGGATTTCAACAATGATATTTAAGCATGGGCACACATTTTCAGTCCCCAAGTTTTGATTAAATATATATATATATATATTAATAAGACAGTTAATACAAATTGATACTAGATAAATATATCAGAACATTAATAACTTATTTAATCATATTAATTATTCTGTCTTTAAGGTAAACACACCCTTATTTATGGCTCACTGTGAGCAAAATTATGCAAATTATTATATATTCTTATTGGATTCAACTTTTCTGTGAAAACATGCTGTTACGGGGAAGCACTTATTTCACAGGATGTATGCCTTTAAGGTGAACTGCATACTGTGGGTTTGATCTAAAGCACAGTCACACACAAGAAAGTAGCAGAGGTCTCTGAATCCACTTAGCTTTTTGAGAATGCATGAGTAAGGAAAAGATCTGATCAGACATTCCCTTAGTTACAGTTATGAGCTATTAATAGGAGGAGACCAAACACAATATGACTTCAGTGGACTTTTAAGAAAATTGTCTTTATGTATGTTACTTAGCTCTCTGGAGTAAACTTGCTGGAAGATAAAAAGGTGTCAAAACTTTTTCTTCAATTCATTGCCTCTCCTCTTCTCATGTGAGGAATCCTCTTCTCATGTGACGAAAGGACCTACCATCTCTTCCTAACTAAAAAACTGCTGATGTTTTGATCTGTAATATCTAGCCCACTTGATCCCACAGAGCACAGATTATAAGAATTACAAAAGGAATTATTTATATGAGTTTGCAGGATGAACCCATGCATTACATCAGTTCAGACAACTTGCAGGAAAAATGTATTTAGATTTATTTATACTGAAATAAGTAGTCTGAGCAAGAATTTTAGACTAAATACCTAACTTTTAGATGCATACAGCTGATGAGAAAAAATCTGTCTTTAGAAGTAAATTCATAGTGTTGTAGGACATGGTCAACATAAGGAAGATGATTCGTCTTCAGGATCTACTATTTCTCTCTGACTAAACAAGCTCATAGAATCATAGAACAGTTTTGAGTTGGAAGAGATCTTAAAGGTCATCTAGTTTCAACCCTCCTGCCATGGGCAGAGACATCTTCTGCTAGACCAGGTTACTCAAAGCCTCATCCAATCCAAACACTTCCAGGGATGAGGTATCAACAACTTCTCCAAGTAATGACTTCCAGTGCTTCACTACCCTCACAGTAAATAATTTCCTCCTAATACTTAATCTAAATCAGTCCCCTTTCATCTTGAAATAATTACTCCTTGCCCTATTATTAAGCTCCCTGATAACGATTTCTTTCTCATTTTTCATATAGCCCCTCTCTGAGTACTAGAAGGCTGCTATAAGGTCTTCTCAGATTCACTTCTAGGCTAAACACCAACTCTCTCAATCTGCCCTCAAAATGGGTTCCACCCATTGATCATCTTCATGGCTGTCTTCTGGATCCACTCAAGAAGGTCTATGTCTTTCTTATGTTGGGAACCCCCAGAGCTGAATACAGTACTCCAGGTATGAGTACGATGTAAATGGGGAGAATCGCCCCATTGACCACACGATGCACCCCACAATGTTAATGGCTTTCTGGGTTATGGGCATACATTGATGCCTCATATTCAGTTTTTCACCCACCAATACCCCGAAGTCCTTCTCTACATGGCTGTTCTCAATCCACTTGTCACTCAGCCTGTATTTCTTGGGATTGCCCTGATCTGGGTGCAGCACCTTGCACTTGGCTTTGTTGAATTTTACAAGGTTTGTGTGGGCCTACCACTCCAGCCTGTCAAGGTTCCTGTGGATGTCATCCCATCCCTCAGGCATGTCAACTGTAACACACAATTTGGTGTCATTGGTAAACTCGTTGAGTTCATTTTATATAGCTTTGAGTTACCGGACATATATTTCAACCCAAATTGCATTCCATTGTTTGGGATTTTTTTTACAAATAAAAGGGACTACCTTGCAAAAGATTCATTCCTCTCTTGACACTTTGTGACTGAACGATTCGTGTCTAAATGTCTATTATTTCCTTCCTGCTCTATGTTTCCCTGCAGACCTCAATGTATATGGCCATGGACCAAAGAGCAGACAGACTACTTACATTACATTTTTCTTGTTGTAGCCTGTTTGAATTAGAAGCAGTTTGAAAGATGCACCATTTCAAACAGTAGTTTATTTGCATTGCTCGTAAAAGTCCTCCAGCTAAATTTCCACACAGCACGCTGATTAAGTCCATGCAAATGCGTCCGTGAAGCTTTTAAGCTTATTGAGACAAATAGTGAAACTAACAGACAGCAAAAGCTTCCTGTGCTGTGTATAACTCGATTTCCATTTTAGCTTATTCTAAGTTCCATCAGTGAATGATCCTTTTAGCTATTTTCCTATCATCCTAAACTTCACGCATCAAAGGTTGAAACCCATAACCGCACTAATCTAAAAACCCTAGTTACCAAAACACATACAATATTTTAATTAAATTTCTTGTAAAAGTATACACATATTATCTGTTGCAATCTTAGAATGAGGAATGCTTTGGGCTCAACAAACAGTAGAAATGTTACCATGGACTGAATTCTGTACATGTTGCATTTTTTATAGAATTAAATAACTTTTCTTGTCTTTAAAAAACATTTCTGATCCAGAAAATAACCTGTCTGAAAGCAAAAAGATCCTTGGTCAAATTCCAGCAATCTATTATTTTGGAGATGCAACAGTTCCTACTAGTCTCCATGGAACTGACAGGAACTACATCACCTTAATGAATGAAAGTGTACACTTTTTAATAGATGCACAGATTTTAAAGATCATTATAATCTCCTGCTATGAAATTCTACAGTAACCACCTATCAACATATAACCTAATGAGGCATGGAAAAATTCCTTAACAAAAGGCCAAAATTACTTTTAAGAGTGCAAGTCACAAGAACCCAGTGCTATCAGGCAAGATGTCATGGAGGTTATTGTCCTTAACCACTATTTAATTTCTTTATTTTAACTTACCCAAACTGAGTTTCCAATATTTATGTCTTATTAAACTATACTTGTTAAACCCTTTCTGTAATAACAAAAACTGTACCTACCTATCTATTGCAAAAAAACCCAAAAACAAACAAAAATACCCAACCCACCTACAAACCACCTATTGAGCTTCCAATATTTATGTCTTATTAAACTATACTTGTTAAACCCCTTCTGTAATAACAAAATCTAACTATCTATTGCCAAAAAAACCCACAAACCACCTACTACAATCATACTTTTCAATGCACTATTTTGTTATTAGATAGTAATTCCTCAGTCTCCTACTAAAAAGGAAACCCAAATCATACCTAATAGTTTTATGAAAAGTTAGAAGTTAGTATAATTCTTCTTAAAAATTATGTTCAACTCACTCTTCACCAGCCAGTTTTCTCTGGTGTTTCTATTTACAATAGTTCATTCATTTACAAAGATGGGTTTTCTTTTACTTAGTTTTATACACTACAAAGATGCATACAAACTTGTATTTGTGTTTGTACATGCAGAGTCTCTTTGCACCCATTTAAAGATATGTAAATAAATAAAACCATATAGGGGACATACAATTACCTTCAGATGAAAAAAAGTGCCATATGTATCTGAATACAGCTGCTGCTGTATTTAGATCTAAATATATGTATCTAAATGTATGTATCTAAATACAGGAGCTGCAAATAGTCTGTGGGATTAGATAGTTCCAAATTACTCTGCATTGTGCATTGTGTGCATAACAGATCATCGGGGCTTTCTGTATCACTCTATCATACTGTACTATCCCCTATTGGTCCACACTATTTTTTAAAATAGACAGCCACATAACCAACATTGTTCATAAACCTCTCAAAATCTGCCTAAAGATCCTTTGGTTTCCAAAATTATGTGCACTGTTTTTTTCAGACACACTGGGAGGTTTATCGTGTTGGCTGTCTTAAGTCTCTTACAGAAGAAACAACCTTTGAAATTGTATTGATATTCTACGAAGCTAAACTATATTTCTTTTTGCAAGATCCATTAAATGATTTAAGCTATGTCTGTTACTGGACCCAAAAGATGCATCCCAGTTTTATTTCAAGTACATCTGGTCATCTCCTGACTCCATTACAAGGTAAGATCTAATCAACTATCAATCTTTCCCTAGCCCTGAGCAAACTTGCTGAAGAAAACAGTGTAGCATGGAATGGTTCTGAAAGTTTCTGCTTGTATATATGTATTACTGTAGTGCATAGTCAGGTCCAATTTTAGTATCTTGTATAACCAAAATATTTCAGTTGTTTGAGAAGTTTGTTTTTCTTCTTTTTTCTGAAGAATTACTTTCAACACAGTGGGCTGGGGTTTCTTTGTCAATCGATCAGAACGGATAAGAACCAGGACCCACACTGCTGAAGGTTAACATAACAGTGATGCAGAACACCTCAGTGACCTCTGCCTACAAAAGATTGTTTCAGAGTACAGTATGATAGAGGTTATATTGAACATGAGGGAGCTAACCCACACCACTGCAATACTTCACTACAATAAGTGTTTGGGGGCTTTGTATGTCCCAAATGGAAAGTTTTGTTTCCTGTCAAATTAAAAGTTGTTATGTTATGTTGTCCAAAAGTGCATTCCATTACATTTTGTATAATAAAAACAAATATAAAGAATTAAACTAGATTTTCTTTTCTCAGAAAACTTTTACATTCACCAGCTAAACTAAAAAATCAGTTACGCACTCAGTATTACTTGCAAGTTCATTTAAAATATTGGATTCCATAAAACTCATTATATTTTCTATCCTCAGATGTTTGGTATTATTTTAGGTAGACATGTTTAAGTCTTATTTATCAACATTTGAACAGCTATTCTACTGTTTTGATAGGGATCAAAGTTAGACTGGCAGCACTGGGTTTAATGGAAGTAGCAAGGTACACTGAATAGTGCATTTATGTTTGGTTTAGGGTTTTTTGGTTGGGTTTTTTTTTTTGTTTTGTGTCATTTGTTGTTTTGGGATTTGTAGTTTGCGGGTTTTGGGGGTTTTTTTGTTTGTTTGGGGTTTTTTTTGTTTGGTTTGGTTTGGTTTGGTTTGCTTTTCAGAAAGATGAACATAGCAATTTCCAGTGAAATCAAAGATACTGGAAGTACTGGGAATCAAAAGGATAACATTTGTATGTAGGATTTGGTGGTCTGTCATTGGGAATTTGGTAAAAGCATTAGCAGATCAGAGGACTTTATCAAACTGAGTAGGAATTTTAGATCTTTGTTTAATGACTCTATTGATACAACCTAAATTTAAGTGTTTAAAAGTTGAACTTAAAGGACTGAGACATTATTTGCTTTCTTGTTACTGAGACTAAGTGAAACTTACTTTATCTTGAGATACATCATTTCACTCCCGACATTTTCATGAGGATGCCTCTTCTTCCTCACTGATTGTACAGTTTTGCGTCACCAACTCAGACATGTCTAATTTTTAGATAAGAGTTTACTTTTTCTTATTTCTTTCTAAACTGATTTATAACTAATTATTTGGGTCTAAAGAAAGAGAAGTACATTCAGGCCACCATGCCTATGACAGCCACGCAAGATGATGGCTTCCAAAATTTTATCAATTTACATATAATACTAATTGCGCATAAAGTTTTTGTTTGTACTTTTGCATCTGTTTATGGACAATCAAAATCAATATTATGTAGATGTATAATCTCCAATATTAATAAGAATAAAGGTTATGATTTTTCCACATAAATATATTTAATACATTGTGTATGTCCTTTTACATTACTGAGATATTCAAGAAACACATTTACTCCTTGGCAGCTGAAGGAAAAAAAAACCACTCAACTGTTTTTCTAAAAGCACAGAACTTTTAATTGAGTATCAACGTGGGTGAAAATTCTCTGTATTCTCTCATATACATATTTCTTTAATTTTTATGTGTTATTAAGTTTTAAATGGAAAATATGTTCCTTACCAAGTCCTTCAGAAAACATAAAACTTTACCACACTAGACTACAAATTCTGAATGCATTTATATTTTTACCTTTAAGACATGTTTGAAAATAATGGAAAAAAAAAAAAAAGTTAAAAAAAAGGTCAATGAGGATGTGCACATTAAAGGTAGTTTATCTGCAATACTACTCTTTCAAAGGGAATTGCTGCCAAACATCCTACCTATACATACGTATTTAACGTATTTTTTTAAAGGAAAAGTGAAAAATATTGTTGATAAAGCAGATTTATTTGCTTTATTGGAAGCCAGGGCTCAAAACTGATAGGTCTGTATATAAGATTATAATAATTTATTTATTTTTCATAACACATGCTTATAATAAACTAAAAAGGAAAAGTGGATTTTACTTCAGCAGCTGTACTGTGAGATATGTTTCACAATTATCTGAAAATTCAAAGCCTTTTGCATGTTGGATTCAGACTGGTGAGTTAGAAACACATGTAGATGTTTTAGTCATCCATCCTTGATCTTGTATCCCACAGAGTGGGAATCATAGAATCATAGAATGGTAAGGTTGGAAGGGACCTCAAGGATCATCTAGTTCCAACACCCCGCCATAGGCAGGGACACCTCCCACTAGTACAGGTTACTCAAGGCCTTGTCCAACCTGGCCTTGAACACCTCCACGGAGGGAGCAGAAATAGAAATAGAAATATCCATCAGACAGAGAGTAAAGGCTGGCAAATAGAAGAAATAAAGCAATAACTCCCATTATTAGAGAAAAAAGAGAGTTTGTTTCACTACACTCTGATTCTTAGAGATTCAACTAAGTCAAACTACCTTCTCCTAGGTCTGGAGGTACACAGGTGTACACAGGTACACAGGATGAGAACTGTTACTGCAACATAAAGCTGCACAGTCCCCGTTTCCTGTCTCATCTGCTAATAACTTTTGTTTTCATTGCTAATTCCAGACTACCTTTACAAAAAGAACTTACACATCTTTGGAACATGGATCTGAACAGCAGTAATACAAAAAAAGTTAGATGTGGAATGTAGAGTGCTGAGCCTCTGGTTAATCTCTGGAAGAATGCTATATTTAATTACATTTTCTTTTTTCAAATTGCTAGAGCCTTACAGCAATCCTGCCTGCTATTTAACCTTTGAAATTTGCCCTCCTCAAAGTTAGACTTGGCCACCTGAAGATATTTACCAGCTGAGCTGAAATGCACTTGTGAAAGCACCACTGATGTAAATCGAATTCCTATTCGATCAAATGATCCTTGAATCAGAATCTCATTGTTTGACAAGAACAAAAGTAAATCACACGACCCTATGGCAAATTTTCCTAAATTTACTACTTGAAACTATGATACAAAATAGTTCACTTTGATGATCTCTTTTCCTTAACTACTTTATATAGATACTGGATATGGTTACTTAGTTTTTCTATTATTTTTTATCCTGTTTTTTATTTTAGTCTAGCTGTTCTTCTCCTTCCACTCAGACTGTTCCAGTTCTTAATTGTGCTTACTTCATATTCCATTCAGGCCAGAGTGTGTGAGACACTATTCCATCTTTCCATAAGTTTGCTATCTTGAGAGCAGGAATCACTTTGACATTCTTTCCATCTAAGGCTGACTCAAGAGTTAAGAGCTTGGAGAAGGCAGCGCTGAGCTCTTTGCAGCACTCTGCAAAGCTTTGGAATCATTGTCTTTTTTGGATGTAGTGTGAAAATGATGGCATATATAAGGGGAAAAAATGGGGCATGATAATGGAAAACTGTGACAGTGAAAGGAAACTGTAGATGACTTTGAATCAAATTATTTCACAAGTCCCTTACTTAAAATGTGTCAAATCATTTTCACAGTATATAGCTTGTGTATCAATGAAAAAGCAGTAGGAGTCAGCCTATATTCATAAATCTGACAATGATTTTAGGTGCTTCAGTTCTCAACTGCTCAACAACACACCCTAAAGGGAACTGCATTCAAGGAAATTATTAAACTGAGTTACAATTCCTTCATATTCTTCAGTGGAGTTTTGATAAACAGAATTACCAAACTGTAGTTACTTCCTGCAGTACAGTTTAAAGTTTATGTAAAAATATAAGATATACAGTTTAAAGTTTATGTAAAAATATAATGTCCTAAATATATGTATAAGCTGTACTTGTCAAGAACATATTACACCATTACTGATATGTTTCAATGTAACTCTTCTGAAAACTACTAAATAAATAAATCATGTAATTTTTTTTTAAACTTTCTCAGGTTGTTTAGTGTATTTAACAACAAAGCTGATGAGATAGAATCAAACTGTAGGGTTGTTTTTAGTTCAACATTAATTGTCTGATATGTATCTTGTAAGTTAATTTAGATCTTAATACTGCCCGATAATGAAAAAATAGATCACAATAATAACAACAACAGGAAAGTCATTATGATAACATTAATTATTATAATCATCATGTCTGTCAGTATTAAAATCATGCATTGGTATTAAAATTTTGCCATGGTAAGGTCAGCTTTATTGTCTTGTACAAGTCTTTGCAACATGAAATTTAAAGCAGCGGCAAGAAAGCAACAATGAAAGAATGTCTCATGGTAATAAAGCATTTTTCAACCAACAAGTAGCTAAAGATGAAAAAGTGACTGATACATGTTTTCTGAGCATTATAATAGTTAGTAAATTACTCTACAAAAGAAAATGTAAGAGAGAAAGTCTTCCAAGTTGCAGTTGTCCTTTCCTGAGTCTCTGAGATGCTTAGACTAATTTAATTCTCATTATGCAACATATTTGTTTAGGAACTAAGAGTATTAAGGTGCTCTTTAAACTAATTGCTTTTAAAGAACACATAATTTTTCTCTGAGTAACATAATGAAGCTTTATGAGATAAATTAGATTCAGCTTAAAGCCACAGAACATATTGCTTTTGTATTCCAGTTAAAAAGGACACAAGATTTCTGTAAGATCTTTTGTTTTGAAATTATTGCTTATAGCTAAACTCAGTGTTACAATTTAAATACATGATGTTCCATTGTACTTACATTACAGTATGCAAATATAAATAAAATTACTACAAATTGGTGAACAATTAATAACATTCATTTCAGAGACATTTCATCACTAAATATTGCTTCCCTGCCAACCTAGACATAAAGTATTTAATTCTGAATGACACCACCTGCTTCTACCTGTAAGTGAAATGAAAAAGCTGTCAAGGAGCAGCCTTCCTCCATAACACTGGAAACCAACAATCTCATGGAATGAAAAATACCATTGTAGTATATGTCTGCAATCAAAGTGAAACCCTCATTGTGATGCCTGACTTTGCACATTTTTCTTTATTATTTTTCTTTAGCTGACAGATGGTTCACTACTTGAAGGAAAGACATGCTACAACAGTGCCAACACCCCATTCTGACAAGGATAGTACAGTGAAACAAACATTTATATATGAAAACTCCTCTGATTTTAGCTGATTTTAATTTCAAGGCCTATACTCAAACTTTCACTTTCCTAAATATGGGACTGCAAGGATATTAATGAAAGAGGAAAGATATTTTTACAACTTAATAAAACATATAGTTCAAAAAACAAACACACATTTGCACATACAAATTACTTCTGCTTCACAGAGCAAACGTACCTCTGGACAACAATGTGTAAGGCTTGTTTTGGGTTCACTCCCTATACATGCTGTTTTCTAATTCCTTCAACTAAAAGTGTTATCTGCTAACTCAGCATGACTTCCTGATAAAATATTTGCTAAAGTTAACAGCTGTTTTCCTCAAGAGAATGAACATTAGAGTCAGAGAGTCTTATATTAAGACCATTAAGATGTTGTGCAATATTATCCTATGTGAATATTTCCATAGTTAGATATACTGTTCAGCTGAGTACATAGCAATGATCCTCTCTTTTGCTCCTGTCTAACCAAAAACCAACACATGACCAAGTTCGGGGTATCTCAGTGCTTCTTCAGACAGTCTTATTCATAAAAAAGTAATAGCCAAAGTGGGGCAAACAATTTAACTTAGCAACTCAGCTCCAAAACCATAGGATTTCATTCATTTATTCATTTAAAAATATCTATACAGCATTAAGTATGCTTTTAATGTATAGGGATCTCCTAGAAGAATCCATATTACTAACTTACTCACCTAAATTTCCTCCTAAAGGTATAGATGAGAGTTGTGCTCCTAGATTGTGATTCCCAAGTGTCAATGTGCTGAACACAGAATGTCTAACTCACAAGCAGGAAAAGGAAGAGAAGGTGTGGTGGGAGTTCTGCCTCATGCATGAAACAAGGCAGACATCCCCTGTCACACATCTAAACCTTCACATCTAAATTCCTGTGTTGCACAGCTCTTTTTACCCTTTTCCCATACTTTAATGTCAAATTTTACTTTTTTGGCTGTGCAGAGGCCCAGCTTAGCAGGGGATGTCTTTTCTCAACAGCTTATAGCTACTCACTGCAAATAAGAAATTCACAAGCTCTGAATTCAAAGTAGTCAAATCTACTCAGGCTGAAGAGAGTCTTGAAACCATTGATAGGTTTGTTCTAAGTTAGATGTGCTCTGAGTATTTTTAAAAATCAGGAAAATCAGAAATTCTTGAAACCCTGTATGAAAGAAACATACCTCTATATTCCCAGCAAACAGCCCAGCAACACTGATGTTTTAAGCATCCAAGCAGTTTAAAGAGTGTCTCAAATCTTCCTTCGTTCTTACAACATCTAAAGACATTGATTATCTAGTTATGATCACAAAATACCCTCAGGAAAAGCATATTCACCATTGTGTTACACAAACTGTAAATTATTTTAGCATTCAGCTTGTCAAGAGGAGAGATGACGCTATAAACAAGCACTGAAGCAACACAAAAATTGTAGAGCATTTGGGATTAGGAATAATTCAGGAATTTGTACTAGTAAAGACATTTTATCATTAAGTAGAAGCTGCACGGTCTCTAGACATGATCCGTATACATTCTCCTTAAGAATCCCTGGTAAAATGTTAGAGTGCTAGTGCATTACAAAGACCTCATCTACAATAGCAAGAGGCAAAAAAAGTTCAGGAAAGTAAAATACTGAAATCACACAAAAATAGGACTAGGTCTGAAGAGGTGAGGGAGTTGAAAACTGATAGCTCATAATTCAGGGTCAGGCACTTCTTATTTTTAACCTACAGGCTGAAATTCTATTTTGTGTCATGGAAAAGATGAATAGTTCCTTCAGGGGGGTACCTAAAAATTGTTTACTGTTCTCATCACTTTGCCAAAGTTAATACTCACACCACATAATGTATTACCTAGCAGTCTAGAATTATTGCTTTGCAGCAATTTCATAGTGCTTACTTCAAAAGAAAACATGATACATGCCACATAGAGGATGAATGATGACAACGACAAATAAAAGATGTATTAGCAGTATTTTGAATTACAAAAAGTTGCAGTCTACTCTCTTTTGTCCTGAACTTGTCAATAACATATTAAGGCCTCTTTAGCAATTTCTATTTATAATTATAGAAGACATTTAAATGGATGTCACTGTACTTTAAAGCATTTCAATATTTTAAATAAACTGACATTGAAGAGATATGAAAAATGAACATATAGACCCATTAACAGATCTTCTAAAGTTCAAGCAGAAAATCTGTAAGAGACCAGGACACTGACTGCAATTTTTCGAAATCCTGTTTTGGAGATTTCTTTCATCTACTGTTACAGTTGATTAGTTGTCTGATTAGTTGTCTCATTTCCCCACTTCTTACCTTTCAACTTAGAATTTATATGGTATAAAAATAATTTAAAAAAAAAAAAAAAAAAGCAACTGTATGAAATTATTGCAACCAGCTTCACAACTTCAGAAATTAAAATACTTTAGTTGTTCTCTCAGTGAGCTTCACGTATTAGGAAGTACCTCCACTAGTTAAGGCTAAAACTGNAAAAAAAAAAGAGCAGCCAAATAGCAGCCAAAATTCAATGTCTTATCTAATTTGAATCTTCATCAACATCATATGGCATGCTTTGTGGAAAATAACACCTCATGGAAATAATTTCATGTTGATTTAAGAAGAGAAAAGCAATTAATCATCCTCTGCAAGAAATGTTCTGCATTCCCTGTCACATGCAATTTTATCAGCTGTATTGAAGCCAAAGTACATTCTGAATTTCACACTTCAGGGTCTCTGGATTACAATGAGCTGTATTCTGATCATTTGCGTTTCAGCATAGGTTTTAAAACTAATAGAATAATACAATGCAATTACTACTCACTATCAGTTTCACATTTTATTGCCCTTTCAAATGTGTCTTGATAAAGTGCTGGAAAATCTAGGATGAGATTTTCTGATGGCAGGTATAATCAAGATTTCCTGCTCTTTTCATGCCTCTGGGTTTTCAACTGAGTTTCTATTAGGAACAACATTTAGAAACTGCAGATAAGTAGGGTAGGATATTTTCAGAAAACATAAAAATCCATGTAACATCAGATAACCCACAGGCTGTTAATCAGTATCTCTGATCACCACTGTTTACATATCTATTTTTTATGTGTATTATATATAAAAAATGCATGGATAAGTATAACTAAAGCACATAACAGCAGTTTATTGTATTAACTTTTATTGTATGAACTCTTTCCTGTTTTTTTCCTGGAAGACATATACAGACCTATAAACAGAAACAACTAGTGTCTATTGATTCATGAGCCTAAATTATATATCAGCATCCAAGGTAACAGTATTGTTATGAGTATATTAAGTTCATTTAGTAATTGACAGTAAACTCTAGCAGAAAGCTGTGCTGAAAATTGGGAGGTTAGAATTTACAGAAAAACTATTCTTTTTTTAGGCAGCAAAGACTTAAGGATAACACATTAAAGCAAATAAGGGGTTAAACTTTATCTTTACTCAAGTAATTTACATAAAGTACAAAGGCAAGAGAAGAAAAAATACTACTGTAACAAAGGTTATGGAAACAAGAGTGAGAGGACACACTGGTTTTACAGCACCAAAAGGAGATTTTGACTAGAGCTGCGATAGGACAGGCAGTCAGGAGAGACACCACAAATGGGCCAGGTCTTGCAGAACTGTAAGCACATCAAGGACCTCGTAGTAACTTGGACTGGGGGATATGAAGCATCTTAGAACTGGTCATTTCCTAAAGCCTTGCATTTTGTGTTGTGCTTTCCAGTTCTGCAGAACAAATTTTTGCCTGTTTCATGCATGTAATTGCATGTATACAAATAATTAAATCTTTTATCTAGAGACACACAATCCCTATATGTGTATTTCTGTAAGGCAGTTTTGATCAAATATCTGGTTATGAACTAAAACTGTTTTTGAGGTATGCTGGGAAAATATGCATATCAAGACTGCATTTTCCCCAAAATACTGTTGGTCCTTTTTAACTACTTTTCCTTTGCATTCTTAGAAGCCCCAGTACAACCACTGGTCCTTAAAAAACATTAAAGACACCTCATGAATGTGGGCACTGAAGACACATGCTTGAATGTCTCAGATTCTATGGTGGCATAGCAGATCAGGAGACGATTTGGAGAAGATCATGACTTCTTTCTAACCTATTTGCCAACAGAAGACAGGGTTGGATGGCTGAGGATGATGTAAACACAGGACTCATTTAAACATCCTACTGGCGTGCAACTGAGGATCCAACCAACCCTATGAGCTGGCAATAGCTGTCATCCCACTTTCGGTAAGTGACTGCCAGCATTCAGGCCTTCTGTTGTCTGTATTTGTCCAGATTCTATCCATCTCACATGGTACTTAAAATGGCAGGAGTTAGGCTGCCTCAGACCTATGGACAATATAGAACTGATAATGAATTTAAAAAATCAGGGTACATAACAAAGGCAGAAGCGTGATGACAGCCAAAATTCAGTTTTGACACAGGCACAGTATTGCCCATTTGTGCCACATCCAATCTTTCCTTAAACATATCCAGGGATGTCGACTCCACCACCTCCCTTGCAGTCCATTCCAGTGTCTAATTACCCTTTCTGTGAGGAAGTGCTTCCTAACATCCAACCTAAACGTTCCCCAATGCACCTTCAGGTCATGCCCACAAGTTACAAGTTACCTGGGAGAAAAGCACAACCCCCACCTTATTACAACTTCCCTATAGGTAGTTGCAGAACGTGACAAGGTATCCCCTGAGTCTACTCTTCTCCAGGATAAACAACTCCAGCACAGGACACTTCCCAAATCCAACCTTCTACACTTTCAAATCCCAAGTGAAATTTTACAGCTTCTGTAGGTTGTAGAGTAAGACATATCTTTCGTGTAACAAATGCAACCTTGCCAAATGTATAGTCATAAAATTTGAAGACATGCAGGGTTTCTGCACGCTGCTATAGACTACCTATACATTTTATAACTTTTTTTCAAGCTTATTGCATTTCTAGAGTCATGACTCTCTTAATGAAAGTTTTTCAAACTTTATTTTCCATTAAATCTTTTTAATTTGGATAGTTTAAGAGGGATGTGGGATCTGTGCGAGAGAGTCTAATGGAGAGCTACAAAGATAATTAGGGGACTGGAGCACATGCCTTATGAGGAGACACTGAGGGACCTGGGGTTTTTTAGTATGGAAAAGGGAAAATTGGGAGGGGATTTAAAAGTTTATAAATACCTGAGGGTTGGGTGTCAGGAGTGGGGGGACAGGCTCTTCTCACTTGCTCTCTGTGATAGGACAAGGAGCAATGGATATAAGCTGCAGCATAGGAGGTTCCACCTCAACACAAGAGGGAACCTCTTACTGTAAAGGACACAGAGCACTGGAAAAGGCTCCCCAGAAAGGTTATGGAGTCTCCTTCTCTGGTGACTTTCAAGGCTCATAAGGATGCGTTCATCTGTGACTTGAGCTAGATTATGGTCCTGCTCTAGCAGGGGGGTTTGACTCAATGGTCTCTTTGGGTCCCTTCCAACCCCTAACATCCTGTGATCCTGTGTAATATTTGATTATTTCATATCCATATTCTTAATGGCCAGCTGGGTTTAAACCAGAACACCAATCAGTACTCATTCAGGCAAAAATATTTCCTGTACATATTTTCTATAAGTTATTTTAGAAGCATAAGATCCAACATCACTGTAACAGAGATTAAAACAGAGAGGTTTATAATTACCTACCAAGTAGAGTGCACTCTAATCGAAAGCAATGACAACAATAACAGCAAAAGGTTTATTAGTTTAAGTACAACTTATTGCTCAATATTGCAGAAGGTCCTATGTGCAGTGTTTTCATGCAGCTGTATAAATATAAGCAAAGAATTCTCAGTTGTGCCTGGACAATGTAACTATAGTAGAAAAATCTGTGCCAATATTCAGCAGAGTGTACTGTAGGAAGGAACACAAGAAAAACAAATTTCCAGTATCAGAGATCTGAATCATCTTGGACATGTACACAAGTTCAGTGCTTCCTTGAAATTTAACTAAATAAATGAGTCTATGGAATCTAATTCTGGAATGGAAATCTCACAATGATACACACTTTTTCAAAGCTGTGTGAGATGTTTTTTTGCAGTACAGCAACAAAAGTTGGAAACAGCCTCTCAAGTAGAATTTTTTAGAATTTTTGGTAGTAGTTAGAACTGAGACTGTAAATTAGAAAATGTAAAAAAACAAACATGAATTCATCTGAACATTTTTAGATCACAGAGTTTTTTGGTTTTTTTTTTTTTGCAATTCTATTTTGCATGTGGGGAAATTTTCATCTAGTTCCTGTTCTTGCCATGCTGATATATACTTATAGAATTAAATATCAATTTGGGGATAAATTCTGACAAATAAACTGGAGTTTGTAAATTTACTTACAGTAACTTAGAACTTAGTAGTTCTACAGTAACTAGAACTTAGTAGTTCTAGTGACTAATCAATATTTTTCATTTATTCAACAATTTAAAATGCAAATCTCTTTTTATCTTAGTGGTTTCTCTCACTTAATCCAAAAAGAGTGCTGCGTTGATGAGAATATGAAATGCCCCTGTGAAATTGAAAGATTACAGGAAGTCCAGCTTGAGCATGACAGTATTACCAACCTTATGCCTCAAACTTATGATTCAGACCCTGAAAATCAATTATAAGTTCTTATATAACATAGAGCTTTGTATTTGCCTTCTGGCTTTTGAAATGTATTTCCAACTCTTTCACTGTAGTGACTGCTACAGCTTTCCTCTTGATATATTTTATTGCAGTTCTGTGAATCCTCTCTTGTTTGTCACTATCTCTACAGCAATATATGGACTGAAGTAAAGAAAACAGTACTAAAGTAACACAGATTAGGTTCCATGATGTTGCATATAGTATGTGTAGCCTCAAAATAAAAATAAGTCTGTGTCATAAATTGGATAGTATTCAACCAAAAATGTAGATCTATCTTGTTATCAGCTTCACTTCTGATTCTTTTCCTGTATCTTCTATTTGACACATTTCTCTCTACCAGTGTACATATACTCAACGATTATGTCTTTTCCTGTTTCCATTTTAAAGCTAAGTTTTTTTGGTTTGGTTTTTTTGGGGGTGGGGGCGGTGTTTTGTTTTGTTATGTTTTCTGTCTATTCTTCATCTACCTTTGCAATTTCTCTTTGGTGATGTAACTCTGGGGATTCACATGGAGTGTAACTGATATGTAATCTGTAACATGTTTTTTTTCTCATACAATAAATGAAAAAGACAGAAATAGATCATTTTTAGAATGATTTTTAGAATTATTTTAGAATCATTTTTAAAAATGCAATAAAGAAATACCTGATAGCATCAAAACCGGTTTTAAAATTAAAACATTGATAAAATAAGGTATTTAGTATTTCTTCTCTTGATACCTATTGCATCTATAATATTTACTATTTTCTTCCTTATTAAGTGAATCTGAATTCCTTGTGAATCTGAAGTCTTGATTCCTAATGAAGACTTGCTAAAACACTTCTCTACAGAGAATACTAACAGAGTTACTTTATGGACAGGTTACAGAAATAAGACACTCATGATCAGAGACACACAAAGATGATCAGAGGGCTGCAGAAGCTCTCCTATGAGGACAGGTTGAGAGAGTTGGGGCTCTTCAGCCTGGAGAAGAGAAGGCTTCAAGGAGACCTCAGAGTAGCTTTCCAGTATCTGAAGGGTGCCTAAAGGAAGGCTGGGGAGGGACTATTGGCAAGGTCTTGGAATGACAGGACAAGGGGCAATGGGTTTAAACTGGCAGAGGGGAGATTTAGACTGGATGTTAGGAGGAAGTTCTTTCCAGTGAGGGCGGTGAGGCATCGGAACAGGTTGCCCAGGGAGGTTGTGGCTGCTCCCTCCCTGGAGGGGTTCAAGGCCAGGTTGGAGGAGGCCTTGAGTGACCTGTGCTAGTGGGAGGTGTCCCTGCCTATGGCAGGGGGTTGGAACTAGATGATCCTTGAGGTTCCTTCCAACCTTACCATTCTATGATTCTATGATTGAGACCTTACATTATTACCTATGCATAATGACATTTGAATGATTTGCAAATGAACCCAAATACATGGAATTTCATTTTTCTCTTTCAATTTCTATTTAATTCATTACCATTCAATTAGTACTTTATAGTACAGTGTTACCAGGGACATAGGTCAATTCACTGTTTCCAGTTTTAAATTACAATATGTTCTCAGGGTGTGCCCGATATTATATTCAAGTAGAGGTCTCATCAACAACCACATCAAAGGTCAGGTCTCATTCCCATGGCGACAAATTAAATGAAAACATTAAAATTAATTAACATGTATTAATTTTAATGTGTAAACCTAAGGTTAAAAATCAGAATTGTTACATTGTCTATACTTTTTGGGAGTCATTATCAATTAACCATGTTTATTTATGGAATTTCCCTTTAAAACACTGTTGGATTTTTTTTTCCAGTTGTTGATATAATTCACTATTTCCCATCAGCTAAAACTTCAAGATAATTATCACAATTTGATAGGAATAAAACATCAGGAACATAAGAAGTTTTGTTACAGTGGGATTCTTTTAACTCAGCAATGAAGCTCATAAGAGAACAGAAGCACAGTATTCGTAACAATTGTCCTATATTTCTGAATTTCATTCTCAACAGATATCTGTTTAGGAATTAACTTGCCAAAAGTTAGAAATGCGAATGGTGCATATGCTGATTCAGATCTCACTTGAGCAATACAAGATCGTGTCTACTCAGATACTGACAGATATATAGAGAGCAGGAGATCCCAAATCTGAAGAAATCCCAAGCACAAATACAGGCTGGGTGGTGAATGGCTGGAGAGCTGCCCTGAGGAAAGGGACCTTGGAGTCTGGGTGGATGAAAAGCTCAACATGAGCCTGCAGTGAGTACATGCAGCTCAGAAAGCAAATGAGTCCTGGGCTGCATCAAGAGCAGCGTGGCCAGCAGGGCAAGGGAGGGGATTCTACCTCTTTACTCTGCTCTCGTCAGACTCCACCTGGAGTACTGTGTGCAGTTCTGGAGCCCTCAGCACAGGAAGGACATGGAAGTGTTGGAGCGGGTCCAGAGGAGGGCCACGAAGATGATCAGAGGGCTGGAGCAGCTCTGCTATGAGGACAGGCTGAGAGAGTTGGGGCTCTTCAGCCTGGAGAAGAGAAGGCTTCGAGGGGACCTGATAGTAGCCTTCCAGTATCTGAAGGGGGCCTACAGGAAGGCTGGGGAAGGATNGGTCAGGTTGGAGGAGGCCTTGAGTAACCTGTAGTAGTGGGAGGTGTCCCTGCCTATGGCAGGGGGTTGGAACTAGATGATCCTTGAGGTCCCTTCCAACCTTACCATTCTATGATTCTATGATTCTATGAAATGTTTCAATTCGTTGTAAAAATTGAGTTATAGGAAGTAAAATAGTAGTAATGTGTCCAGCAGCTCAAAGTCTGAAGTTGGATTGATTGTACAGCATTACACTATCCCCCCATCTTAGCCCTCTAATGTTATTCATGCAGTTTAACATCCAAGTACCTCACATAGTTTGGCTTGCAGACAGACAAAAGAAATACAAAGAGGGGAAAAGCAGATAGCATCCCAGATGGTGGAAAATACATAGGCAGAAAGGGGCTTATTAAAGTATGTCTGAACCAATCTGCTTTTCACCTGCACAGGGAAAAATAATAGTTCATTACGTGGTCTGTGCAAGGGGTGGAGAAGATGGCAACTACACAAACCACATCATTACAGAAACTGATTCTGACTATACCATACGTAACACTAATGGGTTAAAAATATGAACTCAGGACCATTAGAGTCATTTTTTTTTTTGTCATTGTATACTATATTTACAATTAATAAAGTATACAATGATTAGCTAGGTGGAGTGGCTGACACACCAGAGAGTTGTGCTGCCATTCAGAGAAACTTTGGCTGGACAAACTTTGGGCAGGGAGAAATTTAATGAAGTTCAACAGGGGCAAGTGTAGAGTCATGCACCTGGGAAAGAACAATCCCATGTATCAGTATGGGATGGGGATTGTCCTGCTGGAGAGCAGTGAAGGGGAGAAGGACTTGGGAGTCCTGATGGATGGAAGGATGGCCATGAGCCAGCAGTGTGCTCTTGTGGCAAGGAAGGCCAATGCCATCCTGGGATGTATTAGAAGCGGTGTGATTAGTAGGTCGAGGGAGGTTCTCCTGCCCCTCTACTCTGCCCTGGCAAGGCCTCATCTTGAGTATTGTGTCCAGTTCTGGCCCCCTGATGTGACAATAATAATCAGTTAAGGATTATGTTTATTATTATTTGTATGAATATGAATTTTTATTAGCAACATTTTTTTTAAATGGGAAAATTCCCCGGGATTCTTTAGATTTTTGGTCAACAAGAAAGAGTTGCACAAAGAATATTTAGGAACACAGAATTAAACAGTTTAAACAATCAGCACTTGGAAAATAGGAATGCAAAACCAGGAAAAATTCTAACTGTGCTTATAGAGGCTTAGTATCAACTCCAG
>VWZE01019169.1:6186-19731 GCA_013396675.1 Eubucco bourcierii | reverse complement strand
GCTGCAGCCCTCTGAGCATCTTCATGGCCACCCTCTGGACCCACTCCAACACTTCAATGTCCTTCATTGAATGACTTTGCAGTTTCCTCCCTCCCCAAAAACCTGGGGTTCTGTTCTCTCCCACCTCACTTTGCTGCTTCTTGTCCAGTGGCAATTAAAATGCATTTTTTTGTTTTTTACTCCAATGGGCAATAACTTATCTGCCTCTTCTTGCTCCCTTCATAACATTGACTTCTCCAAACCATAGACATCTTGGTTTCAGAGCACTGAGCCTCTTCAGTCCTTCCAGCCTCTCTCCACACCAATAATTTCTGGCTATTTCCAGTGACATCAGAGGCTTCGCCCGACCCCTGCAGAATGGAGCTGTGTTCATTTGTTTCTCAGTTGTATGTTGGTAGCTTCTGACCACTCAAGTAATGACTTCAGCTAAATGCATGCTAGAAATGCTAATTTTCACTACATTGTAATCTCTACAGACCCAGATTACATGTTGTGAAAATGCAAACAAACCCTTTAATTTCTGCAGGTTTCGGAGTGTATTAAAACTGATCCGGGCCAAGGAAGAGGACAGCGGAGACTACACTTTGGTTGCTGAAAATGAAGATGAGAGTAAAAGATACACCTTCTCCTTACTAATACAAGGTAAGGAGCCCCCAAACCTTGTCCAGCAGAACTGCTGGCACGCAGCAGGGGCTTGCTTCACTGACATCTTGGTTTGCTTGGAGCATGGAAATAAGAAAAGCATGAGCTGTGGTGTCTGGAGGAGTGTGTGCGTGCCGAGTCCTTGGAGCTCTCCTACCCTGCTCCTGGCTTTCACTTCTTCACTGGCCTTGAGCCAAAAAGAAACTTTATCCTCCTGCCTAAGTTGTTCCAGCTGACAGCAAGGATCATAGCTCTAGTATGACATGAGGACGTGGCACAGCCACAGGGTTTCCTTTTCATAGCTTTAGCCTAGGGTCTGCTCTGTCCTACAAGAGATAAGGACCTCCTGGATGAGTTTGGGTCTGTTACTAAGCCAAGCAACACCTGCCCTGCTTCATGTGAAAATTCAGACTGGGTTTTTGAGGTGGTTTTTTTTTGTTTGTTTGGTTGTTTTTTTTGGTAGACCTTGTTGAATATTTTTACAAACTCTTAATTCCTTCCCAGTTCCAGCCCTGATCTTAGACCTCGTGGATGATCACCACGGCTCGGCGGGTGGGCAGACGGTGAGGTGCTTGGCAAAGGGAACGCCGCTTCCTGACGTGGAATGGCTGGTTTGCAAGGACATCAAAAAGTAAGAGGAGAGGGTGCTCTGGTATCTCAAACATGGCTTCTTGTGTCCTTGACTTGCTTAACATTGTTAGTTACCCTACCATGTGTTTCTCATCAAAAGTCAGTAAGCTCCAGATCATTGGTTTTTTTCTCTTTAGAGGTACGTTGCTCATGTTCCAAGAGAGATTGGCAGTGCCCTTCCTGTCAGTGCATAATGCAGAAGACACAATGCATCAGTTCAGGAGTTCCTCTCATGAAAGCTTTGTGTTCAACAAGCAAATTCAGTAGATTTCAGCCTCAGTTTGAGTAAGGATCTCAAGCAGAAGGTATCCGTTGACTCAAGGAGTCCTTATTGTATCGCAGACAGCTCAGTCACCAACATTCTTCTAAATTTCCCCTATAATTACTTGCTCCTTAATTATAATCACAGAATCACAGACACATGCAGGTTGGCAAAGCCCCTCAGGATCACCAAGTCCAACCTAGAACCCTACTCTACAAGAATCACCTTAAACCACAGCCCTGAGCACTACATCCAAACCACCCTTAAACACATCCAGGGTCAGTGACTCCACCACCTCCCTGGGCAGCTCATTCCAGGGCCTGAATTTTCACCTGCAAAGTATTTTAGACACACAGAGTGATTACTCCCATTTTTGCTAGTTTTAGGTTGGATTGTCCCTGGAAAAGACTGGTTGTTTTTTTTTTTTTTTATTCCATGGAAAGTTACCTACCAGGGAGAGGAACAACAAGCACGGGAGAGGAACAACATGCATGGGAGAGGAGCAACAAGCATGGGAGAGGGCTAGGAGCCCTGAGCACATCCCAGCTGTGTTCTGCTCACTGTGCTAAAACCTCTTAGTGCCTGGTGAGAGGATTGTGCTGCTCTGCCCCAGGGAGCCTTATACTGCAGATCCAGGGAGAAGCAGAGATCCTTGCAGTGCTGTAGCTCTGTGGGGATACACAGTGGCACACATAGTCCAGCTACACCAGACTCAATGGGCTGCATTGTCAGGCCCTCAGAGAGGCAGCAGCAGCAATGAGGGTCAGAAGGTAAATTTTTCTGGAGGAAGAAAGATGCAAACTTTTCATAGAGACAGTCTTAAGCACTTCTGGTCTTTAAAGGGATTGTTGTCAGAAGAAACTTCCAGGGAAAGGTGATTCTTGTTCTGTTCACTCTTCTTCATACCTACATCCAGCACACATTTGCCTTATTATCCTTCTTTGTAGATGCAGCAATGACACCTCATGGGCTCTTTTGTCTAACAATATCTCTGATATACACATGGAAGCCCACCTGGATGAGAAAAACACAGTGGAAAGCCAGGTGACCTTCCAGAAGGTAGAGGAAACCCTGACTGTGAGATGTGTGGCAAGGAACGACCTCGGTGCTGTCACTCGGGAACTGAAGCTTGTGGCTCCCAGTGAGTTTGGTTTGTCCTTCTGTGAAACTACAGCAACCAGCCTGACCTTTCTCTAACACACTCCAGTTCAGTCTGAATAGAGGAAAATTTAAATTGCTGCAGATGAAAAAATAAATGAAAATAATTGTTTTTTTCCATCCTGGGATGTCTGGGGATGAGAGGTTCTACAGGTCTTTATGGTGCATTTAACACTTTCTTGCTGTGATTAGTATTCTCATTTTGTGACCCCTGGCTTTGGGATCACAGGATGTTAGGGGTTGGAAGG
This sequence comes from Eubucco bourcierii, assembly GCA_013396675.1. Taxonomy (NCBI): domain Eukaryota; kingdom Metazoa; phylum Chordata; class Aves; order Piciformes; family Ramphastidae; genus Eubucco; species Eubucco bourcierii. The sequence continues at coordinate 16,791 of VWZE01019169.1, read as the reverse complement.
GACCCAAGTTGATCAAAGAATCACAGGATATTAGGGGTTGGAAAGGACCCAAAGAGATCACAGGATGTTAGAGGTTGGAAAGGACCCAAAGAGCTCATCCAGTCCAACCCTACTGCCAGATCAGGACCAGACAATCCAACTCAGGACACACAGGAACACATCCAGACAACCCTTGAAAGGCTCCAGAGAAGGAGACTCCACAGCCTCTCTGGGCAGCCTGTGCCAGGGCTCTGGGACCCTTCCAGTCAAGAAGTTCTCCTTGTGTTGAGCTGGAACCTCCTGTGCTGCAGCTTCCATCCATTGCTCCTTCTAGACAATCTCTGCATTGGGTTTAGAGAAAGGAAGGCAAAACAGCTCTGGGCTTGGAAAGGCTTTTTAGTCACCAGCCTCAGGGGCTGCTCCTGTCCAGTCTGCAGGCCATGGGAAATGCAGGGGTAGGAGATGTGGATGTCTCATGTGTGTTGTGTTCCTTGTGGCTCAGGAGGAAAACACTCTCTGTCTTTTTCCTCCGCAGCCTTGAGATCAGAACTAACAGTGGCTGCTGCAGTCTTAGTGCTGTTAGTGATTGTGATCATCTCTCTGATTGTCCTGGTCATCATATGGAAGCAGGTAAGGTGGAGAAGTGTCTCAGTTTGGGTGCTGAGCTTTGCTGGGGCTTGATCTGCAGGCAGGCACAGGGCTAACAGCTGCTTTTGCATTCAATGTGCTCTGCAGAAGCCAAGGTATGAGATAAGATGGAGAGTCATCGAGTCCATCAGCCCTGATGGCCATGAATACATCTATGTGGACCCAATGCAACTGCCTTATGACTCCAGATGGGAGTTTCCTCGAGATGGGTTAGTGCTTGGTAAGTTTCCCTTAAGGGACAACTGAGAACAGTTCTGAGGTCTCTCTACTGGGGTCTGTGAGATAAATTATGACTGCAAAGTCCAGAGCCTCTCCATATCTGTTCTCCTCAGCTCTTCTTCCACACCTTCCTCTTCTACAGCAGTGTCAGCCTTGAGCTCCTTGTTTTATAACCTCCTGTGCCTCTGTCCCAGCTCTTCTCCACATGCCCCCTGTGCAGTGCCCACCTCCACATGGCTTATGGGGTCTCTCCCAGCATTAAATGCCCTCTGCAGGATCCACTCCTATTAAGGCACCAGCAGTTTTCATTTGCAAGATAGCTATTGTAGGAATAAGTTCTGCCCCATGGGGGTAGTGGAACACTGGAACAGGCTGCCCAGGGAGGTGGTTGAGGCCCCAACCCTGGAGATATTCAAGGTGAGTCTGGACAGGGCAGCCTGATCTAGTGGAGGATGTTGCTGCTGACTGCAGAGGGGGTTGGAGTGGATGAGCTTTGGAGGTCCCTTCAAACCCAGACCATTCTGTGATTCTATGATTTACAGAATCACAGAATAAATCTGCTTGTAAGAGTCCTTCAAGATCATCCAGTCCAACCCCTGACCCAGCACTGAAGGATCAACACTAAACCACGTCCCTAAAACTAAACTGTGTCCCTAAGACTAAACCATGTCCCTAAAACTAAACTGTGTCCCTAAGACTAAACCATGTCCCTAAAACTAAACTGTGTCCCTAAGACTAAACCATGTCCCTAAAACTAAACTGTGTCCCTAAGACTAAACCATGTCCCTAAACAGGGACATGTGTGCCCCTTATGTGCAGAGGCCAAAGGAAATCTGCAAGCAGTTGTGCAGTTTTACTGCAAATATTTCTTAAGTTATTAATCCTTGCTGTGGATGGCTCAGTGCTGAGTAACTGCAGGACTTATTTTTTTTTGTGGCTTCTCTCCTTCTTTCTCCCTCTCCTGCTTCCTTACTTTGTTATTCCTGCGTTGGAGATGAGTGCTTTAAACACACAAAGTTCCCCTGTGCACTGAGCTGTATCACAAGCTACAGGACAAGAAGATGAAATAAGGTTTTTTTTTGTTTGATTATTTTAAGAAACCTGCTCCCTTGGTGCAGTTCTCTTTCCCCATCACAGAGAATGAATTTATGTTAATTCTTGAAAGCAGCAGCATTAAAAAAAAAAAAATTTCTGCTTCAGGAACGATATCCTTTAATTAAATTCATGTTGCTAATTAAAAACTAGAGGAGGGTGGATGTTTAATGGAATTATTTTATTACAACCCAGACTTTAATTACATGCCTAAATAGGATTTGTCAGATCTGAGTTGTTAGCAGACCACCACTGTGACTTTGTCTCCCTGTGACTCATGAGCAGCAGCCTGCTTCAATGCCTTCCTCTTCCAAGTGTCTCCAGGCCACTCTGCTTTGAGAGCTGAAGCCACTTGTCCTTTTAGCAGCCTAGACCACACAAGGCTTCTTCTTGACATGCTGGCACTTTGACCACCTCAAATGCTTCCTGACAGGGACCTCTTTTGTTTCTGGGGCTGGTAATTCTGATTGGCACAGGTTTTCTCTTATCAAAGTGGGAGGTGACAGCAAAGCACTTACACCTTCAGCCCAGGGAGGTTGTGAAGCAGGATGTGAACCCGCTCTGGCTCAGCCAGACCAGAGTTTCCCATCCCAGTTGTGTAAGCCAGCTGGCATTTGTTTTACTAGTTAGTAGTGCCTGGAGTGCAGCACTATGTTGAATGCCAGCTCTGAACACTGGCTGGCTGGAGCTTCAGTTGATAAATTTGGGTTACACTACAAATTTCCCTTTCTGCTGCCCCCCCAGAACTGACACAGCCTGCTGCTGCTGTTTAAAGTGCTCAGCAGCTGGCCAAGAATGGGAGATGTGTGACAGAATGAGCAATGTGATAACACAGTGAGCTGCTGGAATGCCACTGCCTGCTCCTGGCTGTGCTGACAAGTGGCAAGGTCCCAGCACGACCTGGCCCTCCTCTTTTGGCTGAGGGGGCAGAGGGCAGAGCCATTAGAGGAGGCAGAGTCCAAGTGCTTCTGTTTCTCGGGAGCTTGGGGTGGCTGAAGAGAGGTGGCAGAATTGCTCTTACCACCTCTCAGCAAGACACCTGTTTGTCTTGGTGGCCTTAATAAAATGGGATTCTGGACACAGAAGCAGTCCCATCCCCATTTGCAGGAGGCAAGTTAAGACTCAAGTTACACAGCACTTGGGGATGTGGTACCTGATTCCTCAAGAGTCTGGAAACTGGATGCAGACTATGAAGCTGGTCACTTGCTTGGCTTTTGATATAGATCAAAAGAGCTCTGGTTTAATACGGGGTGGGATGATCATCCCATCTCAATTTTAGCCAGAGAGGAATCCAGTTGTGCCTGCAACAAATGCACAGGCCTCACCTTTGTCTTTGTGTCCCCTTCAGCAGAAATATAGCACCTCTCTGACATGCTTAGCTGATAAGCTCTATGGATGAGTATCAAGGCTGACATAGCACTCACCCTCAGGCTCTCTGCCTCTGATACTCTGAGGAGCCTGGAGATGCTGCTGGCTCTGCATGCATGTTCCTTCCATGGCAGAGAAGCAGAGCTGCTCTTCCAGCACCTGTGTCTGCATGTTCCCTCCATGGCAGAGAAGCAGAGCTGCTCTTCCAGCACCTGTGTCTGCATGTTCCCTCCATGGCAGAGAAGCAGAGCTGCTCTTGCAGCACCTGTGTCTGCATGTTCCCTCCATGGCAGAGAAGCAGAGCTGCTCTTGCAGCACCTGTGTCTGCATGTTCCCTCCATGGCAGAGAAGCAGAGCTGCTCTTGCAGCACCTGTGTCTGCATGTTCCCTCCATGGCAGAGAAGCAGAGCTGCTCTTGCAGCACCTGTGTCTGCATGTTCCCTCCATGGCAGAGAAGCAGAGCTGCTCTTGCAGCACCTGTGTCTGCATGTTCCCTCCATGGCAGAGAAGCAGAGCTGCTCTTGCAGCACCTGTGTCTGCATGTTCCCTCCATGGCAGAGAAGCAGAGCTGCTCTTGCAGCACCTGTGTCTGCATGTTCCCTCCATGGCAGAGAAGCAGAGCTGCTCTTGCAGCACCTGTGTCTGCATGTTCCCTCCATGGCAGAGAAGCAGAGCTGCTCTTGCAGCACCTGTGTCTGCATGTTAATTCCATGGCAGAGAAGCAGAGCTGCTCTTCCAGCACCTGTGTCTGCATGTTCCCTCCATGGCAGAGAAGCAGGGCAGGAGAAGCAGATCACAGCAGTGTCTTTATACTGACAAAAGTAAATGCCTGCACATCAATTATGTGACAGCATTTCAGATGCCTCCAGCTTTTGATCAGACAGCTCCTACCTGGCTCCAAATTTCAGGTGTAAAACACATGGGGCTTGGGCTACATCTGTAGAGAGGAGTGATACTGGGAAATAGCAGCAACCACTCCCTGCCACTCTGGAAGCACTCTCACCATCTCCACATGCACCCTGGCTCAGTGATGGAGAGGAAGATGTGCACCTCATGCTCAGCCAGCAATATGGTTTGGGGAGGAATTGGCTTGGGAAGACAAGAAGATCAAGGAGCATCAGCAAATGCCATCACATTCTGAAGGGCTGCATCCTGCCATATGGTTCCCAGACCTTTGGTCTGAAAAGTTTCAGGGGGCCAAATTTCAGACTCAGGTTGTTTGAATTAGGCTGAAATTTAGTGGGAAGCTTTCTCACATCCTGATTGGGAAGAATAACCTTTGGAGCACAGGAATCTTGAAAAGGAGTCACAGGGTTTCTGTGCGTGACAAACTCTGCTGTCATAGCCTTGGAGAGGTTCCTTAGTGGTAGCTCAGATAAGCATTCTTTAACTGTTCCTTGTGCTTGCTAATGATGTAGCTATGCTTTGGCTGGAGTTTCCCCTTGGAAAATAATGTGTGTAATAAAAGCAGGAGGCTGTAGCTAGAGGACAGCAGGAAAATATGGCCAGAAAACACTTTCAGAAGTGGAAAAGGTGCCAAGTTCAAACTGCAAACTAATGTGAAAGACAAGAGCATAGAATCATAGAATGGTAGGCTTGGAAGGGACCTCAAGGATTATCTAGTTCCAAGCCCCTGCCATAGGCAGGGACACCTCCCACTAGTACAGGTCACTCAAGGCCTTGTCCATGCTGGCCTTGAACATCTCCAGGGAGGTTGTGGAGCACAGAAGCACCCAATGTGATCAAAGATGTGTGCTCCACAACCTCCCTGGGCAACCTGTGCCAGTGCCTCACCACCCTCACTGCAAACAACTTCCTCCTAACATCCACTTTCAATCTCCCCTCTGCCAGTTCAAACCCATTCCCCTTGTCCTGGCATTCCCAGATCTTGTCAATAGTCCCTCCCCAGCCTTCCTGGAGCACCCTTCAGCTACTGGAAGGCTATTCCAAGGTCTTCTCGAATCCTTCTCCTCTCCAGGCTGCAGAGCCTCAACTCTCTCAACCTGTCCTCACAGCACAGTTGCTGCAGCCCTCTGAGCATCTTGGTGGCCTCCTCTGGACTGGTTCCAACACTTTCATGTCCTTCCTGTGCTGGGGGCTCCAGGACTGCAGCTGGGGTGTGAGGAGAGCAGAGCCAAGGGGCACAATCCCCTCCCTTGCCCTGCTGCCCACACTGCTCTTGCTGCAGCCCAGCACACAGTTGCTGTCTGGGCTGCACTCACACTGCAGCCTCATGTGGAGCTTTTCATCACCCCAGACCCCCAGGTCCTGGGTACAAGATGCTGTGTATCTGCATAGCAAAAGACACTACTTATTCTTGCTGTGCTGGAAGTTGACATGGAACATAAAATAAAACAGAGAGCTTATCATGAATACGAAAATATCTGCACATCTGGAGCTAATATAGGGGTTTGTTCACTGAGTAAGTGGTGCCTTTGATGAACTTCAGTATGGAAACTATGAAGCAGAGAACTTTGCAGCATGTTGACCTGTACAGTGGGCAGGTTGATTCTATGATTCTATATGTGGTAAATAACTGACTACAGCAACAACATCCATTCCAGCATACGAAACACACTTGGCCACTAAACTTCAGAGAAGCTTCTCCTCATGTGTGATCAATAAGTACTGCAGCTTCTTGCAGATTGTTGTTGGCCATGCATGCCTGTTTCTAGGCTATTGATGTGCTTCAGTTTATCTTACTGCTAGAAGCAGCCAACAGTGGTAGAACAACCTGGAACTATAGCCAAAGAGCCCAGTTCAGATGTCAAAGTGCAGGGCACAACTGTACTTATAGTCAGGTGCTCACTGAGACAGAGAGGTCAGCTTAAATGTAGAATCAGATGTGAGAAAGGATGAAGTGAGGGTGGCAGGGCACAGTAGGGATGTCATAGAATCATAGAATCATAGAATCACAGAATGGTAAGGTTGGAAGGGACCTCAAGGATCATCCAGTTCCAACCCCCTGCCATAGGCAGGGACACCTCCCACTAGTACAGGCCACTCAAGGCCTCCTCCAACCTGGCCTTGAACACCTCCAGGGAGGGAGCAACCACAACATTTATTCAACATGTATTTGAATTCAGACTTTTGCTCTCATTTGCAAATGAGCTCCTGTTGTTTGCTTGCTTGTGTTTATTTGGGAGCTGCAGTTAATGACAGCACTTCAAGTATGCCTTTTTTTTTTTGTACTTACATATAATAATTACCAGGGGTCTGGCTAAGTGACTGTGCTCTTCCACACACAAGAATCACAACTTGTAGAGCAATGGCAGCCTGAAATGAGGTGAATTGCTGTGACTTTCTGAAACAACTCTCTGCCTTGTGTTCAGGTCGAATCCTTGGTTCTGGTGCATTTGGAAAAGTAGTGGAAGGCACTGCCTATGGATTGAGTCGCTCCCAGCCGGTGATGAAAGTCGCTGTGAAAATGCTGAAACGTAAGTTCCATATCCCTGGCTGGGCAGGCCATCTTCCCACAGGGTTGTTTATGTATTGTTTGTGTAGCTTCTCCACATCTGTAGTTGAAAATGAGCTATGGAATGGCTGACATTTAAAGCTGCACTTTAGATTGCCTCGTGGCATTTTGAGACCGAAAGCATCCAGGCTTCTGAAACCATCTAAAAGCGGAGTTTTGCTCCATGGGCTGTAGCAGGCACAGTAGGTCACAAGTTCAGAGGAAGATAAAATAGCTCTGAATGTGTGTGGACAAATGAAAAGGAAGAAATAGACAGGTCTTGTGTGAGAATCTGAGTTCACTGTTCAAGAGGGCTGAGAATCTGATGCAGTGTTTCTGGAGGCACTATGAGGAGCTTGCTTGTGTGGAAACAAGCAGCTTGTAAAGTGTCTCTGTACCACCTGGGCAACACACTGTGTGCCTGGAGAGGGACAAACAGACTGGGTCAGCTCTTGAGCTGCATCAGGTGAGTCCTGTAGTGATTTGTGACTCCTTTCCAAGTTTAATAGAGTCATTTGTCAAGTAAAGGACATAGCCTGCTTCAAGAAGCAGTGCTAGAGATGCTTGAATGGGGCAAGCAAGGAGACATGGTTTGCAGTGCTAGTAATGCTTGAATGGGGCAAGCAAGGAGACATGGTTTGCAGTGCTAGTGATGCTTGAATGGGGCAAGCAAGGAGACATGGTTTGCAGTGCTAGTGATGCTTGAATGGGGCAGGAAAGGAGACATGGTTTGCAGTGCTAGTGATGCTTGAATGGGGCAAGCAAGGAGACTTGGTTTGCTAGTATGAAAAAGGTGATTGCTCTCCCTGAGTGGCTGCTGTGTTTTTTTTCCCCCCAACAGCTACAGCTAGATCCAGTGAAAAACAGGCACTCATGTCTGAACTGAAGATAATGACACATCTCGGCCCCCACCTGAACATCGTGAACCTTCTGGGAGCTTGCACTAAAGCAGGTGGGTTGGGCTGACCCTAGGCAGCTTTGCTGTGGAGCCCCCAGTTGCTGTTTAACAAAGCACACAGATTTCAAGTCAAGGATTTAACAGTGAACATAAATGGGCAGAAGGTTTCAGAAACCTACTTTATATTTGGCAGCAGCTGCAGCCCTAACTCAGTCAATAAAAAATGTATTCACACACAATATTTTAATGCTTGACATAGTTTTCTACTATTTTTGAGCCTTTAAAAATTTCTTTCCTCAGTGCACTGCTCACTATTTTGTTTTTTCTTTTGTCAGGTCCAATCTACATCATTACTGAATACTGTTTTTATGGTGATTTGGTGAACTACCTGCATAAGAACAGGGACAATTTCCTGAACCGTCACCCGGAGAAGCCAAAGAAAGATTTGGATATCTTTGGGATGAACCCAGCTGATGAAAGCACAAGAAGGTGGGAAAAAAAGGAGTTAAAATAAGTATGAATTGCAGTTGGAGGAAGTATCATTACTAACTCTTTACTTCATTCCCCTCATTCACTGGTTTAGAGCCTTCCCTAATTCTTCTCATTAGACTTTTATTATCAGATTTCATAGATTTTGAAAGGTTGCAGCACTTTTGAACAGGTATCCTAAATCCATATTTCCCCTGGGTCTAGATGCCTGCAGTCCCAATACTACTGTGTGTTCTCCATAAGTGTCTTGAGGTCTTGAAGACCATTTCTACTCATAGAATGGTAAGGTTGAAAGGGACCTCAACAATCATCTAGTTCCAACCTCCTGCCATAGGCAGGGACACCTCCCAGGTCGCTCAGTACAGGTCACTCAAGGCCTCATCCAACCTGGCCTTGGACACCTCCAGGGAGGGAGCAGCCACAACCTCCCTGGGCAACCTCTGCAGAGCCCAAACTCTCTCAGTCTGTCCTCACAGCAGAGCTGCTGCAGCCCTCTCAGCATCTTGGTGGCCTCCTCTGCACTGGCTCAAACACTTCCATGTCCTTCCTGTGCTGGGGCTCCAGAACTGCACACAGGACTGCAGGTGGGGTGTGAGGAGAGCAGAGCCAAGGGGCACAATCCCCTCCCTTGCCCTGCTGCCCACACTGCTCTTGCTGCAGCCCAGCACTCAGTTGGCTGAACAAGAAGAAGCCAGAGGTTCTGCATGAAGACCATGAGAGGAGTGTTAGATCTGCAGGATGCTGTGTCAGGGGAGTCACCTGGGCCCCCCTAACTGACATCCTTGTTGTTTTTTCCCCCCATTTCAGTTATGTGATACTATCATTTGAGAACACGGGGGAGTACATGGACATGAAACAAGCTGACACCACTCAGTATGTGCCCATGCTGGAAAGGAAGGAAGGATCTAAATACTCTGACATCCAGAGATCTGTCTATGATCGGCCAGCTTCATATAAGAAGAAATCTATGTCAGGTAGGCTAGATTTGTCCCTTCTGCATACATTAATGCAAGGAATTCTTGCCTAAGCATGTAAGCTATTTGTGCCTTCTATATGGATGTAAACTACTCAGTCGTGTTCTGCAGACTCATGAGTATAAGGCAGAACTAAAAACTTGTGAGCATGTTCTTCACTGCCCTCCTGGAATAGGAGACATGCTCCTGGAGCAGAAGGGAGTCAGTTGTCTGCTTGCTGTTTTGCTGAAGCACTGAGTTGCTGGGCTCTGCATGGGGCTCTAGGCACTCTCTGGGGCAGTGGTCTTATCAGTCTAGTAGTATGCAAGATTTTCACAGAATTGTAGAATTGTTGGCTTGGAAAAGAATCATGTTAGGGCTTGCAAGGAACCTTGCAAGATCATCCAGTCCAATCCCCCTGGCAGAGCAGGGTCACCCAAGGCAGGTCACACAGGAATGTGTCCAGGTGGGTTTTGAATGTCTCCAGAGGAGACTTCACAACCTCTCTGGGCAGCCTGCTCCAGGGCTCTGCTACCCTCACAGTGAAAAAGTTTTTCCTTAAGATTATCAAATCTGTCCATCACCTAACATCGTCCTGTTCACAACTGTTAGACCATGTCCCTGTGCACCTCATCCAAATGGCTTTTAAACACCTCCAGTGATGGTGACTCCACCACTGCCCTGGGCAGCCTGTTCCAGTGCCTGATGACCCTGTCAATGAAGAACTTTTTCCTAATATCCAATCTAAACTTCCTCTGGTGCAACTTGAGACCATTTCCTCTTGTCCTACCAGTTGTTTCCTGGGGAATGGGATGGACCCCACCTCTCTACAACCTCTTTAGGGTAGTTGTAGGGAACAGTGTGGTCTCTGCTCAGCCTCCTCTTCTCCAGACTAAACCTCAGCTCCCCCAGCCTCTCCTCATAGGACTTCTGTTCAAGACCTTTCGCCAGGCCTTTTGCCCTGAATTTTGAGCAATAGCTATGAACAACAAGAATAGCAATATACAACAATGGCAGTGAACAACAACAATGAACAATTAAGACAATGGACAGCAATAGCAATGACAAAAAACATCAACAATATCAATGAGCAACAGTGGCAATGAAGAACACCAATAGCAATGAGCAACAATGGCAATGAAGAACAACTGCAGCAATGAAGAACAACAGTAGCAATGAGTAACATGGTAATGAAGAACAACTGCAGCAATGAAGAATAACAGCAGCAATGAGTAACAATGACAATGAAGAACAACTGCAGCAATGAAGAACAATGGTAATGAAGAACAACCGCAGCAATGAAGAACAACAGTAGCAATGAGTAACAATGGTAATGAAGAACAACAGCAGCAATGAGCAACAATGACAATGAAGAACAATTGCAGCAATGAGCAACAATGACAATGAAGAACAACTGCAACAATGAGCAACAACAGCAGCAATGAGCAACAATGGCAATGAAGAACAACTGCAGCAATGAAGAACAGCAGCAATAAGCAACAATG
>VWZE01019167.1:638385-752724 GCA_013396675.1 Eubucco bourcierii | reverse complement strand
CTTACCATTCTATGATTCTATGATTCTATGATCTGAACTTCTTCACTGGACCTCTCTTAATAGTTGACTCCTGCCTCTGGAAAGGTGCAACTAGAACTCAAAACAGGAACACTGTTAAATGTTCTTTTAGAAGAAACTTCCTAGTAGAACATTCTCCTTCCAACAAAATCAGGTAAGCAAAGCAAGAAAGCAACATCCAGAACCAGTCATTGCCACCTCAAAGAAGAAACTGCAGGAGAAATCGTAGAGGTAAATACTCAAGTAATAGAAAAGAAACATGAAAACATTTCCTCTCCTTGTTTGTGGCAGAATTGCAACTGTTTGCACTGTCCATTAGAAAAAAACATTACCATTGAGTATAATGAAGCAAAACAAAACCGCTGCCTAAAGCTGCAAGAACAGGCAGTAGAAAGACCTCATATTCAAATCATGATGCTGTCTCGGGACAGCACCTGTTTCTTTAAGGTCAGCAGAGCACCTTGCCAAAACATCACAGCAATGTATTTGTTGATGTGGGTTATACATTACTCAATATAATAGACACAGAATATCAAAAACTTGTATTAAATAATAAAATCAAACAGACTTTCTACACTCAAGGAGAGTACCTGACTCTATTACACTTTTTAAAAATGTGGCTTATTACAGAAGTCTACATATGTCAAGAATAATGCTACACCTACACAGTATTTGCCATTTATCTACCCCTGAAAAGGCAAAATAAATACAAATCTTTTAATTTAATGGGGCTGCTTGCACTGGGTCAGAGATTTTGATTAAATTCAGTGTTTCTGTTTTTCTGATTATCTGATTTTACCAGCCGATTATCTAACTTTACCAGCACTTCACAAATACAGAAAATTCTGATGTCACGCGAAGATGAGCACATGGTTATGTTTCTAAATTACTTGCAAATTGTAAAATTAATCTTAATATCATTTTACACTGCATGTTCTTTACTGTATGTTAGTACTTGAATATTTTAGTTACATAAAACTGCCTAATTATACCTCTAGAGAATGATTTGAAAAGCTCTGTATCTTCTTTTTTTTTTTTCTGAGTGCTAGTGTCCTTTAAACCATATGCATTGTATAGAAGGAAACAAATCAGCAAATGAGAACCAGCATCTGGCTCCTACCGGTCCACTTCAGAGCAATGATCAGGCCACTTACCAACCAGCATGCATGGCGCAGATGAGCAGCATGCCAAGACTGAGCCAGGAATGGGTAAGTGCAGGGTTACTGTGGGAGAGGGTTCCTGGGTCCCGCAGGCTACCAAAGGATAGAGGAGGAAAACAGAAGTCATTAGTCTCAGGTATGGATGGATGTCCAGGTGGGGTGAGGAAGAAAACAGCTTTTGATATGAATGCTAAACTCTCTTCCCTCCACCACCTCCTCTCCTCCCCCCCTTTTCTATGACAAAAAAGCAAAAGCCAGCTTCAAAAAGAGCAAGACAGGAATTTCAGTATGTTTTGAGACCGATTACTTAGATCATGTTTTAGTACAGATTTCTCAGTATAAACAAGTGTTTATAATGGAGATTCTCACACACTGAATAGCATTGAGTCAGCAGCCAATATCAAGAACAAGATACAGCACTAACAAGTTGTAATTTCTAGGTCTGCACATGTGTTTATAGTTTTCACACAGCCATCATGAATCACGTAACGGGATCCAAGCAGCACCCCTACACTTTTCCTTGTAACGTATATGAAATGCATTTGTCGCTCTGCTGGTCCTGTTAATAACTTCTTGCTGTGCATCTCACTGGAAAAACATTAAGGGTTTTGAGGTTACCTCTTTAAACTTACATTGCTCTGCATTTCCACTAACACTAGTGGCCACAAGTACCAGTTCTCATGAATGTGACAGTGTGAGGCTAGATAAAATATAACACACTATGCCATGTTTCTGTTTTCTCTAATGTAATCTGATCATCTTGCCTTGCATATTTTATGTATGTATTCTAATCAGTGCTGTGCTCCTTAATTATCTTTGAAATCTGCTAGTAAAATGCTATAGGATGCTGCTGTCATTACAGCCAGTGGAAACATGTAAGAAGAAATGCAATCATCGGTCTCAAAATATGAATCCATTTCCTCAGGCATCAGAATCACTAATTGTTGTCAAGAATGTAAGATCAGAGCACTTGTCAACTGAGTGGATGGGAGCAAAACTTACCATAATTCAGAAACAGGTAATGAACATAATATCTACTTTAAGATCTTCAAATAGATTTGCAAAAATTAAAACAAAGTCTTACCTCCAGAAATCATCCTTCTATTAAAAAAAAAAAATAAGAAAAAAAAATTCATGTTCAGGCTCATTAAATAACACAAGAGATATATGTGCAAGCAATCAGGCCCATAGATTTCTAGACAAAATGTTGTCAGAGTGAACAGGTAACTTACGAAGCTATGTGATGGTACTGAAATCCCTGCATTCCATGTTAGTCTGGAACTTGACAAAATTTCAGGAGGATTTTCTAGGCATACTGTTAGTGACACTCTTGTGTAAGAACTATTTTTTGCATTTCAAGGAAACATATTCTATAAACTTAAAAAAGCTAATTTTGACAGATTACTAGGTATTTTGATACTTAATAAAAATGAGCCTGTCTTCAGCATTTTGAACCAAAGGAATAATACAAGTTTGCTGGGAAATCTCTCTATGGTTATATCTACTTTCAGAAATAATGAGCTGAACATCCACAAATTTCTGTAAGCAAAAGAATTGTTGCTGATGACCTCACAGTATGTCTTTTAAGGACAGAAACCTTGGACTAGCTCTTCTAGTCCTATTAGCATCTGGATTGCATTAGATATGCTGTTGGAACCTAGATATGCTGTTGGAACCTATCTTCTGGTATATTTTTTTAATTTAAAAGACATAGTTCATACAATGACACTGCCCCATAGTATGAGCTGAAGTACTAAGCAGAGGTAACGGGAACTTTAATTGTAAAAGTGCACTAAAATGCTAATGTGGATACACACAGAACCAAGGCCAGAAGAAATTCAGTTCCATGCATTTCACCAGGAAGTTCTGGAAATAATTGCTGGGGAGATTTCAGTTTTAGTGGGATTAAGCTTAGTTTTGTTTTGCCAAGCTTTCAGAAGAGGCAATGTAGCTGAAATTTGGAAAGGCACAAAACATACCAAGACAACACTGGCATTATTGTTTTGTTGCTAGTAGAACTTACTTTAGTATATACTGCAAAGGAAGCATATCATTGTGGGACAGATATTTTTGGATTGTAAGCCACAAAATCAATCTAGTCTGCAGACATAATTCCTGTTTGCAAACTAGTCACAGAAACTGACTGAATTCCAGGTTTTGTGTCCAATTGACAAGACTACTGCTTAGGAAAACAGTTCTGTTTAAAGCTGAGCAAATTTAATGAAGGCATCACTGAGAAACACAGAACTATATTATACCACTCATTTTCTCAGTGCTAAAGCACTTCTGTTATGGAAATATAGAATGCTAGAGCAATTACCAGTAGGGAAATGTAAAATGCTAAAGCAATTATCATTTTTAGCATGGTCAATGTCTTAAACTTCCCANTTTTTTTTATATAATTATGGACATATTTTTAAAATAGAATTAAGAAAAGATATCATGGAAGAGGAGCTTGAGATCAGATCAATGCCTCATATTTTTCTTATCATCCTCCTACAGTTGCTTTATCTCACAGGTCTAACCTTCTTTCTTCTTCCAGAATAATTTTTAAAGAACTCACTAAAATTTTGAATACCTGTGAGCAACTAGGTGTTCTGTTTTTAAGGTGGTTTTGATTAACAGCTGTTCTTACCCCTCCCCCAGGCTTTTTTGTTTATAGCTCCTCCTCCTCTTTATGCAGCTTACAGCTAATTCTTCTTTTCCTTCGCGCCACCTGCTAATCTTCTCTGTTCTGCTTTCACTCTGTCTTCTCTCTTTCATCTACTTATTCTTGTCCACTATGACCTACTTCATAAAGAAGTTCACGTTTTGTCTTTTCATAATGTTAAAAAGTTTTTCTCCTACCCTTGCATTGTTTGTGGTAAACTTTTGAATTCTGTACTTGGATGCTAAAAGATAGCTGCCTTCTGGAGATGGAACTGAATTGCTGCACCAACTCAGAATTCATGTAAATTTGCACAGGTTTGAATAGCTCACTTAATCCCAACAGTCTTTTGGACATCCAGGCAGTGCTCTCAGCCAGATGTCAGACTGGAATGTTGTTGCAGGCAGACAACCAAAATCAGGAAGCCCTGCCCCGATGGATCCTAAAAACTAGGACAGTTCCAGTTAAAGTGAACTAAATCTATAGCTTTAAAACTTTTTAAAACACATTCCATACATATTTGAAGCCCAAGAATATTTCTAAGTGTGCTGAAGTATTCTACCTTTCACTTCAGCCCTTAAAACAAAATTACTCAAGCAGCAGATAATTTTAAAAACAGTCAGGCTGGCCCATGGCCAAACACATTGTGTTCATCTTCAGGGTACCACTGCTGGTCAGAAAGGAAAGAGAAAAATCAACAAATTACATGGTAATAGTTCCCACATACAATTCAAACCAGAAGAGAACCGAGGTAAGGATTGAGTCCCTCTAATAACATTGTTGAGTTGTTCATCAAGCTGTATTGAATTTGGCAACTGGAAAACACACAGAAACTCAATTTTGTTCTGCAAAAATGTTCCTTTGTGTAGTAGTATGAACACTAGGCAACGGTGTACTTACTGTGAACTACTACAGTCACTGTAGATAAAAACAAAATTTGCAATATTACAAGTTGTCATCTCTCCTGTAACACATGCTGCTAAGCCATAGGTCTTCGGGTTTATGAGATCAGTTTGATGCTTCTAGGATCATTCACTAGGATCAGTTGCAAACTGGCTAATCTTCTACCTGTAAGGTTATTTTTGAGTGTATTAACCACTTTGTGCACATCAACCTTTACAAGCAGTTAACAGATGGACAATTGATAAAGAATGCAATGTAACACATTCCAATAATATTGTCACATTTAATCCATTATTCTTTAACTGATACGACTATAAACTTCCTTTCAAAACAGAAATGTTTTTAAGAGTTCACCATAAAGAGTGTTTAAAACCAACATTTCCTCCTCCTCCTCTACTCTGCCCTGTTGAGGGCGCACCTGGAGTACTGCCTCCAGTTCTGGGGTCCCCGGTTCAAGAGGGATGGAACTACTGAAGAGAGTCCAACAGAGTGCCACAAAGCTGAATGGAGTATCTCTGTTATGACGAAAGGGTGGGAGACCTGGAGATCATTAACCGAAGTAAGACTGGGAGGGGATCTTATCAGTGCATATAAATATCTGAAGGCTGGAGGTCATGCAGCTGGGCTCTTTTCAGTGGTGCTCAGACACAGGGCAAAGGGTACAAACTAAAGCACAGGAGGCTTCATTTGAGGAAAAACCTTCTCACTCTGAGGATGCTGGAACACAGGGAGAGGCTGCCCAGAAAGGTTGTGGAGTCTTCTTCTCTGGAAACTTTCAAAATTCACCCCAACATGTTACTGTGCAACCTGATCTAGATGAACCTGCTTTAGCAGGAGAGTTGGATGCTGTTGATGTTTCAAAACCCTTCCATCACATTTTGGTTCATTAGTGTTGTTGTAATGCCAGTAGTTTATTCATTCTGTGTATTGTTCTATTAAACCCTCCTTATCTCAACCCACAAGGTTTTGCTCTGAATACTTTCTTCCCATACTACTTTGGGGAGGGAGTTTTGTGTGAGCTGTGGAGTAGGGCTCAGCTGCAGCTGGGCCTGACACATGACAACAGAAGACTATACAGACATCTAGAAGGGAAAAAAATGTTAGTGAAAAAAACCCCAAACAAATCAGAATAAATATTTATCACCACAAAGTAACATTTTTTTCCACAAAGATTTTTAGGTTTTAAAGTACAAAACATTTACTTTTGTGAAAATATCAACTTTCATGTTGATTCTACATTTTATAAAACAGATGAACACAGAAAGAGCTATTTAATATTAGAATACTAATTGTCAAAGGAAAAAAAAAAAACCCACAGAAAAAGACCCTGTGAAGTATTTACTAAGCTCATAATTTTGAATCCCTATTGTGCATATGCTGTAATCACAGGCCAAGCAAAATAAATTAAAAGGAAAAAACCCAAATCCATAGAGTACATGATAGTTACTTTGCTGACCCGTTCCAGGCACATGTCCAAGTTCCAGCAAAGGGAGTGTCCAAGATTGAAGACAACAGTGGTGGAGGTGGGGGGGGCAAATAAAAAAATTTGTAAGGGGCACCGCTTCGATCAACCAGCTGCTAAGTCACTGCCTGCTGCCAATCAAAGACTCCAATTGCCACACGGTAGAGGTTAACAGACTTAAAGTTCAGAAATCTTCCAGCAGATGTCCTCACGAGGCAGCCATGTCAAGGAGGTCAGGGAAGTCACCATTTAAAGAAAAACAACCAAACGGAGATGAGAGGGAAAAGAGAAATAAGGGTGATATAAATATACAGATATACAAATCCAAAGTATTTAATTTATTCTCAAGTGCCATATTAAAGAACCATAGGCAGCATGTTGAAAAATAAGCCTGTTACCTTAAAAACGAGAAGAAAAAGTTAAGTCACCTGAACATGTCCATAATTAGCACTTCTGTTTGAAGGAGCTGTTATGAATTATATAAAATTAATAATTGATAATTTTAATATCCAGGTGAAGACTGTTAATAACTATGAAAACTGTTTATTAACATTAAAACTCACCAGAAAAACTTATTTACAATGTTCAAAACACAGAGTTTGGAAGTTTATACACACAGAGAAGAGGTAAAACTGGAACACTTTAAGAGATAACTAGCAAATGCAAACATTAAAACTGGAAAGAAGTTCTTAGTTGCAATTATACCTCTCGCCCATCAGGGGACTTGAGAGGCTCCTTTCTGATACTAGGACAGAAAGGTACAATAGAATCTAGTTACAGAATTTCTTAGAGAGAGGCTTTGAATATTTACTTGTAAAATAGTATCAGACACTACCCAAAGCACATGGAGGGGTTGCTGTCAGTGGTCTCAAAGCTGTTAGAGGCTTTGGAGTTTTCTTGGGCTCTTTCCTCAGGAAGCTGGGAGTCTGGTACAGTCTCTGACCTGGTTCCTCTTGACTCCAAATTCAGCAGAAGACGTGCAGAGGGGCAGGCAGGATGCAATAAGGCAGTGGCAGCAATGACAGCAGCAGCCTGTTGTGTTAGCTGCTCATCCCTTTTATCAATGAAGCCCGAGTCTAATGGGCTTTTGGACACAGATTAGCCAATCGGAATGGCACTTTGCTAAGCTTGACCATATCAGGTCAAGCCAGAGCTTTTGATTTACTTCCCCCAGCACAGAAGGAGGGGAAGCAGGGGAACATGTCTGGGAAAGCCAGGACATATTCAGGCCTATTTTGGCCTATTTAGGCCTACCACAACAGTAGCATATCTGTTTCCAGTTTGTTAGGTAATTCTTACACCTCATTTGAAAACAAAACAGAAGGTTCAAAACAGGCTAA
The DNA here is from genome assembly GCA_013396675.1 of Eubucco bourcierii. Taxonomy (NCBI): domain Eukaryota; kingdom Metazoa; phylum Chordata; class Aves; order Piciformes; family Ramphastidae; genus Eubucco; species Eubucco bourcierii. Next base: position 745,194 of record VWZE01019167.1, on the reverse strand, counting down.
TGAAAAGTGTAAGCAGAAAAAAATTTAAAAAAGAGTAAGAACTTCAATCCTGTCCTCCTCCCTTCTGTTTTGTGGTAAATCTGCCACTAAATTTATTGTGTGCACAGAGCTGAAGCGCAGCTTTCTGCACTACTCCCTAGTGACAATGACATAAAAATGTTGTCACGGAGTTGTTATTCTTGGAAGTATAAAGTCCCTCAGGTATTTCAGGGAGACTTAAAAAGAACTATTTCCCTAAAATAGTGATCCTCATAATTACTGCTACAAGTGCAAAGTTTTGATACCGCAATTAAAGTATTTGACTTGTCCTTTTACGCAGTAAGTAGTATGTCCATAGTTAACTACCCACAGGCACCTACAAGATAATGATTCAGTCAAGTACTGCTTTACAAATCAGAGTTGGGATTCTTTACCCAGGTCTATGAGATGAGTATCTCCAGTCCTCAATCTGTTACCTACTTAAGGCAGACATTCACAAGAAGTCATTATCAAGGAAAGATAAATTCAGGAAGATGACTAACCGACTCTTCAAGAGAAGACACAGAAATAAGCACCAATACCTGGGCCTTGTTGGAAAACTACCCAACTAAAACATGTCAGTCATTACAGTTTGGCAGTTGGAAAGAACTTGAGACTATCTCAGATTTGGGAAAATGCTGGGAAGGTGGTTTCAATAGCTGGGAAAGACTTGTCTGCCAGAGGCTCCTTGGTAGACCTGTCACGGCACTTAGAAAGAGAAAGCATTGCTACATTCAGCTTACCGAATTAGGTCAAAGCCAGCATCATCAATTATAGAAATAGACTGTGTAAGAAATCTCACAGGAGTAGGAGTTTTCTCAGTATCTTGTCTGATGCTTCAACAGCATGAATGATTTCTTGCAGGTTGGTTGTCCTCAATTTTAACAACAGAAGTAAAACCAAAAAAAAAATATATTTTGTGTCAGTGAATGACGATGGTGAACAATACAGAAACTGTCACATTTCTTAATTGGTGAATGCTTTCATTACACAGCAGCATCAGAAAAAGCACATTCTGCACTTAGTTCATCCTGAGAAAAGAAGAATCCAGGTTCTATATCCTAAAAATAAGGTAAATACAGTATTAAGGCTATTAATATTTCCCAAGTAAGAATCTCTTCAGCTGTCATGCAAAATAATTATAACAATCTTAACCTTTCTGTTGTCCTATACTAAAAAAAAACAAACCAACAAACAAATGCAAAACCACCCACAGAATAATTCTGTGAAATGAAGATTTCCATTTAAAATACAGAAGGACAAACACAAATGAAGGACAACGGCTATGGACAGCTACAGTATAGTGTTAATTATTTAAGATTACTTTGCTAAGCTGTCTTTGTCTTGAATCCTAAGCCCCTCTACATTTAGCTATATGATAAGGAACACAGAATGAACAGTCCAAGCAAAGGCTTACTTTACTGTTCTCGAATAAAGACTTCTTATGGGAACATCCCAAGCAAAACCATAAAAAATGTTGAAGAAATCCCAAATGAAACCAGTTTCATTGCTCTGGTTTCATTATGTAAAAATATTCTAGTCAAATCTTTATAAACTGTGTCAACAAGTCATGACTTCCCACTCTTTCCCCAGCAGAACTATGTAAGGATAACTGTACACATGTCCAAGAAATAGAGGATGTCATTTTATTGGAGGTCCACAGGTAACTGCATCACATTAGGGAGTGGAAGAATCTTGTGGTATGGCACAACACAATACCTCACTCTAAACAATTAAACAGAAGGTTAAATGATATGCAACATGAACAAATCAGCAATTCTCCATTTTCTAGGCACCACTGATTAATTTAAAATAAACTTTAATAAATTGAAAAAAATAACATAGTCCGATAATTTGTTGCACTGTTTAAATAAAACAGCACTTTGAAAGTCACAAATAAAAAAGCAGCACTTTCTCTTAATACCAACACCACTGTAACACATACTGTAGCGTGGCATGCAAATCCATATCTGTAGTCTTTTTTTTTTTTTTTTGTATTAACAAATGGAATGGTAATTTTCTATCTCAAATATTCGTAGCATAATATGTAAGTGCAGATCATCCTGGCCACAAGTGTGGTAAGCCTCGACAAGTGTGTATTACAAGAGCATAGAACACAGAGCATGACACTCACATCCAAGAATCTCTCTTATTTGTACTGTACATGGTGCTTGTTACAGGTTGACATCCAACTTGTTGTATCCAACCTTCAGGAAACAAAGATTATTGACCGTTTCTGGTTTTGGTTAAAAATAAAATGCAGTCACCAAAGTATAACCATTAATGAATCTGGCCAAAAAAAAAAAAAAAAGATGCTATCCATAGTCCCATTGGAAAAATACCTTGTCTTTTTTAGTAGACTCCATCACACAAGGAAGTTTCCATTATAGGTATGTTACGAAGTCTTATAGTGGCACTGCAGTGTCATTCCTGTTAAGCAGAGATTTGTATAGACACCAAGAAAAGGTGCAATGTTCAAAAAAAGCTGTTCAAACTGAGCTAAGCTTCACAAGACCACGTACTGAGTCTTCATGCAATGAATCCTGGCTGGCTAGACTCAGGACGTGCATTGTATGGCTGTGTGTAATAGGACTTCCACTTGGCAGCATCCCAGGTGGTGACGGAGCTTCTTCAGGAGTGAGAAACTGATGACCTTCATGTTCCTCTTTTAATGGTATCATGTCTGTCAAACCTGTATCTGATGTGAGATTTGGCATAGATGATGGTGGTGTTGGTTGCCCTAGAGTTAGAGTTGCACAAGGCCCACTGATAGTCTTTCCTGGTAAAGGCAGCTCTTCACTAGTTATGCTTGGCTCACTCTGTAGTAGGGGGGTAGCAGCAGCCTGCAAAACGAATTTAGTGCTCTGAATGCACTGATCTTGGTCACACTGTAGAATGGAAGGGTGTCAAAATCATATAAGGCGAACAAAACAGGAAAAAAAGGGACAAAAAGGCATGGAATATGACAAAAAGGTATGGAAAAGAATGGGATGTGAAGAGGGAAAAAAAAAAAAAAAAAGAGAGCCATTAGTATCATTCCATGGTTAGCCACCCAAAAATCCCATTGCATGCTGCCCAGGAGGGGAAAAGAAAAAAAAAAAAAGCAGCATGCAAAACTGAGCCAATGCTTTGGATTACTATCAAAGCAAATTATGATAAACATTTACAGTGTTCACTTAAGGGTATTTTGTGAGTGCTGTAATTCAAATGCTTTGCTTATTCTTGTTTGAGGCTGGAATGCCTAGCTGCAGTTTATCTGTAACTGACTGCACTGGCCACCTTGAATCCTCCTCCATTCCAGGTGAGTGAAACCACTTCCACACTACTCATTTTACCCTATAGAAGCTAGCAGTTCAGAGACAGGCCCAAAGGCATAATCCAGGCATCTTTCCAAGTTCCAAAACAGTAGGCAAGCGTTTAGCTGGAAATTAAGATGTTACAGAGGTTTTCCAGTCACAAGAATTCCTTTGATGCAGGTAGCTTTACAAAGCTGGTAATACAGCCTCTGTGAGTAAAACTTCCCCTCCCACCCCAAATGAATATTTCAGAGACTCTCTGGAAAATATCCTATGCTATACTCGATATTGTAGAGGATGTGTAGAAATGAAGCAGTATTGCAGATGCATTAATTTGATGTCAGCTTTCATGATTTTTAGACTGATTTTTCATTAATTTTTGACAACATAAAGAACCAAGGTGCAAGTTTTCTGGCAAGTACTTTCACAATAACAACCCAAATTTATCATTATATAAATCAAATTAAGCTCAGCATTACCAGGAACACATCTGGCTCTACACCTAAAAATTGTTTATACATAAATTATCATTCATTCATTGAGAAGACTGGCAGGTGTTTCAACAATGTTCAGCTAGCTAAGTAGGTAGTACACCTACTGCCAAATTAAGTTTCTTTAACACAAACTGATGTAATTTTTGAGATCTTCCAAAGTCAATACATATTCGTTCATAACCTTGCCACTTACAATATCTGCAGATGTTCAAAATCCTGTTAGATTCATCTGCCATACTGCTGTTTGGCTGTGCAAGGGAAACACTACAGTCAATGGATACAACTATAAATCCACTGCAGCAAAGAAAACGTGGAAGTAAGCAAGAAAAGCAAAAAAATAGCCCCCGAAGTACAACGTGCCTATTCCCTGTTGTTATTTCAAAGATTCTGTTAAAGCTGTACGTTCTGTTTTATGACTGATGCTTTTGCTCTACGAACTACTCAAACACATTACAAATTCATCATCTCTTCAAGATATGCCTGATCATAACCATTACTGCTAACATCACAGCAATTCCCTAAAACACCTATCATATAAACCCCACTGTGCTACATTTCACGCAAACTCATGGAAAGAATTTTACATCGCTATGCATCACTATGAATGGCTCCTCTGGAATTTTCAGGTCCTTCGCTTCCACCACTGAACAGCTTAACAACAATGCGCACACATTATCTTCAGAAAGCAATCAATCAGGCTACTTGCTCATAGTAGCAAAAAACTTTAAATATATCTAAGTGATTTAAGACACCCAGATCAGGTACTTTTTGACAAGCAGAATTCTTATTCAGTTATGTATTTTCCAATATTTAAGCTTTTAGAAAGAGAAAGACACTGACTTCCTGTTACATAATGGAGTTCATCTGTGTTGCAAGTAATTTTCCCTTCACAGAATGAGGGAAAATAGCCCCAGACATACAACTGAAATAGTCCCACGTAATTTCAGAAGGATTACTCACAGACTTAAAGCCAAAACCTCGCATAAGTACCTTACTAAGAAGAATGTGTCAGCATCTTTTAAAGTCAAGCTTTCAATTAGTATTTCAGTGTGAACAGTTCATTCTTGGTTAATATACTGTTCATGCCTGTTTACTCCAACTGAACTATAGCCTTTCAATGAATTTTACTGTGCAGACCTTAACCTGTTCACTGAACTTTCAAACTTCAAAAAGGACCACCAAAATCTGTTTTCTCTAAAAAGCAGTGGCCAAAGAGCACGTTAAATAACAAAGAAATGCCTATAACCACTGGAATACAGTGAAAACAAATAATATTAGGAGCTGACTTTAGCAAAGCTTGAGCATTGATGTGCAAAAGGATGTGTTGTGTTCCAGGCAACACAAGCATCCAGTTTTAAATTAGCCAGAGGTAATTTACTTGGACTCACTGTATACCCTCAATTAATTTTCTTCTTACTGAACTCTGCGTTTCAGTGGTATCAATACTGAAAAGATAAAGTAGCCTCATAAAACTTTATCACACAGGGTGTTGTAAAATTTTCTCAGGTGCTACGTATCTGTTCTTCATTTTCACTTCTCTAAAGAATCTCTTCTTATCCAGATAAGTTTCTTTTGTTTTGCTTTTGCTTGTTTGTTCTTGTGTTTTGTTTTTTTATCCTCCCTATTTAACAATGACCAACATGGCTATAAATAGTTTTCAGAAATTACTGGAGTGGGGTATATATTAGAAATGTAGATGTGTTCAAAGCTCTCAAAAAGATCTGATAGAAACAACATATACTGTACTACGCAGGTAGACTATTCTGGAATTTAAACAGCCAACACAAAAGTAAACAAGGAAACCAGATCTGCTTATAGGGTTGGCAAGGTGCTTTTTCTTAATGCCGTATTTCACTCAACTAAATGAAATTTGGGACCAAAAGTCTTAACAGCTATTAATCACACGAATTATTCAGTGCCAGCATTTGAAATGAAACAAAAAAGCCTACGACTGTAACAAAATGGGAAGCCAGGCACTAAAATCTAAACAGCCAAAAATGTACTAGAGAAATTATTCCACCCGTACTTTAACTCAGATCTACTGATTTTATTTTCCACTTACAATTTTCACTGTTTTAGAGGAACAGCAGACTCTGAAGGTTAAGACAAATTTAGTAAGTTCTACAAGTACACAAGTTCAATTATATGTGCACAGAAATTTTTTAGCACACTCAGTATTTTCACATCAAAAGGCACAGATTAAAACAAAACAGACAAAACTTAAAATCCTGTGTTTATTTGACAAGTAATAAATAACTAAAGCAACAGTATTTTTCTGTCTGCCTTTGTTTTTTCCCTGAAGAAAACCCATTTGTTTTTTCACCTAAGCTACACAAAGCAGACATGGCAACACAGGAGTACATGGCAATATAGTTTTCACATTTCTACTGCCAAAGGCAGCAATTATTTACTTTGAATTCTAAATTAATGTTGTTGAAAATTTTCTACACACTCTACACAATAAAATGAAATTATATTCTATGGTTATTAATGTTCTCTGGATCAGTTCAATTCCTATTTCCAGAGGTGTTAGAAATACTGATGTGAATACTTAAGAGAAGTCTTTCCTGCAAGGTAATGAATGTTGCATGTGCACTGTTATGGTTCATACAATTTTCAGTGGTATATATAAGGGAACAAAAACTTCAGCTAACAAATTTGTATCCATGAAAGGAAAGGCACAACTGGAAATAAAGGAATTTGGCACAAAGAAACTACCTAAACACTGAAGAAGAGAAGTCTAAGAAAACTGGTGTACAAGTAGGTTTCTTAAGAACAAAGAAATTAACCTGTCCTGACAGAGACAGATAGAAGTAAAACCTATCAATTTATAAAGGCCCTAGAGAATTTCTGGAGACAGCAAAAGTGAGTCAAACCAATTCCTCTTAAAAAAAGTACACAGAGTGAGACAGATTCTGTGTTTCTTCATAATGCATTATTGAAGAATAAAATGTTCTGCATCATAATCGAAAAATCAACTCAGGTTTTTAAGAGAAACCTAAGTACTGAAGTGAAGATCTAGGCAATGGTAGCTGATGAGTTGATGGAAAAATAGGATTGTTTTTCAGACTACAAAGAAAATAAACCTTAAAATGAAATAGAAATGGAGAATTAAATACAGAGAAAATTATATCATAACAGGAGACATACTGTGTTTCCTGTGAAAAAAAATTCTTCAGAACGAGAAGAGAATCAAACTAATGAACAGGTTCTAAAGATAGTATTAAAACGCAATAGGAAAATAATTTGGAAATACCACATCTAAAGATCATGAGGTCCAAGTGAGCATGCTTGTCAGGTGGATAAGGATATTAAGAAGTTCGCTAAAGAATTTACCAGATTGATTGAAAATTACATCGGAAAACAGAATTAAAAATACTGGGAATATACCAGACCAAAAAAAGCCCCAAACAAAGCAGTGCGCTTCCAGCCCTCAAAAAAGTGAATACAGTATCACAGTATCACAGTATCGCAAGGGTTGGAAGAGACCTCAGAGATCATCAAGTCCAACCCATCACCACAGCCCTCAAGACTAGACCATGGCACTAAGTGCCATGTCCAAACGTGCCTTGAACGCCTCCAGGGACGGTGACTCCACCACCTCCCTGGGCAGCCCATTCCAGTGACAAATTACTCTCTCAGTGAAGAACTTCCTCCTCACCTCCAGCCTAAACTTGCCTTGGCGCAGCCTGAGACTGTGTCCTCTTGTTCTGTCACTGGTTGCCTGAGAGAAGAAGGTAACCTCCTCCTGGCCACAACCACCCTTCAGGTAGTTGTAGACAGCAATAAGGTCCCCCCTGAGCCTCCTCTTCTCCAGGCTAAACAGTCCCAGCTCCCTCAGCCTCTCCTCATAGGGCTTGTGCTCCAGGCCTCTCACCAGCCTCGTTGCCCTTCTCTGGACACGTTCAAGCACCTCAATGTCCTTCCTAAATCGAGGGGCCCAGAACTGGACACAGTACTCGAGGTGTGGCCTGACCAGTGCAGAGTACAAGGGGAGAATGACCTCCCTGCTCCTGCTGGCCACACTATTCCTGATGCAGGCCAGGATGCCATTGGCCTTCTTGGCCACCTGGGCACACTGCTGGCTCATGTTCAGGCGGGTGTCAATCAGCACCCCCAGATCTCTCTCTGTTTGGCTGTTCTCCAGCCACTCCGACCCCAGCCTGTAGCTCTGCATGGGGTTGTTGTGGCCAAATGGGGTTGTTGTGGCCAAAACAGTTTCAACTCTTAGTAAAGTGAGTGAGATACTAAGGAGAGAGTAGGAGAAAATGCTCTTTTATAAAGATGTAGAAAAATACCAAATCTCAGTATGGGTCTATGACTTTCTGAGATTGTCACAGTGACAAGACAAGCAGAATAGCTCCTATATGAAATATTTAAAGTCTCAAAGGCAAAATTACCACAAAAACCATTACATACAAATATAGTGTCCTGCAAATGGTATCCTGAGTAAGAGGGAATACATTGCACTGAAAACAAGTTGTCTGGCAAGTTTAAAATTAGTCTGATATTTATTTTGAGTTTAAATGCAAAAATGGTGCTATGTTAGAAGACGTATTAAAATAAATGAAAGCAAAATGTAATACCTAAAAAGACGTAAAGAATTACTAGAGGCTAGTTGGGTGAGGTAAGAATTCTATTTACACAGAGACACAAGTCACTGAGTAAAAGATTTGAGGGAAATAAAAAGGAAAGAGAGAAGGAAAGGATTAAGAGAAGACAAGTGAGAAAAGATCTTATTAAAATCTTACTTTAATATCAATGGAAAGAGAGACATTTTTGCACACTATATGGGTTAATGTAAAGACTATGCATTGCAGCCTGGAATAAAATCCAAGGAGACACATCCTAAAGCTGTACTGTAGCACGTTTCATATTTCTAAGAAGTTATTTCCTGTATTCAAAAGCATAAAAATTCCTAAAATATAGTACAATTATCTATTTTGTTTGGCTAAACCTCTGCTATTTAAAAAGTATGTATGGACTATAATGTACACATGTTCTTAAGTCACGGACTTTGACTTTGCTTGTTCTTATCTGAAACAACAATAGTACAAGCTGCAGTACCGGGTAATTCATTATCCTTCCAACTTACCAGTTCTTTGTGGTCTACCTGCCTCAGCTCTAAGACAGTGGTTTTCATTTTATGCCTCTGTTGGCCTTTTTCCCCAAGAGGTATGTAACCTTCCAGAAGGGAAGACTGAATCATATTCCATCTTTTCCCTAACCTTTGTGAGTGAGGCCATGAAGTAAAAAGGAAACATTTTCTTTGACAAAAACATCCCCTCTGGTGTCTTGACTCCATTGGAGTCTTGAGTTTGAGCTAGCCTTTATTATTGCAACCATCAGTCACCACAGGAAATGCTGATGTTTGAATCTGAACTTGTAGCAAGAGGGTCTCTAGAAAATTTTGCAGATTCCTCCTCTTAAAAAAACAAACAAACAAAAACCAAAACAAACAAACAACCCCAAATAAACAACAAAACCCCAAAACCATCAGTCAAAAATCAAGCAACTGGATGCTGCATAACTAGTTTTACTTCTATCATGAAGTGTACTACACTCACTGCCTTTCACTCAAGAACCTTCTGCAGTCCTTTTCAGGGGAAAAGGCTTGTGTTCCCAGTGCTCTTGTTCCCAAACTTCTTCAGAACAATCTAAGACCATGTGCTGGGAAGAAAGCCGAAAGAAACAGATACTGTAAAGCCTGGAAAAGTACTAGGGGTCACTTCATGGGAAAAAAGTTTAAACAGAATGATGAAGAATGACTTGATTATTTCTGTCTAAATTTAAATCGGAACAGGAAATCTGATAACTGAACAGAATGGATGAAAACAACAAAGCTAGCAGCAAGGTGAATTAATTTCGGTAGAAAAAAAATAATCGGTTGTGTGGATAAGATTGAGATCTTAACTGTGAAAATGGGAAATCAGTTTTGTTTGCTGCCTTATGAGAGAGGAAAGATGGGAACCTGAAAGCAGACACAAAGTCTAATGAGAAGAGCAAAAACATTGACCTTAGAACACATAAAAAGGGAAATGTGAAACAAGAACAACTCAAAAGCAAAGTTATGTCCCACTGCATTGCTGCCAGCAGGAAATTAATTTATAATTTCTTATGCTTCAAACAACTCAGAAAAGTATGCAAGACTTTAAATAGGGAAAATAGTGTTAGAGAGGCTGGGAAACCAAGAACGTCTTCAACAGTTTACAATAAAACTCAAGAGGAGAAATTTTAATGGTGATAAGCCAGCTGCCACTAGAAGCCAGTTGGTCTTGGATACAGACCAGGAATAATACCCTGAGAAAAATGGTATTACAGTCTTAAAGACATTCTTCCACACCAAATGTGACATACTACCTTTTCCAAGCTTTTCCTGAGAGATTATTTTCAGAAATGAAAGCTGTACATTTTCAAGTGGTTCTGTTAACTGTTAAAAATACTCAAGCCTTTCCCAGTTCCCATATTGTGATGTTCTAGGATCTAAGTTCAAATCCTCGAATAATTTGTGCAATTACAGGTATTCCTACCTATTTGATGTAAAGTAGTACCATAACAGCTTTATCCATTTCTAGAAACAAATTTAGTCAGTTTTCTATCAAACTGGCACAAGTTTTTTTCTCATAAATATCTGCTGATAAAATGAAAGTGTCTCCTTACAATGCAAGTATAATTCTTATAGTTTTAAGATAATGTAATACCAGAGACTTATTGTGGGTCAATGAACCTCATGAATAATAACCTCTGACAAAGTTAGAAACTGTGGGCAATCTCCGAAAAATCTCAAGTTATTTCTGAGGTTTGGTTTCACTTTTCTTTTTTTTTTTAAGCCCCTTTTTTCTTTCTGACTCTTTTAGAGTCACTTTTCTTTTCTTTCCTTTTTTTGTAAATTTTGCATGCAGTATTACCTTGTTCTGTATAAATGCAACCCACAGAACATTCACAGTTAATACTGTGTCTATAATATATTTTCTCTTTAGGAAGTCTAACAAATCTTCTTGAATCCTTGAAACTTAAGTAAAAACAGCTTAGGAAATACAGAATTTTTTTTATACTAATTTATCAGTGAAACTAAACCTAACCTGTCTGGGAAGACTGAGTTTTTCTTTTGTGCAAGAGAAAGCCCAAATTATTTCAGAAGGCCTTGTAGACAGTTATTTTTTGGCAGAGAGAGAGAAGTGTTCACCATTCATAACTTCGTTGGCAAAGTCTTAGAATCCACATAACATGAAGATATGTGGATAACAATTCAGAAACAGGTACATATGGAAGATGCTTGCCTTTGGAAAAAGATTTCTTTCCAGTCATTTTCTTCTTCTTGATATGGGAAATCCTACTTTCCATTATGATAGCCAATGCTATCAACAAAACCAAAACAAAAACCTCTCAAAAAAATGCAAACGAAAACCCTAACACCAATCAAAAAAAAAACCAAACAAAACCCAACTACAAAAAAATAAATAAAAACAACCCAAAATTAATCAATCAACAACAACAACAACAAAAACTATTGGCACACTTTGAAAGATGTTTAAAAGTTTTTGTAACAATCCAGTTGCCACATTTTGTTCATTGGAAGTTCAGTGTCCTCCTGCTCTTTCTTCCAACACATTTCTCCCCTAGAAACTCCTCTTTGTTCTTTTTTGCTTTTTATAACACATTAGTCTATGCAAAACCACAGTGTACAAGCAAAGGAGTAGAGAGAATATGAAGCAAGTGCCATACGAGACAACAGTTAGTTTGAGAATGACGAACCAGAGCAAGTCCACGGTACTTGAATGTTCCAGTTCAAAACACAGCAGGTGTCAACAGTACAAGTCAAAATGCCAGTATATTCAATATATCAGTGTAGAAAAGCCTCTCTTATTTTATAATCCATGAGCAATATAGCTATTACACTGTGTGAAACAAACATTAAAAAAAGCCTTGGGTACTTCTTCTTTACTGTTAATAGACAAGTCATTCCACACAGAGTATCAGCTGTATCCACAGTTAGTTATTACTTGATTAGTTCACATGAAAGTGGAGAAGGAAAACATTCACAGGAATCTTGATGAACAACACTATGGGATGATTCCTACCATGTTGCTCTGAGATTGTGTGGCCCCGTACATAGTAATGCCATTTGATGGTCCTGCTAATTGCGGTGTATCTGGTTGGATAAATCCTCTTCTGTCAATTAAGCTACAGAATAATCAAAATAAAGAAAAAGTGTTAGAGTTATTTTATCAATAACTATCTCCTCTCAACAAGAAGGAAAGTTTTCTATCACACAACAGACCTTAACACTTCACCAATGCTTTCAAATGTCCCCTTTTTTTCAATTGAAGTACAAGACTTCATTTCTTCTCATCAACAAGGCAACTGTTTCCAATTCACAAGTGTGAAAACAAATGACAAAACTCACTAACGCATCTTTAACCTATACTTATTTAGAAGGTTCTTCTGTTACCATTTTTCACTCTTCTAAATTAAAGCTACTTAATCACAAAATTTAGGAAGAAAGAAAGAGGAACTTTTGCTCAGACAACTTACTTGTCAAATACCATGACAGATACTTAACACTGCTTCCAGTGCTCTGCTATTCTTACTGTACTGGTGTTGGCTGGTATGGAGTTCATTTTCTTTCTAGTAGCTGGTACAGTGCTGTGGTTTGGATTTAGAATGAGTATAACTTTGTAACACATTGATGCTTTGTTTGTTGCTAAGTAATGCTTATCCTAAGCCGAGGACTTTTCAATTTTCCATGCTTTGCCAGCAAGGAGGTGAACAAGAAGCTGGGAGGGAGTATAACCCTCTAAGAAGGTGACATGGCCGACAGCCAAACTGAAGTGCCTCTGCACCAATGCATGCAGCATGGGCAACAAACAGAAGAAGTTGGAAGCTACCCTGCTACAGGAAAGCTATGACATAGTGACAATTACAGAAATTTTGTGGGATGAATCCTATGACTGAAGTGTGGCTGTTGATGGCTACAAGCTCTCCAGAAGGGACAGAAGAGGAAGAACAGGTGGAGGTGTTGCCCTCTATAGAAAGAAGTGAACAGAATGTAAAGAATTTTCAGTGAAGAATAGCCACAAGAGGCCAAAAGCTTATGGGTAGACATTAGGGATCGGAACAAAACAGGGAGTCTTGTGGTAGGAGTCTACTACAGGTACCCAAAGAAGTGAAGCCTATTGATGAAGCCTTACTCCAGCTTGAGGAGACATCACGATCACAGGCTCTCGTCCTTCTGGAGGGTTTTAACCACCCATCTGGTGGAAAAGTAGCACTAGCTAACTTCAGGTAATCCAGGAGGCTCCTGGAGTGTCTAGATGACAACTTCTTAAAATAGGAAATTAACAGCCCTACACAAGAGGATGCGTTACTGGACCTGTTGGTCACAAAAGCAAGTGAAGCCATCAGGGATGTCAAAGCTGAAGGCAGCCCATGGCAAACAGCCCTCAGGGACAAAGGAGTGGAACAGAGCTGGCAGATCTTTAAGGACACTCTCTACAGAGCACAACAGATCTCAAACCCCACATGTAAGAAATCAGGCAAGGAAAGCAAGAGAACATCATGGCTGAGCCGAGACCTGCTGGTTAAAGTAAAGGGAAAGTTGGGACTACACAGGAAATAGAAGGAGGAACAGGCACATTGGAGAGTATAGGGAAGACATCCCTGCTGATTGCAGGGGCGGTTGGACTGGATGATCTTCATCAGTCCCTTCCAGCCCAGACCACAGGATGTCTAAAAATGAGGGAGGGGAGTTGGCCATGAGAAGTGGATTGCTGCTTAAGCTCTTGTCTTTCTTAAGTTTTATTTCCCTTTTTTTGTTATCTTTAAAATTATTATTATTTAAATTATGCAGCTACAACCCATCAGATTAAACCATGACACTTACCAGTGATACACCCATAAAATTTCTTATTTCCAAAGAAAATGTTTTGTGGAGAAATTAATAAAAGTAGGTTAAAGTATACATAAGATTATTTTAAAAACTTGTAATAATAAAATGGAATAATCTGACCTAGCTAAAGATTTTGTTACATTTTCCCATATAGTTTTACTCTCAATTGGAAAACTCTAAAGCTCACTTAGGTACTGTTAGATAATACTCATAAAAAGCTAATATACAGACTGAAGTACTATATTCTACATGTGTATTAGCTCCTATCACTTCTATACAAGAAAAAAAAATACAAACTTTTCAACTGTTTATGCTTCAATTAAAAAATATTGTTAGTTAAAAAAAAAATTATATGTACCTTCAAATTATACTTCCATATATTTTAAACCATAGGTCAAAACTGCTTTTTTTCTTGTGACCTAAACAATATCTGTAAAACAATAAACTCTGCTACAGAATACCAAATTTCAGCTGGAGGATTTAGAGTTACTAAGCCATAATGACAGAAACACCTTAAAACACCAGAGAGTTGAAGTCAGCATAGAACTGTTTTTATTTGCTGATTATGATATTACAAAATCACTAAGGGTCAAGATGGCTTTGATTTTATAAAATAAGAACAGGATGCATAGAAAAAATCTAAGGCATTTCCCCTCTCAAAAGTCAACAAGACTTCCACCTCTTGGAGACCAGTTTAAACTTGCCCCATTATGGTCTTTATGGACATGTAGATTTTCATGTACTTTCAAAGCACTTGGAAATCCACCTGAGATTACCATCTGTCATGCGGAAAGCATTTTTTCAAAAATCAGATGCTTAAAAAAAATGTGATATGATTTATTTTATCAGAACACTAGTTACAACTACACTGACAGCTCTGGATCAAATTAAGATTTGAGAGTTCATGTCGAGGATATGTAAAATGGATTCTGAACTTGCTAGCGTAGCTTTCAGGATGAGAAACATGACTTCTATCAGATGTGAAAAAAGTTTGGATTATTTACAGGTCCTCTCTTAAATTGCATTTCATTCCCAAAGGCACCTGAGCATTTTGAATTTTAAGATGCAACTACTGCTAAATAACTTTAACAGAATTTAAGGAAAAATGATAGTACTTAGTGACTCGGGACCCAGCTGAGATTAAAAATAAAAAAGAACAAGCTTATAATTTACATATTACAGTTAGTAATTTTACACTGTCAGTCACAAAATATTGCCCTGCAGAAACTCCACATATACTTTCTCATCTATTTAAATAAGTTACATTGACACATGCATTTCAGGAGCCAATGGCAGCCTGGTCTCATTGTGTGCTGCTACTTGCATCAGCCTAAGATGTTATTTCAAATACTGAGAGACATTATGTAGTTTTAATAAAGATTTTCATTTTCAGTCACAGAAAGGAATTCAAATCATTGCACTAAGTTTTTAAGTCAAATACCTCCACGAGAAGCAAAACAGTAGAATTAAAGGGTTGAATTCAGGCATGAGTAATCTAAGCAGGAAGCAGAAGCAGGGTTAACCTCTCTCACCACAGCGATTGCAGTGTTAACCTAGTATGTGGAATTCTTCACTCAGTTGTCTCCTTAGGGAAAAATGTCAATCTCTCCTGTTGACCTTCAACTGCTCATAGAAGAACCTCTTCTGATGTTCATAATAGCAGACAGAAATTCCACTTCCAATAAAACACTTTAGCCACTGGACTATAAAGTCCTTTACTTTCTTCTCAATAGTTCAGATTCATAAGTACATAATTCCAGAAAGAAGAAAGCTGCTTCAACTGGTATGTCACAAAAGTTACCTACAAGAAGTCAGCCACTCTCTACAGAGGAACTGCGTCTCAACTGTACATGTAATACATGAACCATCTAATCACTAATCATTGGAATAAAAGAGAATTAAGACTTTTCAGCTGCCAGTTTTAATTCTCTAGTCTCAGCTCTGTATTGCACTTTGTTCGAGCTGAAAAAACATGTGCAATCTTGAGTATACAAATATTTTGAATGTTGAAAGTGGAAATGAATGCAGCAAAAATTTCTCTTTTTTTTTTTTTCCCCCTTTGGAATTGTTTTCGTGTAAGACCACAAAATTCAGCTTAATGTATGCATGCTAACAGTAGTACAGATCAAGAAAAATTACTGTCCATTTAAATAAACCCATTTATATTAATTATCAGAATAATTTTACAATTAAGGATCCTAAATGCTCCTAAACTCTTGTCACATCTGTTACATTTACAACAGTTTAATGAACTTTCAAATCACCCATCATGGAACAGCCAACTACTATAAAACTTTTACTGATACAAGTAAACTGTAGTGATAAAAGTGCAAGCATAATATAAACAAGTTTATTTTCATTCCAGATGTCAAACTGAAATATATCTTACAGAATCCGATCCACAGCTTAGTTTAACTACAATTTACCAACTACAGAAAAAAAAAAAAGCCCAACAAACTTGCAATGGACAGTAAATCACAACTTTATTTCTGTTGAGCAAGCTCAAGCCATCGGAAATAATATTTTTCTCATCAATAATCATGTGGTTTCATTTATACTAACAATATTTTTCATACTCTTACCTTGGAGAGAGTGGCCCACAGAGTGCAGCACAGCAATTTGTAAAAATGTTGCCGTAACTGTATGGATTATAATTTTCTTTACCCCTTTTATTTGACCATGATCCTTTAATCTGAAGAGATATGAATAAGATGCATCACATATAATACAATACAGAAAATTCAGGGTTATCGAGGCAGCAACATACTACTGAGATCAGAGGCAGACTAGGGAAAATTTATGATCACATCTACTAAACAGCTTAGAGCTTTGGGTTGCTGTTTATGAAAGGCTAGACCTTAAAATCTTACAAGCAAGCACATGCTTTAACTCCATAGATTTAGACAACCCAGAATCTGAGAATCAATATATTCACAGTAGGAACTTCAGTATCTAAACATAACAGTCTAAGTTATATTTTACAAATATTATGGTATGTTCCACAGAGGAAGTTCTATTGCAACATACCCTTAAACCTGTCAATAGGGCACTCTTCTATGCTCTTGGGTAAGTTCTCAAGCTGTGCGATAACACACAACATTATCTTCCCTAAATATCACAAATGGCTCTAAAATACTATGAAGCAATCACAGCCATTATCACCTTTCAGCACATACTACATTTTCTTCTAGACAGTCTTTTTTTTTCTGTTTGTGATTTTAACAGTGACCTTAATACCAAAACATGTGTTTGACAGTCCCAAAGATGTTACTTTTATATTTGCCAGACACCTATGAAAAAAGGTACAAAGGGAAATTGCAGTAAAATAATTTTAAGCTTCTGGTAATTAGATTATTTGGTAAATTCCAACAAGTTAGCTAGGAAGCTAACGGTATAGACATTTTTATTTTCTCCTTTCATCCACTTTATCTTTCTCCTTTTAGTTAGAGGACACATGAAGTCTCTGTACACTGTTAAACATAATTCCACACCAAAACAGCAGAAACCTATGTGCAAAGTAAGACAACTATAGAAGTGAGAAAGTTGTCCTTGAAATTAATGACATATTCATTGCCAGAAGCTTTAGACCTCAGACTGGCAAAGACATTTAAAAGCAAAAATACAATAAAATAAAATAAAGGATGAAATTCTTGTTTTGTGAATTCAACACTCTGCAATTTTTACATTAATCAATTTCTGAGTCAAAGAATATTTAGGATTACCAGTGAAAGAGAGATACTGAAAATTATTTAGCAATTTCCTACTGCATAGGATATATTTGCTTCTTTGTCCCCTCTCTGTTAATTTTCTTAGTTCAAGATACATGTCCTATAGGTGTCAATTTTGTAATGAACATACTGGGAAATTAGCACATTATCAAGCCACAAATAATACAGACAAAAACACTTATTCTGATGTTTCAAATTGAGCATGACCTGGTTATTTCTTTCTGATTCTGACATTCCCAAAATGCTGCAGGCATGTATAGCTTCTCTAAGAATAACAGAGAAAAACCTCCTCATTACTATTTAAAAACATATATGCAGAAATATACTATGAACTTACATCTTCATTTGTTGTTTGATTGGAGCTGATCAAATACGTGTGAAAACCTGAGAGGCCAACAATGGACCATACTGAGAAAAAACACACCACAGCTTCTAGCACAGTAATTGAAAGTCAAGGATATATATGCAAACAGAAGAAAAAAATATCCAATAACAAGTAGATATAACCAGATTCAGTGTTATCAATGTGTAGACCACAAGTTCCTTGAGATCTTTAGGGTACTGCGAAGTGGTCAGTACATGCTATTTCAGTAGATGGAAAAAGGCTAGAAACTACCAAGGAGTGGTTCTGATCTCAAGTCCTGAAATTAAATTTTTCATGGTCACCTTATAAAAGTCATCCCACTTGTAATTAAGACAGTGAATTGCTAAGTAATAGCAAATAGTAAATAGTGGGATGAGGGGAAGACCAAGCACAAGAGAGGCAAACCAAGGCTAGATGAATACCAAAGATTGAATAGATTCGTTTCTACAAATATTTTGTGCACAATGGACTCCTGAGTCAGGACTAAAGGTTCAGCAAACTTCATCTCGGTCATAGGTTCAAGCTGTTTGACTCCTGTCTTTCTTCTGTTACTGAAGTCAAGATGTTGATATGGAACCTAACACTAGCATCAAAGAACACTAGTTAAAGTACAGTATGAAGTCCACTTCTCTCTCAAGTTTCTATAATAACTGCATATATTCTACATCTCAACTGTGGGATTGCCTGAGATAACTCCTGTTAAATCTGTGAGCGTAAATAGGTGGAGTGAGATTGAATACTGAAAACATAGCAGCATTGCAAAAAACTTATGTTAAAGGGGAAGACTACCAGTTCACATCTTGTTGTGCTGCTATTAAGCAACAGCTGAGGAATTACAAGAAGACTCTTTGAAGAAAGCATCAGTCTGAATTACAAGAAAACCACACACACAAAAAAAGTCACATAAGAAAACTTCAAGTGGGAACACCAGCCATCAAAATTCGCACTGGTACAGCCACAAAGCACTTTTCTGGCATCTGCCTAGGCCAGACAGGGCACTCTGTGTCAACGTTTAGTCAGCATGAAGACTGCAGACTGCTAGTGTGGGGTGCAACATACAGGAACTTGCACCTGAGGTAAACATGAGAGCTTGTCAAGGTAAAGATGAGAGCTCATGGGGTACTCTCACCCGTGTGTTGTAGTGAGCAAGAGCACCGATACCTGCAAACGGGCAGCAAAGATGTGCATATGCATACGTGTGCACCACTAGGACTTTTCAAACCAGTTCTTACAGGCTTCACAACCCAAATGTTCAAAGTGGTAATCAGGCTTTAAAAATGAGATTGCTGTACTTGGAAAGTTAAGTCGGTGCTCAGGGCTGTACACACCTAACAGTTTGTATCATTCCTTTAACTCTGAAGGAGTCATGATCTCAGCACTGACAATAAATGTGCGTCTAAAGTTTATGTAATTTAGCATAAAGAAAAATTTTCTGCGGCAGGAAACCTGCTATAATTTTTTATTTGTATGTTTTTTTAACGTACACACGATAACCATGAACACAGAATGCATCTGCTTTGAGAATGTTTTCTGCAGAACTTCTGTAGTTCATTTTTTTAGGGAGCATGAATTAACACCAGAAAAGGCTTCGGTTCCTAGAAAAATAGATATACTAAGTCAGGGACATGGAAGAAGAATAGGATAAAAATAACCTGTATACTAATGATATAGTGACCATTAGTGAAGTCAGATTCCAAGACAACATCAACTCAAAATATTCCAGACCAAGGAAACAGCCTTAAAACATACAAAACCATCCTTATCCCTGACCCTATCAACAGAAAAGAAGTAATACAACTCTTCATCATTATACAGAGACACAGACTGGAAAATGCAGCAATATTTGTGATAAATGATCCCAGTATCAGTTAACAGTGAGGAGTTTTGCATTGCAGCTCTGCTCGCACATAACGAATTGGGAAATACATGAACTGTCTGTGTAACTTCCCCTAGAAGCTACTTCACTTAGAGTGGTTTAAAAGCCTCTCGGTTCCTCATCAGAAAGGACTTCTTTGCCCAAAAAAGAAACATCTTTCATTTCCCCACACCAAGACCTAAAAACATCTCTAGAAGAGGTGGTTTATGTTAGGTCAACATGACTTCATTACTAAAAACGAGTCCATTAATTAAAAAAAACCCAAACAAACAAAAAACCCAGAAAAAAAAATATATTCTCAACATAAAGCATAATTTACTAGCACTACAGGGTATAACACTCCCTTGGTGTCTTACATGGGATTTTTAGCAAGATAGAAATTACAGTGTTCCCTGTGCCTGAACTGATTAGCTTAATCCAAAGCAGCATTCCCAATACTATCTGTAAAATGTGTTGGGTGGGTTTGTTTGTTTGACTGTTAGGAATTGTAACCAAGCTACTAAATTGTTCAACAAATCACTATCAAACCAGGCCATTTCTACAAGATGTGCTACTAAGCCTTTCAAACCAGCACATCTCTGCATACAAATTATGAATAAGCAGTCCATTATCCCTGTACAAGGATCCTCAAATGAATAATTAACTACCTTTTGATTTAAGGACAACCGAACAGCTATTCTTAGTTTGAAAATAACTTGAAAGAACCATCTTTCACATAAAGCAACTGTACTTGTTTTAACTAGAAGCTACTGGTGCGCTATATGAAATAATATGTTAGAAAAAAAATAAATTGAACAGTGGCTTTATTTAAAAAGGGAGTTTACAGCTCAGTAGCTCTACCTGATGAACACATACACACAAACACCTGTACATTCAGAATTTGGAGAATACGACTTTTGGAAAGACTGCCTGGCAAGAGAGGTCTTTCTTTATGCACGACGACAAAACACGGAGTAAAGAGTTTTCTCTTCCTACTTTTCTGTGAAAAAGTAAACTGTGTGAGGACTTTTCCTTGGCACAAGAACAGGAAAGAATTCTTTTTATAGTACCTTTGTGAGAGATGTGAATGGTTTATTCATACACAAACCATTCAAAACACACACGCAAGGAGCAGGAAGTTTATGGCCTCTGCAGAAACGCAAGAAAGAAACTGAAGAGTAGTTATGTCAGCTTCCCATTTTTCCATTATGTTACCTGCTTTCAGACAGAAGGAGCCTTTTGCATTGTCACCAAGTAGAAAATATACATCAAGCTGCCATGAGGTAATAAAAAGAATATGGAGTCTTTATAGAATAGAACCACTGAATGTTTAGGTTGGAAGGGACCTTACAAGACCATCTAGTACAACTTCCCTGCCACAGGCAAGGAATTTTTTTTGTTGTTTTTACTAGGCATTGTTGCTCAAAGCCCTGTCCAACCTGGCCTTGAATACTTTCAGGGATAGGACATCCACAACTCCTTTAAGAAACTTCTTCCACTACTATCACTGTAAGAACTTTGTTAAAGTCCATCTAAATCTATCTTCTTTTAGTTAAAAAACATTACCCCAGGTGCTGTCACTATAGGCCCTGGTAAAAGAAGTCTTCCTGCCTTTCTTTATATGTTCCATTTATATAGTGAAAGACTGTAATTAGATTTCCCCACTCTTCTAGGACAAACAATAGTAATCTGTGTGTATGTATGTATATACTTTAACGTAACTTTACAGAAGCTGATACTTGAAAATTACTTCTTTAAAAGATAGTAAATCAAAGTAAGTTCGCTTTTTTTTCAGGAATTGAGCTCAGAGACAGCCAAAAGTTTGAGGGTTTCCAGAATCTGCTTTTTCTCTCCTGAAGAGAATCATCCATTTTGGGGTACTTTCTGTTGCAAAAGCAGAAGAATTTTTGAATATTTTAAATGAAAGCACAGCATGGGTATAGTGCGAGATATATTTATGAATTCCATCACAAATACACAGAGCATATTTCCATTACGCATGGAAAATGCAGATCTTTGTCAAGAGTATTACTCTGCAAATGATGAAAAAAACCAAAAACCAGTTCAAGTTAAACTCTCTTTTCTGCCTCCAACATGTGGTAAGAAATACTTTACTGTGCAGGAAGTGAAGAAATAAAGTGATAAAGTCCCAAACACACAGTTCCAATAACAGCAAGAAAACAAGCAAAACCACATCTCAGATGTTATTTTACAACAAGATCTGCAATTTGTTTCAGTGAAAGGATATCTTGCAGGACTGTCCTTCAGGGCATTGAGGAACCCTGTTTGCTGAGAACCTGTAAAAACAGAATCCAAAACGACCAGCTGAGTAAGAAACTGGACAAAAGCTGCTTTCACTGTAGTTGACAAAATTAATATTTAGTAACAATCAAATAATCATAAAATATATTTACTAATATTAACCTGCAGTTGTTAATAGTTATAAATAATAATGTTAATCTGATGTTCTCAAGCAGCAACAACAGTAGAAAAAAAAACTTTAGTAAATTATCAGATCTATCACCCGCAGGATTTTCCCAGTCATGTCAAACTGATGTGCACATACTTTCCCATAAGCAAGATTTTTGATTATCCTTGTTCTTTTAAGATATAATATGGAAACAACAACAAAAAAAAATTATAAACTATTTTTTAATTTTGAAGTTACACTTTTCAAAGTAGTTTTTTTCACTTAGAAAATACATCTATAAATCCATATTCTCAACTTTCCTTCCTGTTTTGGAAGTAGCCAAATTTCTCCAGA
Source organism: Eubucco bourcierii (assembly GCA_013396675.1). Lineage (NCBI taxonomy): Eukaryota > Metazoa > Chordata > Aves > Piciformes > Ramphastidae > Eubucco > Eubucco bourcierii. The sequence goes on along the minus strand of VWZE01019167.1, from coordinate 722,786 downwards.
ATATAATCCAGGTCCTACTGCACCTGCACAAATGGTTTATCTAATAGGTTCCTATTGCCTCTAGGCACATAACAGAGTATCTACCAGCTGAGAAGAGTTCAAGAGCAGTATGATCCAAAGAATCTGAAATGTAGAAGTATCCATATGGTTTCTACAACTATGTGATATTAATTAAAAAGGGTAATTTGACAATTTGTTGATTGCAGCAAGTGAATTAGTTTGTAGAAATTGGCTCATTGTCACATAGCTATAGGCACATAGCATTTTACTGCATAACTTAAATGATTTAAATACATCAGACTGAAAGTCTTTCCCACACCAAAGATTTCCCCTTAGCTAAATTCATCTGAACAATTTTATGAAGACAAAGGAATCTTGTCTTTAAAACAAAGAAGAAAACATGTGTGTGTATACACATACATATTCTTTAAACCTGTATGGTCAATTTTACTGTTTGCCATTTAAAAGGGAAAGTTATTTACCTTGTATTTCTGAGCCTTTTCAAACTATCAAAACTGGTTTTTAGCCTTAAGGCACAGGACTAATGGAACCTTCCCTAGCATCTATTTTTAGGATCCTTAATGGCAATGGCAGCAGGTAGCTGTGATCTCTATTCCCTACTGCTGGTCGCAATCTTCCAAGTAGTTCCAAGTGCACAGAAAAGGAAGACTTCTCACTGCAACAAACAACTGAAACACTGACGCCCCAAACAAAGCTCACTACTGAAATTTTGTCAAGCTTGGGGAGACAAGAAAATCTCAGAAGAAAGTGTCTCTGATTAACAATTCATTTAATTCTCTTCAATAATATTATGTGACCATATTCTTAACCCTGGAAAGGAGAAATTTCTAATGAATGCTTCAGAAAGTCACAGAAAACAAACAAACAACAACAAAAAAACCCAAACAACTTAAGAAGTATCTCAGATATCACCTCTTAGGCGCATCAAAAAAAGTATAAAAAAACCAGTTTGCAAGGCATATTTTTTAAATTATACGAATTTCAAAAACTTGTGTAAATTGAGAGACATTAAAAAAAAACCAAAGAGGTTTTCTATATGTAATCAACAAAGTCATAGAAGGAATTTCCCTACCAGGATGAACCAAAAAGGTTTTCACTCCACAGCTTGATGTCAGTGCCTACAAGTTCCTATAAGTATCCCTCATTCCTTTCCTAAAATAGTATCATCTAACACAGGATATCTATAACAAACTGCTACTGAAGGTAATTTTGCTAGAATTGTCTTCATAAAAACTAGGAACAGAATTTGACTGAGTCAGTAGGACTTCTCTAGAACCAAGAATTTTGTATGGACATATAGATATGATTTTGAAACACTTCAGGAAAATCATAGTTCTAAAAACTGAGCCTATATTCAAATTCACTAACACAAAGCAGTCTATGCGCAATACAGTAGTTCAGGTTAGGTAACTGGGAATCCTATTCACTGGCTAGCATCACCTGAAGGACTGTAGGGTTGTGAAACAGAAAAAAAAAAAACAAAACAGTTACGTGGTGAGTATTAGAAAGGTAGATATGAGCACTTCTGGAAGCACGGTAGCCACAAAGAGAGTGATCAACACTCTAAGCAAACCTTCTTTGTAAAGAGCTTTTTTTGGACACAGCCAAGTATATAGTAGTCAGATTTATAGTAGATAAATTTTAAAGCTGGGCTTGAAGCTGAAATGCAGCAAATAAATATCAGGGAATGAATCACAACTCTTACCTGCTCCCATTGCCTTTGAGAATCAACCAATGTTTAGAACTAAGGAGTTCTTTAATGTCTCATCCAAGGTAGATAAACCTCCACAGCAAGACTATTTTACAGATGATATACTTTGACAATTCAGAATTTAACATTTACTGTACATTACCTGTTAGTATTGTATGAATGTTAAGTACTTCTCAACTACACAAATGCACAATGAATTTCTCTGCTCTTTGTCTAATTCATATTTAGAATTAGGTATGGACACTATAGCTAAAATTCGCTGGATAAATCTATTTGACAGAGAACATGGAACATTGGCATAAAATTGGTAATTCATATGCAGAAAAATTAATGGGGAAAAATAGTACTGTAGTCTTTGTTTTACAAAGGCAGGATAGCTTCAAGAGTAGCTCTACATTGTCAGACTGGTAATATTTTCAAGTACTAGATTCCAGCGATGTAAGGTACCAGGAAAAGAAACCCTACATTTTCTTCTCCTTACACATAAAAGGTAATTATGACCAAATGAACTTCAAGGATACAAGTATTAATGAAAATTGGTCTCTTCCCAATAATTACTTTTCCCTTTTAAAATAATATGCAACCCCTATCTCTGTTCTTTCAACTGGCATTACAAATGTTGTATCTGGCAGAAAAACAACATCTGGATCCAGACACCCTCAAAATTAGGTGTTTCTAATGCTAGCCTATGTGCTAGATTTTTGTGTTGTAGGAGTTGCTCAGTTCTCCTATCATTTTGAGAAACACAAAAAGGAGTAGTTCTGTTTTTTGAAATACAAGTTTTCTCTACACAGTGTAAGCAGCTTCGGAAGCTCAGCACAACCTTTCACATTTTTCAATAAAATATTCTCTAAAAATTGCCATTACCAAGTTAGTTTTATACATGTGTCATGAACTTCAATTATTACTTGTATCAAGTTTCCATTGCAATATATAATACACATAATTACAAAAATATTATATACTCTTCAAAGCAATATCCTATATAAGTGAAAAGAACACTCTTAAGCTTCCTAGTGATGGTGAGTTAAGAACAAAACCAACAACATATAAAAAGTCTTTAAAGACAAGGCACGTAACCTATCACCATAAGTTAGAACATCATCATCGTATAGATGTACGCAAAAAAAACTGAGAAGAGTCTTGACCTCAAACTCAATCCAGAATACAAATCAAACTCATAAACATCCATCTTCCTATGTCTTATCTAATTAACTCTTTCATGAATGGGGTTACTTTTAGAATGTCTATGTAAATGAAAATAACATGTTAAAAAGAGGTAGAAAAGAAGTAAAACTAAACAGCAAGCAATAGAAAACATAAAACAGCTCCAATCTTTTTCCTAATAATTTACCTGCTATTTTGGATGGCAAATGACCCCATGCTCACAATCAAAAAAAGGCACACACGAGTTCTTTGGGAACATTATACTACCTGTATACTTAGACATGCAGTACACATGCTACTTTTCCAACAGATTTTTTTTGTCCTCTTATGGATAATTAAGAAAAATTAACAGTATATTAAGATAAAGCCAACACTAGAGAAATGAATACCACGATCTGGGTCTACTATAGGCCAGAAAGGGACTCACTAGAGACTGTGAAGCTTCAAGAGAAAAGGCAAATAAATAAATAAATAAATCCTGAATGATCAAAAGATTAACTTAAAAGTAAAGAACTCAAGCAAATGGCTACATACGTAATCTGATTTCACCAGCATACTTACGAAGGATGACGTGGGTGATAACGAATGCAAATATAAAGACTGTCAGAAAGGACAGAGATAAAATAAACATATAAAAAAATCTGTAGTTTCTTTTCCCCACACAGTTGCCTACCCAGGGACAGTGGTGATCAAACCGTTCTGAAATGAGAGGTAGAAGAAAAAAAAAAATGGAAACCAATTAATAAGATGCTGTTCATTTGGAAAAAAAAAATATCTGAATACTGTATTAAAACTCATGATTTAATTGGCATTTGCAATTTAGCCACAGACAAAGTCTTACTTAAAATGGAAAAAATAGGAAAGAAAAATAAAGAGTATTTTAATGAAACCTTACAGCTTTTAGAGAAACCAAAGCACAGCTGAGGTGAGGTGAGCTCCTGTTCAACTAAGAGCAGTACTATGATAAATTGTGAAGTCAGACCAATAAGCTTATATCTATCCACTGTCAAAAGAAGTGGTACCAACTCAACTGTATCTCAGTTTTTCAAAACAAGGGGCTTTTTTTCTTGCAGTGACTCTTCTACAAAAAACTGGAGAATCTGATGTTGTTTTATTTATATCTGTTATGATCACACCTCTGACTTATGTCTACTATCATCTCATCCATCCATTATGGTATATGAAATATTTATACCCTCCCACTTCCTTTCACTGCTTCATTCAACATAGTCTCCATTCCAGACCACTCTCACAGTTGGCGCAGTCACACTAAACTACTAGAAATAGGAAAATCATTCACAACCATTTTTCAAATGTTAAAATTCAGGCAGTCATTGCTTGTACTTCTTACGGTTCTGGGGTTAGTTGTTCTGTGAGGTTTTTTTAAAATAAATTATTTGATCTTGCCAGAATTTTCTGTAAACCATAAAAATTGGTAGTTGTCATCTGACTGGTCTGTTACCCTGTACTGGTGTATGGTGAAAGTCCAAGCAAAACAGAAAAAAGTATCACTTGGGATTTTCTGACTACATCAAGAGGCTCTGCTTCTGCTCTTCATGAATCCCAACCTTCACACAATATATTTTTACTTTGAATGCTGTCCATGACACCAGTTTATGTATTACTGATTGACAGGATCAACACAAGGGACACAAAATTGTCTTTTACTTATGTATAAAGCAGTAGAAAAGCAAGCAAAACAGTAACAGAGTTAGGATGAAACACGGCAAGGTAAGGCACCAAATTGTTACTACATAAGGCTAACTATAGTGATTAGGAAAGATGCATCACCAATTGTCCTAATACTTTACCATCACCCAGATCCACAGTGGCTGGTTAGCCATGGCTACAGCAAGGATTTAGAGAACTCTTCCCAGCAACTAGAAGGTCCTACTCAGTGTGTCCACTTTGGAGACCTCACTTACAAGTCACTGCAAGAGGGTCCAGCTTTTTATATTGCCGAATAAACAAGTTTACCTGACTTCAGATGCGAAAAGTTCTGATTTCATCCTCCTCCTGGATTCCTCCACAGCCCGGCCAGGGTTCAGGGAGAAACCAAGGGAGTGTCTTTATCTATTTGCCTTTAACCATACATCATGTCAGAAGGCTAGACAGCCGACTTCATGGCCTTAATGGTCTGCATCTAAACAAGGAAAGCTGAATACATTCTTGCAACATTTCATCCTCACTAATGATTATATTTCATGTAAGCTACATCTTTCATTATTAATAAGGCATATTTCACTAGTGAGCGTATGTATTTTGTTAATGATCAGATACCAGTAATCAATCATAAGCAGTAATCAACTATTTTTATCACATTCAGTCCTTTGATTATGTTTATGAGTGATATAAGACAAAGGGTTGTAATCAATCATAAGCAGTAATTAACTATTTTCACTACATACCCTTTGCACTATGGCCTCTTTTCCTTTTACTAAATCAAAACCTTTCTCTCTCTCTGAAATTAACTCACTCGTGAAATTGGAAAGGTTAAGCTGAGTAAGTGCCCCCAGCATGGGGGAAATGCTTCAGAGTTGGAATGCAGCAAAGGGAACGATTTGCTCTGCTTCTGCTCAGGTGGCCTAGACCACCACTCTCCATATGAGTTTGATGGGTATTAGGAACAGAGGTATTGTCAGGAAATAAAGTGGCATTTCCTAATGTTCCTCCAGAAAGAGTACACTGACAGAATTATATATTTTTTTTTTAATCAAATTTGAGATCATGAGTCAGAGCTCTCTTACTCTCTGATCCTTGTCCAAATCCTGTTTTTTTTTCTGTGACTTTTTTGGCTCCACTTACATACGATATCAGACTATCTTCAATTTCAGAATAAATATGCAAGCTGTAAGTCCTTAAAGCCTATGATTAAAAGGCACATCTGTCCAAGTGCACCAGTTTGTTTTAACTACGGTTATCTATGTTAAAGAACTACATTCATTTAAAAAAAGTTTAGAAATCTGTTTTGCAGATTTTTAAATTTAATAGACTTTTAAAAATGGTTTTGCACGACAGCTGTTTGAACTACATGTTTCTACCATAAATCTGTTTCAAATTCCAGTGGGGATCTTCCAGGTGAAGTTACTGAACTTTCTTAAAATAAAGCTTCAGAAATACTTTGATTTAATAAGTGCTGCTAAGAATACCAAGAACTAAACACTCTGGTATCTAAGGGTAGGCAATACTATCTTTGTTCATAGTAATACCGTTGCATTCCCAAAGTAAGATGACACTGCATTTGAACAGTTCTTATTTTCACTTATTTGTGCTTCTGAACGAGTCCTTACATTCCAGTAAACACTTTAGTTAATGGGCACCTAACACAACATATAGGTGAATAGTAACACAAAGAAAAATACAGTTACAGGGCCTTTTAAATAGCATATTCTTAGGGTACTCTTGTACCCTGTTGTTTAAGTAAAAGATAACCAAATAAATCACTACATGTTTTTTGAAGATTAACTCATGTACATACATACATTCATTGTCTTCTATGCTGACACAGCAGAAATCAAATTATATCTAAAACTCGGTGTCTAGCCATGAAACAGTATTTAAATATATGTAGACATGTATTTGACAGATCCAGATAAATTCACACACACACCCCCTTGTTGTGGTAGGCCTAAGCAGGCCAAAATAGGCTTACACATGTCCTGGTTTGCCCAGATATGTTTTTCTGTTCTCCCTCCTTCTATTTTGGGGAGAGGCAAGAGGACAAAGAACCTGGAGCCACTGAGTCTAAGGACCCTGGCTGTCTGCATCATGTTGTGACTAAGGTACACACACTCAGTTTGTGTATGCCTTGTTCAAGGCCTGTGTTCTGCCCTAAAAAGGGTGAAGCAAGCCTATGGCTTCACCTAATATGGTCAAGCCTGGCAAAGTGCCATTCTGATTGGCTAATCTATGTCCAAAGGCCCATTAGTCTAGGGTTGTATTGATGAAAAAGCATAAGCAGGTAGCACATGTTTTCTGCCATTGTATTCATGTGCTGCTGCTGCTGCTGCCTCATTGCATCCAGAACTGTTTGGAACTCCACAACCAGCAACAGGCTCTAAATGCCTGCAGGCAATTGGCCTGCATAGCCAGCATGACATTGTGCCAAGACTGCACATTGCACTGCATCCTGCCTGCCCCTCTGCAAGGCTTCTGCTGAATCGAGAGTCAACAGGAACCAGGTCAGAGACTGTGCCAGACTCCCAGTTTCCTCAGAAAAGAGCCTGGGAAAACTCTAAAGCCTCTAACGGCTTTGAGACCACCAACAGTAACCCCACCACATTTTGGGTACGTTCCAATAATATTTTGTGAGTAAATACTTAAAGCCTCTCATAATTCACTAATTGCCTTCTGCCGTAAGCAGAAAGAAGCTTCCCACGTCCTTCTAGTGGATAAGCAGGATAATTAACCGCAAGCGGTAGAGTGACCGCGAGAATCCCTCCAGTATAACAGTTGCATTTTCTAGTTACCTCTTGAAGTATTCCAGTTTTGCCTGTTCCCTGTGGGTGTAAATTTCCAAACCATGTGTTTCAAACCTTGTAAATAAGTTTTCTGTCGAGATTTAACGTTAATAAATAATGTTCGTAGTTATTAACAATCCCCATCTGGATATCAAAATCAATATAGATTATTAATTTTGCATCATTCATAACAACCTTCCTACCCATAAACAGACATCCACATATATTTATACACTGACATATAATTCTCACTAAAGACTGACAGTATTTTTAACTTATTTGGCACTCCCATTGCTGTCTTCAAAGTTTATTGGTAAACTGAAAGGCTTTGCTTTCTTGACGAGTACCTTACTTTCATAAATCATTGTGAAGATAAGTAACTACATTAAGATCTTTGTAAGACAGAAATGGACAGGAAAGGTTGGATATAAAAATTATGGCCAAACGAACAGATTTATACCAAGCATAAACTTTTAATGCCATTAAAAAATGTAAACTCTCTCAAATCTAGAGTTCTTTATTCCTACTTAGAAAATACCATGGTTTATTAAGCATTAAGGAAAAAATAACACAGTATCTTAAAGGTTCATCTTTGGCACTCCAGATGCCTGCAAACTGAACAACCAATGAATGGCAAAAGAAAGACCTAATTACAGATTCACAGAATGTTAGGGGTTGGAAGATACCTCAAAAGATCATCTAGTCTAATCTCCCTGATTTACCTTCACTGAGAAATGAAAATGAGAAATGAAAAACTACTGATGATGAGGAAATCTGGGGAATTCTGTCCCTCATAAACCTCAAATGCAGAGAAAATATAAATGTAACTGATTATTATGAAAATTAACAGACTGTTTAGAGGCAATGACTGCAATTCTGGTTTAAATATATAGGGTAATGTGTTGATGTATTTGATCACACACTTTTAACAAGGTTAGTATAAAAATATTTGAAGCAAAAGAAGAGAAGCAAAACATTGTAAATTTAAACTACTGATAACAAAAAGTACATCAGAAGTTTTAATGAGGGAAGAAGAAAACTGTACAGGCTGAAGTTTGTCTGTGGAGCCATCCCACAGATATGATAAATCATCCTTCTGCACTCAATTTTAAGCAAAAGTAGCACTGTATTTGCCTTTGGGATCAACCCAGTTGGGAAGTACTGTTACAGTAGACGGTCCAGCTTCTCCTGGTTTGGAAGGCCTGTGGACAATCTCTTGCCTGTGTGTTTAGGGCTCTTCATGCTTCGGCTAAGCCTGTTGTTCATTTCACCCTGTGGGAAGCTGGTCGACAGATGAACTTTAAAACTATGGTTAATTTTCCATTGCCTAACTCTCCAGAATAGCTCACCACAATATCAGACAAAGACCAAAGCTGACCTAAGTGAAGTAGTGAAACCACACTACCAGAGAAGGGATGAAATGATCCTTTCAAAAGCACCAAAATGTTAATTGGTTGTAATGCCAACCTTGCTACAGGTCAACACTAGAACTGCAGCACAAATCTAGTTTCAATTATTTTTTGGGGGTCCGAGAACAAAAGCTGAAGCCAACAAAAAAAGACCGAGAATATCTGTGAATTATCAACAAAAAGATCGGTAAATGGAGACTCAAAACACTGCTGTAAAGACCAAAGACACCTCAAGAGTTGTCAGCAATCCTCAAACACTGACTTTATTATACTAGTCTGTCCCAATTGATCAGCAAGTTCAAATTTGCATAATAACTTCTGAGAATAGTTGTCACTCCCCATACCAGATCTAAAGGGTGAGGTTTCATAAAGTAACTGCACCAGTCCAAAACTTGGTAGCAGTGAAGAGATGACAACATGCTGCTTTTCCTGTCGCTTATACCACTTCCTTCTTTCATGGTCTAAGTTGTTGGTGAGTCAGGTCAGCTCCCTGAACTGGCAAGAAAATAAAAAATGCAATTATTTTGTTAATTGCTTAGTGAGAAAAACTGACTTATCGATTCTGTGTGTTACTAAGGACTGTGTGAAAGCACAAAGGAAAGAATCACACAAGCAGAGGAAACAAAACAAGAGCAAAGGATGAAGCAGATATTGTCCCTTTGGAAGCAGTATACTGTCAGTATGACTCACTGTTCTCATTAACACTCACCTAATAATATTATCTGCTAACTGGATGGCAGAAGAACATACAAGCTACATCATATTTCGCACATTTCTTGTGTTTAACCTTTCCTGAAATGCTTACATTTAAAAACTTGCTTAAGAAACATTACATGCTGGATATCTCAGATAAAAAGGAAACCAAAAACAAATCCCATGTTCTTAAGCAATGGTCTTACAGATGGAGAGCGTTTCCTTCATAAGCCACACCAAAGCATATTCCTTGCTGCTCAGAAACATCAAATTTCTACTTTTTCACATCACAGCAGGTAGACTCCTTAAATCCTTAAATGTTCAGCTTCCATTTTTCAATTCCTGCACTCCAGGAAATCACATATGAAATGACCCCAATGCTTTACTTCCTCTTTTAAATCATTTAATTAAAGCTTTATAATTTACAAGGAACTAAAAAAAGCATTTTAACATGGAACATTTGTAGGCCAGTTTAGTTCTTCAGCTTCCCTGCATCTGTTCGTATTGTGCCCTCAGAAACATTTATTATTATTTATGAGGTGTCTCTTTTTAACTTTGCTCAACTGGTTCACCGCACACTAATGTATATTTTCTAAAGCTGAATGTGCAGGCAGGTCTCAAAAAAAAAAAAAAAGTTGCAAAAATATCTAGGTCACATTACTAAGTGATTCCAATGAACACAAGCTAGAAACCACTTGACAATTCTTCCATGCCATTCAAGTAAAGTGTAAAGGGTAAAGACACAAACCTAAAGGTCCTAAGTGCTGGTGAATGCCTTAACACATGCATCCCAGAACTGGAAGGAGTCAACAGACCCATCCTGGTTTCAATTAGAACAGAACTAATTCTGCTCACTGACTTTACTTTTCAGCTCAGCCTCTTAAATAAGTGAACTTCCTGAAATTAATGGCCTGTTTTCACTGATAGCTGTCTGCTTCTGCTACTGACAATGTTCAATGCTTGTGGCTAGTAAGTCGAGAGAGGTTCTCCTGCCCCTCTATTCTGACCTGTTGAGGCTGCATCTGGACTACTGTGTCCAGTTCTGGGCCACCCAGATCAAGTGGGACATAGAACTGCCACGAGAGTCCAGTGCAGAGCCACGAAGATGATTAAGGGAATGGAGTATCTCTATTATGAGGAGACACTGAAGGAGCTGGGGCTCTTCAGTTTGGAGGAGACTGAGGAGAAAGCTCATCAATGTTTATAAATACGTAAAGGTGAGTGCCAGGAGGATGGAGCCAGACTCTGCTCAGTGATGCCCAATGACAGGACAAAGGGAAACAGGTGGAAATTGAGGCAGAAGAAGTTTCATGTAAACATCAGGAGGATTTTTTTCCCTGTGAAGGTGACAGAGTGAAGGTCACAGAACACTGGAACAGGCTGCCCAGGGGAGTTGTGGAGTCTCCCACTCTGGAGATATTCAAAACCTGCCCAGATGCTCTCCTGTGTGATCTGGTCTAGGTTATCCTGCTCTAGCAGGGGGGTTGGACTGGATGATCTTTTGAGGTCCCTTCCAGCCCATGACATTTTGTGATTCTAGTTAGTACCAAGGACTAGCAAGCAGACCAAGCTCACTGCTAAATCTTGTGTACTATATGAGGGATGCAGAGTGAAAGGCCGTATCTGCAGAGAGGAACTGATAGGACAGGCGACCCTAAACTGACCAACAAAATATTCCATTCCATATGTCACAGCCAGTATGAAGTGGGGGTGATCATGAGGGGGGATCATACAAGGAGGACTCTGTCTGAATATATCTGCCTTTGGTCCTGATTCATGATTTCCTGAAGCTGATTCCCATCTGCTGTTGGGACAGCTACCACAGCTTCAGTGGTGACAGTGACTAATTGCCACCAAGGGATTGTGTTCAATATCGGTTTTGCATATATTTCGATATATTTTATTGTTATTATTTTCATTAAAGTAGTTTTTGTTTTATTTTCCAATTCACAAGCCTGTCTCCTTTATTCCCTTTCTTTCCCCCTTTGCAAAGGGAAGAGGTTAATAGACAGCATTTGTCGCTCACTCAGTGGCTGGCCCAGCCCTAACCCTTGACAAGCCTGTTATCCAAATCTTGCATCAGTCAAAAAAAAAATTTTAAAATTCACGTTATGACTCAACCAAGTAGGCCAGCACGACTCAAAATTACTTTCAACAGTAGCAGTACAACACAGGACTACAAAGTCCATTGTTGTTGACACACAATGGAACAACTATTTAGAGATACTGACACACTTGCACGTATTTGTAATGATGACAATTGCAGCTTTTTGCAGAACTATGATGTCATGATATGACCACATCTATCCAGGCTTCCTGACTTGGTATTTTGTATGACAAAGGATACGTTCAGAATTTGGTTACTCTTGAAATGTTTAGGAAAACAACTGAGGTTTTTAAAAGTCCACATAAGAATGTTTTTTATTTAAAAAGTATTTATTTTCTTCTAAGATACAGGAGTCCAATCCCAACAGCCTAAAGAGTCATGAACGCACGCACAAAAGAAAATATAGCCATGGCATTAAGTTCTTCACAGTCAGTTCAGAATGTCTGCTAATTTTTCATAAATAACAAAAAAATCTTCCATCTGATATTCGCAGCATATTCATAAAAGCTACCTTTAGCTCAGATGTTCAGTTCCACACACTGAAGCCATCACTCTTAGGAAAATTATCTAACCACAATTAAAAAAAACACACTGGTGTGACTTGTTATCAATTGGTAACAGTAACTTAACTTACACAAGATTCAACTGTGTAACAGTTATTCCACTGACAATGCCTCTACTGTGACTGTTGTGAAATAAAACCAGAGTAAAAATGGATTAAAAAAAAAAAAAGGTAACAGAAGATGGACTGCAAGTTACATTTATAGGCATGCTGATGCTATTTTAGAACATCTGTTATGGACAATGTACAACGGATGCTTTAAATCATGGAACTTCAGTGTTTTTGTACTGTGATCCCAAATCAAAACATAGCAAGAAAACCAAACAGAAGACAGAAAGAGTGTTCTAGTCTCCTATTTATATTTGGTAAATACTTTCCTAAGGTTTCCTCCAGATTACATTCCAGATACTACACTGATGCAAGCTAAAACAGCAATATAACCTCAGAAAAGACGTGCCTCTATTAATGAAATAAATTAATAATGTTCATGGATATCTATAACAAAATGTTACAGACACAAGGGCCACTCAATAAATATTTCACTCTCCTGAATGTTTAAAAACTGACCCAGACATTTAAGCTAACTGGGGGAGGGGATGTTTTCTGAAAATCAGTTGCAATATCAACTTTTCTCATTCTAATCAAATTCAATAGTGGCAGACTACTGATATGCACAAAAAGAAAAACAAATATGCTTAATTTTTAAAAATACAAATACCATTTGATTTCTTAGGAAAACATCCATGCATTGGCCTAGGATAGTTTATAGTAATTAAACTATATTGTCACAGCTTCCTTCATACTACCTCCAATAATAAATGTTCACTAACAACAAATCACTTTGACTCCATGTTGCATTAATGACTACATTAACGGTGACGTTTTCAAGGTAGCAGCAACAGATTAGAAAGACTGTTCTTTGGCATGTACAGAAAGTGCACAGTAAAGAGCCTCACTCCTTAACAACCTCTTCTTACATACCTATTCTTGTCAATACATTCTTTTCACAGACTGAGAACCAAACAAGTGCCAGACACACACATTACTACAGAGGAAGAGAGTTCAAATCCTCAATCTGTCCCTAGGGGAAACAAGGCATTCATACCAGGCATCAGCACCCACAAAGTTCATGGATTTGTTCCTCTGTATATGAACACACATTTTTTTCAAACACTTCTGTTGCTGCCTTGTATCTGCCTTTGAACTGCTTTACATTCTTTTAAATTATTGCACTAAACATAATATTTTATTTTCTTTGGTTCCTAATACTTTATTTTTTTCCTGGTCATTTATCTTTTTAATTATTCCTCTGACATCTGAGACTTACATAATCATTTACACTGCTACGTATTATGCTAATTTCTGCTTGTTTCATGCACAGACCACCACATACACCATGACCTCTCTCAGAGATAATCCACAATACTATTATCTTTTAAACAGACTTTCTCCGTATTTCCCAGTGCTCTGTCTTAGATTTAAAAACTCTCACATATGCCCTGCTCCCTGAATTTCTAAAGTACTTCTAGTACACAGATGGCACAACCATTCCTAGTGATCTGGTATAGGTGATCCTGTTCTGGCAGGGGAGTTGGACTAGATGATCTTTCAAGGTCCCCTCTAGCCCCTAAGATTCTGTGATAAAGAAACAACATATATTTTCCGTAAGGTGTGTACTCCATCTGGTAGTTTTTTTTGTGCCCCAAAACACAGGGCAAATGAAAACAACAAAGCAATTTCTTACATGGAAAAAATGGGAAAAAACATACAGGAAAACAAAAAAGGGCATAGTCAGCATTCTAGTTTTGCTCTTACCTCTTCAGCTAAAGGGCCACTCTAAGAGATTCAAAGTTAAGATTTAACAAGTTGAAAAATCATGCCCCAAATGAAGTCAAAACTGTACTACAACAAAAATTTCACTGCAGGAAATTTAAGGAAATAAATAGGTAAAGGTCATGAAAAGGAAATGAAAGCATGGAAGTGAGATAATACAGTAATGAAGGATGAGTGCAACAGAATGGAATTCAAACAAAGGACAACAAAATCCTGGCATCAGGTAAATACACACAGATTATAAATAACCACAAAGAACCAAGAAAATTACTCTCACACACAGCATAAGGGTTATAAAGTCCAAACTGTTACAATGCCAACTCTCAGCCTGTTTTTGAAGTAATTTGTGTTCTCCAGTCTGAAGATGATGTTACCATGATATTATCTAGACTGACTACAGGGAAGAGCTTCTCGCAGAACACAATAATAATTCTCAGTTTTTGTCTTATTTTCATGGTTTTTGTGTGTTTTATGTTACATGTGTACATTCATTTTAAGAAAATAACTTTACAGCACTGGTGCCTGATCTGGGAAAATATTTAAGAACAAAAAAAAAATTATTTGAATTCTGCTGTTTGGAATATTGTTGGGTACATAATGCATTGTGTTTTCAAAATAATCAATCAACATAATCCGGTCAAGACCAAAACCAAAAGGCAATGCTTAGAAACTGCCTAGCAAAGGTGCTTTACAGAATGAATGATTTGCCAAAAAGGGAGTGTCTACTGGTTTCTAATGCAGCAAATTTTCTACCAAAATTAGTCAAAGTTTCTGTCAAAATCCTGGCACTCAATTTCATGTTTCAGGTCTAGAGAAAAGCAATCAAGCTTAAATGTGAGAGGAATCCTCTCTCTTCCAGAAAACAGAAACACCAAGAGGAAATGCCAGTACGGCACCTTTGCTTTTCAGCACTACTGGCACCTGGTTCCTCATCTCAGGACATTCAGATAAGGTAAAAGAAGGCCAACTAAGGATCTATCAAGACCTATTGCAAAAAAACAATCAACTCCTTAGGGTTCAAGAAGGCCTGTGCTGAAAATTTCTGAGATGGTGTGAATATTCAGCAGGAAATATCCTCATGTGCTTGCCCTCTTCCTCCCATTCTTCCCCAGGGATCCACTCTGGTCATGGCAGGAAACAAGCTATTTCACAAACCAAAACTCTGGTCTTAATATGGCCATTCTCCTGTTCATTGGTGATCTCTGAAAAATGAAGCTAGATGTTTCAAAGTGAACTTGAGACACCCAATTCAAAAAAACTGAGCTCAGAATCCTCTGTGGGAAAAAAATTTAAATAAAAATCACATCCTGAAAAACTGGAAAAGCTATCTTTATCTGTTGGTCATGGACAAATTTACAATACACAGACTCTGAAACAATAAAAAGGTCATATTCTCTTAGATAAGTGGTGGGTCTCTTCTTCCACCATACTGAATTGTTGCCCTACTTTAAATCAGTTTCTCTGTTTAATTAACAAAACTGTAGCAAGTGAATGCACAGAAACCTTATTAGATTAAGTTGATTTACTGCTTGCTCATCATCACTCACTGATTTGTGTTAGTCATTCAGTATTACAGAATCATAGAGTGGTTTAGGTTGGAAAGTACCTCAAAGACCATAGAGTTCCAACCCCTTGCCATAGGCAGGGACATCTCCCACTAGAACAGATCGCACAAGGCCTCATCCAACCTGGTCTAGAACACCTCCAGGGAAGGAGCATCCACAACCTCCGTGGGCAACCTGTTCCACTGCCTCACCACTCTCACTGTAAAAAACCCTTTCAAAACATCTAGTCTGAATTTCCCCTCTTCCAGTTTAAACCCCTTACTCCTCATCCTATTATTACAAGACTTTGTAAATAGTCCCTCGCCAGCCTTCCTGTAGGCTCCCTTCAGATACTGGAAGGTTACTATAAGGTCTCCTCGAAGCCTTCTCTTCTCCAGGCTGAAGAGCCCCAACTCTTGAGGCCTGCCCCCATGGTAGAGGTGCTCCAGTCCTCTGATCATCTTCATAGCTGCTCTAACAGTTGATGTCCTTCTTGTGCTGGGGGCTCCAGAACTGCACACAGTACTCCAGGTCTGACGAGAGCAGAGTAAAGGGACAGAATCCCCTCCCTTGCCCTGCTGGCCACACTGCTCTTGATGCAGCCCAGCACTCGGTTGCTGTCTGGGCTGTATGTGCACACTGCAGGCTCATGTTGAGCTTTTCATCAACCCAGACTCCAAGGTCCTTTTCCTCAGGGCTGCTCTCCAGCCATTCCCCACCCAGCCTGGAGTTGTGCTTGGGATAGCGATGACTCAAGTGCAGGACCTTACACTTGGCCTTGCNCCAGCACTGACCCCTGAGGGATGCCATTTGTCACTGGTCTCCAGGTGGACATTGTGCCCTTGATCACCACTCTCTGTGTGACCATCCAGCCAATTCCTTATCCAGCAGTGCTCCACACATCAAATCTGTGTTTTTCCAGTTTGGTGACCAGGATGTCATGTAGGACAGAGTCAAATGCCTTACACAGGTCCAGGTAGATGATGTCAGTTGCCCTTCCCCTGTCCATTGTTGATGCGACTTCATCATAAAAAGCTACTAAATTTGTCAGGCAAGATCTGCCCTTGGTGAAGCCATTGCTGGTTCCCACCAATGACCTCTGGTTTGTTTTCCATTTGCCTTAGCAGAGCTTTCAGGAGGATCTGCTCCATGACCTTGCCAGGCACAGAGGTGAGGCTGACTGGTCTATAGTTCCCAGGGTCATCCTTTTTTCCCTTCTTGAAGANNNTCCTTTATTCCCTTCTTGAAGATGGGTGTTATGTTTGCCCTTCTCCAATCAACAGGAACTTCACCAGTCTGCCATGACCTTTCAAATATGATGGACAGTGGTTTAGTAACTTCATCTGCCAGTTCCCTCAGGACCGACAGGTGGATCTCATCAGGCCCCATGGACTCATGCACATTCAGTTTCCTCAGGTGCTCACGAATGTGATCTTCAGTTATAATGGGCAGATCTGCCTTGTCCCAGTCCTTACTTTTGCCCTCTGGGACTTGGACATTGTGGTTGGAGCCCTTGCCATTGAAGACTGAGGCAAAAAAAAAAAAAAAAAAATCACTGAGCACCTCAGCCTTATCAATACCTTTTGTTGCCAGTTCTCTATTTCCCTATATTTAAATAGTTTGGAAATAGCTGCTTCTTGTTCAGCTTTTATTATAGAAATTGAACTAAACAAGACAATCATTACCTATTAAGGCCAAACAAAAAAGGAAATTACATGGTCGATGTAATAAAATAAAATTAAAATAAAATTTAAAAGACAATTAATAACTTCAGAAGTAAGCCAAATCACCAGTTTCTTAGTAGTATTACGCAGACCAACCAAAACTCTTGTCGAAACTCAGCAATCACTACCTTGAGGTCAGAATTTGTGTCTCCTGTGGTTATTCCACTCAGTCTGTGTCTCTTATGTTTATGCATGCATTATTTTAAATTAATGTATAATTTTAAAGTAACATAAGAGCATGCAGAAAGTATTTGCGGGACTCACTTTCAAGTGGCATTCACACAAAAAGCAAGTCAGAAATACACCAAACATACTGGCCTAGGGAACGCTCATTCCGTGTCGAATTTTTTAAGGTATTACACAAATGAAATTTTGAAGGTATTACATAAATGCAACAAACTACATTTGTAGGAATATCCAAATTTTTCTGGATACTACTATGAAAATATAGTAAAGCTAAAGGATTTTTAAATATTACTATGAGTGTTGGGGATTTTTTTAAGCTATTACTTCTTATTTTTATCTAAATATACTATGTAGCCATTTATTTAAAACAACTCAGATGAAGCAAAAATCAGCAACCAGGTCAAGTAACAGATCTGCTTACTAGACAGCTAGGAAGTTAAGATTAATTCAAAGGAGGGAAAAATATCCAACAATTAATAATTTTTTAAATTTAATTACACATTTTAAATGTTGCTAAGGATTCCTTAGAAAACACAGAATGAAAGACCCTCTAACTCATACTGCATTCATTTAGCTGGTATCATAAAACACCTTTATATAAATGCAGGGTACTATTTGTCCTAAGCAGAGAGGTAACCTGTATCACACAGTTTCTGTATTTAATTTATAATTATGCAGCAAAGGTTTCAGGAGCTGTGTAGTGAAATGCAGCCATACTGATCCTGAGTTGCAACAATAAACTGCTTCAATATCCATCTGCTTGCTAAGTACAAATATTTTTCATCGGTTTAGTTATGTCAGTAAGAAACTAGCAAATGATACTGGCACAAAACCACTCATTGGTATTGTAAGATCTATTTATAATCTAAAATTAAATAAAAACATCACAGAGACAATCCTGACTTAAGAGTGGAGGTAAACTGCATTAACATTCCAATTAAGTGCACACTTTTAGACTGCTAGTTTTACACAACTACATGAACAATCTGATTTTCCTGGCAACTAATCTTCTCTGAAAATCAAGTACTAATAGATTTCAAATTTTGCATTCAATATACTTGAATATTTATCAGACAAATACCTGTACCTAATTAGGAAACAGAAGTACTACACAGTTGATCCTGAAAAAATTATAGGTTATTGTAATTCCAATTATAAACACTGAGGAGAAAAGCCACAGCAAATTCATTCCAGTAAATGTACAGAATTATTTTAAAACAAATAATTTCACATTTAAAAACTGTGTGAGAGGAAATTACAGTGATCATACACCTACTTTATGAGCAGAAAAGACTTATCTTCTTGGACACAATTACCAGCTTTATGACTCATTTGTGCAGACTATTTTCTGTTATACTTTCATAATATTTTACATCTGTTGCTTCATCATAGATATCATTAGAAGACAAAGACTGAAGTTTTTCCCTACTGTCACTAATTGTATGTTTTACACAGTAGGTTTCCCCCTTGTTACAAAAATGACATAATCAATTACACAATAAACTGTAGAAAAATCAGTTTCTCAAAAAAATAAGCTTCAGGATATGTGTGTGAGTTGCTTTGATTTATACACTCTCAGTAAAGTCAGCAGCTTTTAGCTTTTAACTTTTCCTTACTGTTATCGTGGTTTGAGGTGTTCCAGGTTATCCCAGACTCCCTTAAAAAACTACAGAAACTGCTCAACAACTGCATTTTCATATTACTAAGTTTGCTGAGCAAAGCCACAACACAGCAATGCCCACATTACCCAGTTAAAGTGGTATTTTTCTGCAAATGTATCAACTGCAATTCACAGTCATCTCTACTTGCCAAGCCCAATAGCTTTTACAATACTTAGAAAGTACTAACACATTAGAGAAACTTAGTTACTGAGCAAGTCATCCAGAGATACCAATCCATTATATAAGGCCAATAGGCAAAACTTTTCACTCTCCGCATTCAGACAATACTCACATAGGGCATACATGCAACTGTAACTCTTCCAATGACTGCTTTACATCTAAAAATACCACTGCTGAGTGCTGCAAATTATATTTCTCAGCTGGAGACATCTTACTACATTATTTTCTTGAATGCATAAGATCCGGGCTCAATATTGTGTTAATCAGCTGTATGCAACTCTACAGGTGATCTAATTAACCAGAAACTACTCAAATTTGATTGGTTGGGTTTTGGGGTTTGTTGGTTTTTGGTTTTTTTTGTTTGTTTGCTCTTAAATTCAAGCATACTTTATTCACTTCATGTAGCCTCCAGGAAAACAGTCATGAAAAAAACACAAGATGTTCAGATGAAAAATCCCTTATTATTACAAAAGATCCTTGGGTCCTGACATCTATTTACTCTGAAAACATAATATTTGCCCAGTAATTTCCTAGAAATTTTCAAGTCAGAATTCTTATCTCAAATCTGTCCAAATGTAAGAATTACTTACATAATGTAAGGCCTAAACATTTGAACTAGTCTGTAATGAACTGGAGAAGCAGTATCTTGTCTTTAATTGAGCTTGGTGAAGGAAACAATTCTTACACTCCTGTAAAGCTTGTTTCTCTGCACTGGAAAGTTTTATTGCACACACCATGCAGCCCTATTTGAAAAGGCTATGTTCTTTGTCAGGTTAGGAAAGATGTATACATCACAAGGTATTTTTTCTTTTTAGATTAGCAACGACTAGCTGTTAGACCAAATCTTCTCTTCTGCCTTCTCTAAAATCCTTGACATTTAACAGTGTTTGTAGGAAAGAATGAACACAAGTGACCTCATGAGTAATCTTGTCACTCATCCTGACTCTTTTCTCTTCTGTATCAGAAGTATTCATAACAACACATAAGCTGAAGTGAACATATGCCATATCTGCTTTTTACTCACCTACGCAGTTATCACAAAGGCTGCAATGTGAGGCACGAGGTGGGCGGAAAATCTTGCAAGTAAAACAGTATTTTAGTTTCACTGTCTGTCCATTGATGATCACTTCTTTTGTTCTGGGAGGGGGGCGGTATCCTCCTGAACTGGAGCCATTTGCAATATCTAAATATGGAGATACAACACATGAGATTTCTCACATGAGTTATGGTGTATGCATGCAACTGCCCTTGATCACAATCTATAGCAAGTTTCATATTTATAGTAATACAAATAAACAATTTTCCCCTTTCTCATTTCTAAAATAGTATGTACCAAAACAGTAATTACAAATAGCATCCACAGTCAAACAATTCAAATTAAAGAAATCCCCCAAACCTAACTCTCAAATGCTGACAGCTGCCTTGATCCCCTTGATCTTACACTCTTGAGCACCTAACGGTTCATAGGGTATTAAACAGAACAGTGACTACTGATGAAAGATGGTGAAACTCAAAGAAAGCATCATTAGGATTGTCCTGAGTTTTCAGAATTCTATTAATTTTTTTTTCTTTTACAAGTGCTGCAGAAATTCTGCCTAATATAGGGTGTAAACTTTTACTTAAGCAACAAGCAACTCTGTCATTAGAGCTTGGCATATGGTAGAAACAAGATCCATCATCACTTTGAGACCGCCTAAATGCTGTAATACAATGGAGCACATTCAGAATAGTATTTCACAGTTCTTGCTGTTGCAAAGTGTGAAAATCTAACTCCCTGTTACATTTACACAGTTTCAAGTTTGTGGTGTTTCCAACTAGTTTCCAACTACCTCATTTGGCACAAGCGATGGGGTTTTGTGTTGTTTGCTTGCTTTTGTTTTATTTTAGGACATCAGCATTCATTTTGCCAGCAACTGGATGACCAATTAGGTTAAATCATTGAAGTTAAATTTTGTCTTTTAAATGCACCCTATATATATACACACACATATATACACACACACACACACACATACATATACTATCCATCCACAGAAGTGAAAAAAACCCTAAAATTATTACTCTTGGACAGGCAGAACAGCAAGAACAATAGGAAAGTAAAATAAATTATTTCCTAATATATGAATGAAATTTCATTTCAAAGTCACAGTCATCTGCACAACTGTGCTTTAATTTGTCCCCCTCACTTTCACATTGGACAAGCTTGGGGTTGATGACAGGTTACTAAAAGATCCATGACTTTTCTTTGAACTCAAATTGTTACAAGCATTACTCACAAAGACAATTTCTGCCAAGTCTGCAGACATATTTACACAGGTTACAACCTATGCATTTTCTAAAGGGAACAACTAGAAATTCTCCTACTTAGCAAGGTATTCAAATTAGTGTCAGCACAGATGTGCTAAGCAGGATGCTAGATTTAGCAGCAAATCTAGCATAAGAAGTTCCCATGTGCAACATGTTCAATCACTCCATCAATATGAATCAACAGAAGTATTTGTGGAACACCACTGTAAACTTCACCGCTGAAACAACCGAACTTCGGAGAAGTCTTTTGGCAAAGAAGGTGGAAGGAGGGAAGCAATAACTGAGAATGATGGAATCATAGTGTGAAACTCCTACACATCCCTTATGAGAATGAAGTGGTGAGTACTGAAGAAACAGCAGCTTAGAAGCAGCCTACTACATGTTGATGAGGTATAGACATCAGCTTGTGTTAGATTTAAACAAACTCCTGCAACATTCCTGCAGTGCCAGGCCAGGTCTTACGATCTGCGTGTGGAAGCTTAGAAAGGCTTGTAGAGATAGAACGAGGGGCAATAGTTTTACACTGGAGCAAGGTAGATTTAGATTGGACATAAGGAAGAAGTTCTTCATAATCAGAGTGGTAAAACACTGGAACAGGCTGCCCAGGGATGTGGTTGAGGCCCTGTTCTGGAGACACTCAGTATCAGACTCAATATGGTCCTGGGTAGCCGGATCTAGTTGGAGGTGTCCCTGCTAACTGCAGAGGGTTTGGACAAGATAACATTTGAGGATTGCTTCCAACCCAATGCAAGCTGTGAATCTATGAGTAGAGATTACTGCGTGACTTCCATAACAAATACACTGATTTTGACCTCAAGGCCAATACAACCTAATTTCTCTCCCCTCCCCCCAATTAAATTAAGTAAGGAGTGCATTACAAGCTGCTGGTGTATTTACATGATGAACCTATCCAGACAAGAAAAACTGTTTAATGTACAATATGGGCGCTAACAGAATCTCAAATACAACTTCCCTTTTCTCTGGTGGAGAAGGGAGGCTACTTGTTAGCCCACTAGAGCTCTGGTTTTGTAAAAGGATTTCATTCTAAATCTTTGCACTGAAGTTCAAGTGCAGAGAGACAGCAAATCCCAGCTCTTCGAGGAATATTAATCTCAAAATCCCGAATGAAAGCTGATGCAAACAAAAAGAATGAAAGCAGTCTTGCTGACTTTCCATGGAGTCAAGATTTTACTTGCAGTCCTAAATCGCATAATGAAACTCAAAAGTTCCAGTCTTTCTGTTTATCAAACAGTTTTCCTGGAAACAAGCAATAAGTACAGCCAAATGTCATTGGATTTAATCAAATCTATCTAACCCAAATGTGCAAAAAGTGTCCTGGTCTCGTTGTGATTTTTCAGAATGTAATCAGCTCTCAATTGGACTGCTCATTCTTGGGTTCTAACACAGTTAATTCTTTTAATATATGTGGTCCCTTTAAGGTACAAGAAGATTAATCTTTATGGAATCACTTTCCCCAAATAAGCCTCTATCAGACCACTACTTTTTGAATTTTTCTCTTCAAATCTGTTTCTGATATAGTAGTGCAAGTTATTTTACATAAAGGATTATCTATTCCCGTTAATGGGATTGCTTTCTATCCTCTCTGCTCCAAGGTATTTTGTAACTTCTCTAGTAGCATTAAATCTTCATGCACTAGATGGGGCTCCAGTATTTTAATAAACCTATTACAAAAACCCCAACATACAATCCATATCCTTGGAGGATCAAGGTAAGTTAACTGCTGCAAGAAAGACAGTTCAAGTATTTTGTCCAAGTATTTAATAGAGATGCAGCACAGTCTAGCTGGAATTCTGTATACTTATCGCTAAGATTCTCCCACTCAATCAAGCATTTGCCTTTTTGGTCAATTTTCCTAAGATCCTAGGACAAACAGTCTCTAGGAATCCCCTCCACACTTTATTTACACAAACTTAATCAAATCATGCCAGGTCTGGGTTGATGAAAAGCTCAACATGAGCTGGCAGTGCACGCATGCAGCCCAGACAGCAACAGAGTCCTGGGTTGCATCAAGAGCAGTGTGGCCAGCAGGGCAAGGGAGGTGATTCTGCCACTTTACTCTGCTCTTGTCAGACCCCACCTGGAGTACTGTGTGCAGTTCTGGAGCCCCCAGCACAAGAGGGACATGGAAGTACTGGAGCAGGTCCAGAGGAGGGCCTTGAGAACGATCAGAGGGCTGAAGCAGCTCTCCTGTGAGAACAGACTGAGAGAGTTGGGGCTCTTCAACCTGGAGAAGAGAAGGCTTCGAGGAGACCTTATAGCAACCTTCCAGTATCTGAAGGGGGCTTACAGGAAGGCTGGAGAGGGACTACTGACAAGGTCTTGCAATGACAGGACTATGGGCAATGGGTTTAAACTGGCAGAGGGAAGATTTAGACTAGATGTTAGGAGGAAGTTCTTTCCAGTGAGGGTGGTGAGGCACTGGAACAGGTTGCCCAGGAAGGTTGTGGTTGCTCCCTCCCTGGATGTGTTCAAGGCCAGGTTAGATGAGGCCTTGAGTGACCTGTACTAGTGGGAGGTGTCCCTGCCTATGGCAGGGTGTTGGAACAAGATGATCCTTGAGGTCCCTTCCAACCTTACCATTCTATGATTCTCTGATTCTACAGTCTTTACATCATTCCTCATCTGACAGCCAACAAGAGATACTGACTGAATATTGCTCCTGACTTCAGATAAAAGACATCCCACCTTGAATTCAGAAAAAATGTATGTATTCCTTTAAGAACTGCATCATCTTTTAAGTCTAAAGCTTCAAATGAAAGATATTCTGGTTCCCAAATCCAAATGTAACCTTCAGTGATTTGATGAGGGAAATAAACAGAGTAAGAGCTTTCTGAAAGGTTTACCTAATACATAAAGCAATTTCACTAAATTTAAAACATTCAGTATCAGGTACAACTACAAGCCTATCATGCTGGTATCTTGGCTCTGGAGAGAAAGCAAAGAAGTTACAAACAAAGGCTGTTCCTAATTTTCATGTTCCCACAAAAACAATAGCACCTCCTAATACAGTATTTTGTATGATTGCAGAACTCAGATTTATATGTACCATGAAAGGGATTCAATATTCAGTGTGATTGCAGAGGTACTGCTGCATTTAACTGAGGATTAGCTGGAAAAAAAATGCCAGATTGTTTTAACACTATTGCTCCTAGGCCACATTTTACTGCTTTCCTTGAGTTTCCACACGGTAGACAGTGAACTGGGCCCTCATTATCACAAGGTATTGCACTTCTTGTGGTTTAAATAATGGCTTTTTCTAGTGCATCCCAAAGGGAATTTTCCTTTTTTTTTTTTTCCTTTTCCCCCATGATATCATGACGCTCAATCAATTTGTTGTGGATAATACTCAACAATAATGTCAATAATACTTTCATTACTGAGACCTCTTTTTTATTACTATTTAATTTCCATTTGCAGTCATACATTTTTTATTTGTTCCCTAAATTTGCTAAGACTATTTAGAGTATATTAAGCAAAATATAAATCCAGCCTAGTGTTTTCAGAACTGTTCTTAATCAGCTCACCCTGTTCTACACTTTCTGATGTGCACCAATAATAACTTTAATAAGCTTCAGAAGGACATTAAAACAGCATTAAATCAGAAATCCTCATCTTGGAATATAATAGTTTCTCATTGCATTTGTAGTAGTTTCTTTGAGGTTGCTCTTTGAAGAGACAGGTAGGGCAGAGTAAGTAGATAAGCCCAATTCAGATAAAGTAAAAACCACAGACTGGACTCATTATGTGCACAGATTTTAGAACAGTCTCATAAAGGCATTATATTTAGGTAATTTATCTGAGGAAACTCTTGCCTAGAAGTTTATTAACATTAACCTTGCCTCCCACCTTTAGAAGGCACCTCAAGTTCAAAGTTACAAGGCACTAAAAGACAATCAAACCAGAATGATACTTCAGGAGCACAAAGAAGTTTCCTTTTGAACTGCCAGAACCATCAAGCTTTTCCCATTGCACTGGGATGTCACTCCACTAGGACATGGTTTTTTAGGGTACATAAACCTCCCCATTATTTTAATAATACAAAGGCATTTCTTTCCATTTCCATTGCTGATTCCAGAATCCCAGTTTTAGACCAGAAGGATTGGTTACAGCTACCTAGCTTGTTCCTCCCTGTTTGACTTGCCATAAACACTCCTGCTTGACAACTTGAGCCACAAACTCCACATTTGTTGGTAATATATTTCCTCATGTCAATACTCCATTGTTCCCTTTTGAAAGACTACTCAGTTTGTTACTGCTAAATAAAAGACAGCGCGTTTGATCAGCTCAGCACTCTGAAACAATGAAGCAAGTCTTGTTCTACCATTTGCAAAAAAAGATATAAAAAACTTATGAGCACTAATTCTGAAACAGTCGCACATGGAAACATGTTGACTCCTCTATCTACTTTCTAATGCAATTATTTTTATATTTTTTACTTTGCATTTACCCAAAACTGCACAGGACAGACTCACTGAGGAAAACCTATTACCAGGTTCAGTTGAAATAAACTATTTCCTGAATTCAGATCAATGTCTCTTTGAACACAGGGTAAATAAACAATTCCTTCAACAGAAAACTGTGCCTATACTTTGGTCTAAAGCACACCTTATTCTAGGTGAAGTATTACTTCAAAGAGATAAATAGACTAGTGCTGATTAGGAAAAGGTTCTAAAGGAATGCTTCGATGTAGTTTTGCATATTATTATGCTTTAAAAACAATAATAAAAATTGGGTGAGTTTTTATAGCCTAAGCTATATACCTTAAATAAAAAAATAAAAACAACACCTGTTGAGTTTTTGTAGCCTAGGTTTATTTCTGAGACTTTCAGACATTTAAGCAAGATGATTCAATCACTTCTGAAATAGCTAGGACAGGTCATGGTGGCAGACTTACTAAGTGTAAAGATGTAATAGAAATCCAAGTTCTTCAGTAAGTCTTACTGAAGATTATTCAATCAATAGATAAGATATTCTTATGAATTTAAATATGTAATGAATTTAATTTACCTTCCAATGACAAGACATTTTACTGGGAATTCTAGTACCTAAACAGGCAACGAATGTCCGCAGCTCCCCAAACACTGCACTAATAAAACTGAAGGAAAATGCAATTAAAAAAACCCATACACAGAATACTTGCAAGTCATCATGGTAATTACAGTACTAATAAAACAATTACATGGGAAGTTCTATTTCTGGCTCTCTGGAAAACTTTAAGTTTTAAACTACTGTTTAGCGTACAATTTTATGATATCAACAGGCATTCCTTTTGGGAACACTAAGGAATGTGAACATGTTCACTTAGTGAACATATGAATTAAATAATCATACACCTTAGTGGGTATATAAATCACATTGTCTTCCCACACGTTATTCCCATAAAGAGAGTAACTATTTTTTTAGATAAGGGCAAAGAGAGAAAGAAGGGAGAAATAACAATTTTCTCCACATTTCACCAAATAGTTCTGAGATGCCTTTTTTCCTCCCTCACTCTCCATTCTTTCCTTCTTAGCTCTAAAAATAATCCCATTACTCATTATAGCAACTTACATATTTCTGTGCGGCACATTACATACCCAATATTTGATTCTGAAAAATGTTTGCAATGACAGCACTGGCAAAAGTTTAAAAATAAGCCTAAGAAATCTGCTAGCTTTCCCAATGCCACAAACTTGAACAAATCTGGGTACTGTGAATATTAGGAATTCTTCTATTATACAAGTAAAGACTGAAATTATCGTGTTTGAAGAGAATTCCAGTTCCTCAGTATAAAACATTTTATATCCATTATTAGGTGTTTTTTTTTGAGACCGTAGTGAAACCACATCTTCACAGCACTCCTCCATTTCTAATTCAATTTTTTTATGGCAGGTAAGGGCAGATTGACTGAAGGTTTTCAATAATCTAGAGTGCCATATCAAAAAGTATGCAAACAGAAGAAATTCATATGATTTTTAATTTGTAATGGAGCTATCTGGGTCATGTAATCTCTAGTAATTCTCTTGCTTGTGTATTGTGTACAGCATAGTCCTTGCTGAAAGTGAAGTCCTGACAGCCTGAATGTTACCTTCTTCCTGTCATTGTCATGACAGCTGACTCCTGCCTCTGCCCAAACAATGTTTAAAAGCAATGTATTTTCTTTCTGAAATGTGAATGCTACCAGAACACACTTTTTCTGGAAAGCTAATACCACACCTCTATAAAATTCAGTGAACTACACATCTCAGACTTCACACATCCATGAGAAAACATTTCCCTCCCACACAGTTCAATGACCTTGTTACGTGATCATAGCTCCAAAAGCCTCAAACCTACACTAAGAGCATACAGAATACAATTAGCTGCTGCAAGCAGCATACTGCAAATGCATTGATTTCACTTCAGGACTCAAATGCAAACACTCTGAAATGCACAAAATAGTGTTTATAAAGACAGTCATCCTTTCACCTTAATGCACAATATAGTACAGTAGCTGTGGTCAGGAATTTCCATCAGACCTAGTGAAAAATGATCTTACTGTAGTGATGATCAGTGAACTCACTGTATTTTGAAATCCTGCTGCTTCTTAAAATACCCTATACGAAAGATAATGTGCGTATTTCCAGAAAAAAAAAAAACCAACATTCTTTCCTCTCTGACAACAATTTTCTGAAACTAAGCCCCTTGGAGAAGATTTTTTTAATCACAATGAAACTATTAGATTCGAACCACTAAAGTATGTATGTATTAAAAGTAAATTTGTCAGCTTTTCTCTGTTAAATGCCCATCAAGGCCTAAAATAGTGAATACAAGTAATTATTTTTTTATTTGACCTTAAAAATATTTCTTTGCCCACATCTCTTAAGCAGAAGATGTAGCTGCATAACGCGCTTATCAGCTATAACTGACTCTTAACACCTAAGTAATAATGGAAAACTAACGTCATATTTTATTTACATTTTGCTATTTTGACATGAATTCTCCTACCATTCCTACTTACATAGTTCACAGTGTGATTTTGGTGTGTACAAAATACCTTTGCTTTCTGGTGAAACTGTAATAGATCTTCTGCTCCCTGTGTATACCAAAAGGTATATGTCTACCCCATAGCACTGTGTTACAAGTCTAAAAGCGATTACTTTGCCCCTCAAGACAGTTTCACCAGTGTTTTGTGGAGAAGAGAGTCTGGAAAATCAGACAAAACCTAGGCTGAAGTAAATCCCTCAGAATCACAGAAGCATCTGCAATGACAGCTTTGTACATTCATTTGCTTCTAGTGGATTAAGAATGTACTGTAGCATTAAGCATCAAGGACCCAGCAGGTGTTCTCCTGTACTTGCATAAACTTGTTATCTGACTTTTTAACTTTATGAGTGAGCATTCCTCTGAAATTGCTTCAGAAAACAAGATTCCTATTGACTAGCACATTAAAGCAGATACAGAAACCTTCACTAAGTTTTACTAGCTTACTAAATATAAGCAAACAAAGCCATCTATGAAGCAGCTCTGCAAATTCATCTTGTATTTTCTTATCCAGATGCCACATTTCAGCTATTCAGCATATTCGTAGCTGGAGAATTTCCACAATTAGAATTCAGTTAACAATTACCCTGATATTGAAGCTGAAGAATCCTACTTCACTCTCCTTTAATTGTTCTGGTTTTACAGATTTAAAAAAAAAAAAAAAAGGTAACATTTTATTACTGTCACTGAAGAACAACCTTCCTAAGACTGCATCAACTTACAGGACAGAGAAACTTATCTTTTCCAACATAAATAACAGCCTAATCAAATTAAATTAAGCTCTGAGGATACATTAGTAGATGCACAATTGATAGAAAATTTGCACTATCAGCTTTCTTGTCAAAACCACTTTAGAAAGTATTCTCCAGTGCACCACAGAGGCTTCTGCCAGACTTGATGAAAACTATTTACAGTAGAAACCATCACTATGAAATGCCAGGATTTTGGTTACTATCCTTCTACTAAGTGAAGAACTGATCAACTGTCTTTCCACAGGAATCACTGCAGTGTCATCAGGCATTACAACTTCAGAACGATTACTGTGACAAGACAGCGTTAACTCCTCCCATGAGCAGAGCAGCACACTGCCTTCACACAGCACACGCACCCTCGGGAGGAAAGCGAAGAGACAACAGACCTTCGGTGTTACCTATTTGTCTCTCTAGATCTGCTGCTTCATCTGGTGTTGCGCGTGGGAGGACACCAGGATCACTGAAACTAGTACGCAGCAGGGTCCCCATCACGAAAAAGAAAAGAATCCCACCAACTGCAGGTATAGCAGGTGTAATCTTCTCTGACAAATATGGACAACTGGAAAAAGAAAAGATTAAAACACAATCAATTACACATAGGGCAACTTCCTCTCAAAACCTGTTTAAGGGATTTCACTTTCTTCTGTTGATTACTTGTCTTGAAATGTTTACTGAACCTGAAATTTCTATTTGTGTTTATGACACTTTTGAAATTTCTCAGAATTTTGAAATTTCTCAGAACCTGTTTAATATAATAAACCCCCAAACAGCACAATAATGACATCGCTAATGTGCAATACTCATTTACATAAGAAAATATTTTTATTATAGGATAAATTCATATATTGGTTCATTTATGGCCCAGTTATATAAAATAAATTGGGTAAGCAGGAGGAAGGGGAAATTATGTTAATATACTCAGTAATAAAAAAAAAAGCATGATCATGATGAAAGAAGCCACACTCAAAAACATAATTAAGTCTATAAGATGAATTTGTCTCTCATAACAAAGACGATGCTGAAGAATCGTATACCAAGGTTATTAAAGGGGTATTAATATTACAACACCACTATTGCTTCTCTCTCTTAATCGATTTCTTGTAACATGCTTCATGTTTACTCATTAACAAAGACTAGTGCAAATGATGGTTCAACACACCTGGAAAAACACAATCCAGGGGGGGCCCTAGGGCAACATCAACAACCTTTATTAGCACACAAACAAAAAAAAAATCCCTAGTTACCAGATTTACAATATACATGGAGGGCTTAAGATCAGCTCTCAGTTTTAGAAATTTTTCTTTTACTCTTCACATGTAATAAAATTGAAATGGAGATAAGCATTGGAATCTGAACATGCAAATGTAAGTACCTCTTTACATTTGTGCAAAAAGAAGGGATATGAACACCAAGCCATTATACAGTATACCACTCCTGTTAACCCGAGTCATATAGTCATTAGTGCAGTAACATAATAGAAAACCCACAGGATGAAGACTTGCTTCAGAGCTCTTATTATAGGTAGAGGTGGGCAAAAGACAGAGACGGTTTAATGCATTCTGATATCTGCATGAAAAATCATAAAATAAGCCTAAAAAATGTAAGTCAAAACCCAACAAGTTTTAGGCCTTAGGGCTTCATCTAAAGCTTCCAAGTATCAATCAAGTTTAATTAACATCTCCTCCCCTGTTTCTGCTTACTGCCTTAAATGATGATTCAGACACATGAGCTTTCACATTGCAAGTCAGTTAACTCTGAGGAAGCCCTGACAATGCCAGCCAGCATCACTGCTCATCACTTCTGTTGATGGGATGGAGAGAGAATGGAAAAACTTTTCATACCAGCTACCACATATGAAGCATTTATCTCCCTGCATAATCCTGTTAAATTTGGCTATTTCATTGAACACCGTGGGTTTTGTGGATGCAGCAAGTCAAAAAGCATTACATGGCACATCCTGCCACTGCCTGTGACTGGAATTCACCTTTCAACCTACATCAATGCAATACTGCAGGAGTAACATGCTACTAAAGATTAAAAAGGCAACCAGGTATATAAAAAACAGGTGAGCAGCAATAGATACTGTAGTTTCATATAATGAATAGACTTTAAATACTGGGAAACATACTTCAAATGCACACTTTTAAAGAATCTAAAATTCAGATTTATGAGATCAGTGCTAACTAAAGGAAGCAGCAGCAAGACAGCTGGTAGATAGAAGCCTTCATGCCCGAAAAGTCAGAACAATCAAATAAAAGCTTTCATTCCACATAAATGCCCCACTGCTCAATTTATTTCTTGCCACAAAGGATTACTGAAATCAGAATTACTATAATATGTTCAGACAAGAATACAAACAGGCTGCAAGCACGTATTTTTAAAAGAATTAGAGGGAACAAGTACATTAACCAACACTAAATATAGCACCATGGTATTATTCTGCTATTGTATTATTCATTACACATACCAAAGAAATTGCAACTGTAATGAAGTCTGCTGACCAAACAAGAGCTGTTATGTCTGTGAAAGGTATGAGAATCTCAGAGCAAGACAGGAGGGACAACACAATTTAGGCAAGTGCCAAGGCAAAAGTGGCAATGCCATCTACCTATGTTGTGGAAGGTTAATAGGCCTACTAGATGTCCTGGCTTGCCCCACTCTTCTGCTGATGGGGGAAGCAAGGGTGGGAGGAAAACAAAGGTTTGGGCCATTATGTCTCCTCCTAAAGTGATAAACAGGTACCCACAGGTGTTTATGCACTTGTGAGTGTCTTGTCCAAATAAGGGTAAGCAAGCCCTGGTTTCACCTAATATGGTCAGTTTTGTAAATGCCATTCTGATTGATGAATTTCTGTGGCCAAAGAAGCCTTACACTCGGGCAAATAATATAAATTGAGCTAAGCTGCAAGCAGCTGTGCTGTGTTTGCCTCACAGAGCTGCCTCTGCCTCACTGCTCTGCCTCAGTATGTGCTGCTCTACACTCTGCTCTGCTCAGACAACATGCTTTGCCTCACTGCTCTCAACTTGGATGTGTTCTGCTCTGCCTTGTGCTTCAGACCAGCATAGGTCTGATGTTTTGGGCTTGAATTACCTGGAAACTTAAGTGCCTCAAGTTTACCAGGAGGCGGCATTAAGTGCCTCATGATGTGGCGAGAAGCGCCACAGACATCATGCTCTGCACATCTGCAAGAGATCCTGCCTGCACCTCTGCAAACCTCCATCCCAAGAGGAACCAAGATCATGTCAGAGATCATCTGCCTCTTTCCCAGCACCCTGCTAGAGCCTGGGAAGATTTAGAAGCCTCTCAGTGGCTATCAAGACACCAAGCAGTTCCAACACTGCCACAAAGGAGCCAGGGACTATCCTGAAATTCCTACTCCACCACTGTGAGTAGCACAGATGTTCCCTAGGGCTCCAGGCTGCATTTTGTTTGCAACTGGGGCAAAGTAATTTTGTGGTTAAAACTTTTCCAATTTTCTGATTCTCCTAGATTAATAAATTGCCCATAAGCATCCTTGTGAAGATTTTCCCTTGTGAAGATACAGTTTGTGGGTGGAGCTTTTTGGAAATAAAATAACTCTATATTTTGTAATTCCTCCCTCATTAATTGCCACAACCAGTTCAACCTACGCAACTTAAATTCTCAATAACACTGAGAGAATAGAAATTTAAAGCCCATCACAACAGTGCCTCATGTTAAAAATAAAGTTTAGGGAATTGGTAAAAAACAAATTCCTGTGCCAAAATACTGAGAAAGCTTTACATTGCTTAAAAGTCAGGACTTCATTATAGTAAAAAAAGCATGAAAATGTCAATCCCTGCCTTGCTCAACCAAGCCCATCTGCAGCGAAAAGAACTCAAAGCTTCACATGCTCTTCTCCATAGCCAAGTATAAGGTATTGTGGTTTGTCTAACGTTCTTTTTAGGGTTTAAGAACCTGTATTTTATCAGCTTTGACTCAGAATTACTTCAGCAACAATACTTTTTGCTTGGCTTTTTAGGTGCTTTTTTTGAAAAATCATGTGAAAGTTTTTGTGAGTGTAGGAGAGAAATAAGATCTGCTGGAAGTCTGTCAAAGCTATATAAAAATAAAAACACATTGGTAATTAAAAGATAATTATTAAGTACCATCCCTGTGAACAAGAGATGCAAGAGAACAACAAAAGTAACTGTTACCATGCAGTACCTCTCTTAGCTAACTGTACTCTCTGTGGCTAACCAAGATTAGCAGAAAAATACACATAGTGTCTGTACTGAAGAGCACACTGAGTCCTGCAGCTTCTAAGCTGTCACATCAGAGAAAGACATGAAAGAAGAGATGCCTCCTTAAGGCCGTTCCTGGAAAGATGAAGGCTTTTCTGAAGAGTTCACTGGCAATTGCTGTTATCCGCTGATGGGGAGAAAGTACAAATCTATCCAGTAGGGATAATGGAGATTTGGAGAGAGTCTAACTTGGATAGAGGCTAACCCTGTAGTTATAAAACACAGACAGAAAAAAAAATAGAAAAAAAAAATTAAAAAAAGAGACAAGAAATTATTTTACAAAAACATCAGCAGCAAAATAAGGACTAGGAGAAATCTCTGTCCTTTATTGGACTTAGGGGAACATAGTGGTCAAGGATGAAGAAAATGCTGAGGTACTCTAGATCTTTGCCTCAGCCTTCAGCAGTAGGACCACTGATTTGCTGGACATCTAGCTTTTGGAGCTGAAACCTAGAGATGGGGAGTAGACTGAAGCCCTTGTAATCCAAGAGAAGATGGTTAGTGATCTGTTGCACCACTCTGATACACGTAGCACTATGAGACCAGATGGCATCCACCCCAAGGGTACTGAAAGAGATGGCAGAAGTGCTCACCAAGCCACGTTGCATCATTTTCCAGCAGTCCTGGGTAACCAGGGAGGACCTGGTGAATTAGAGATTGGCAAATGAAATGCACACCCACAGGAAGGGCTGAAAGTAGGATCCAGAGAACTACAGACCTGTCAGTCTGCTGTTGGTGCCAGGGAAGGTCATGCAACAAATCACAGCCAAGTGCCAGGCCATGCACTTGAGTCACAACAGTTGCAGAAGAGTGGTTGGAAATCTTCCCAGTAGAACAAAGGCTGAGGTGTTTTGATCAACAGCCAACTGACCATCAGCCAACACTGCACTCAGGTGGCTGGGAAGGCCAACAGCATCCTGTTCTGTATGAGCAATAGTGTGGCCAGCAGTAGGGCAATTATTTTCCCCATGTACTCTGCACTAGTGAAGCCACACCATGAGTATTGTGTTCAGTTTTCAGGCCCACATTACAAGAAAGATATTGTGGTGCTAGAGAAGATCCAGAGAAGGGCAACCAAGCTGGTGAAGGGTGTGGAGAACAGGTCTTATGAAGAGTGGCTGAGGGAACTAGGGTTATTTAGTCTGTGTGGAGACCCTATTGCTCTCTACAACTATGTGAAAGGAAGCTGTAGCAAGGTGGGTCTTGGTTTCTCCTCCCAAGTATTAAGGATGAGAAGAAATGGCCTCAAGTAGCACTAGGAGATATTTAGATTGGATATTAGAAAAAAATTTCTTCACAGAAAGGGCTATCAGACACTGGAATAGGCCCCCCAGTGAGGTGGTTGAATCCTCATCTCTGGAGTGTTTGAAAGACACACAAATATGGTGATAGGGGACATGGTTCAGCACTAGACTTGGCAGAGTTAGATAATGGTTGACTTAAAGGTCTTTTTCAAACAAAACAGTTCTATGATTCTAAGATAGAGGTTTATACCTGCGAAAAAATTGAGATCTTAGTATCTGGTCAGCCAGGAACCAATTAAAGCACCAATTTTATGCAACAGTGTAGTAGCCATCACACTTAATTACACTAAAAAAAAACAACCAACCAAAAACCCAAACTAGAAGATTGTCTGGCAAGACTTAAAAAGAAATCCTATTTTATTTCCCACATCACTTTTTCTTTCTGCAAGTATTGCCTATTTAATACACCAGTAGCTACTAGCATACTGGTGATGTCCAGTGATAAGAGCAAAGGCTTCCACTGTAAACCCTGAGCTCAGTTCAAGTTAACATCTGAACAAGACTGTGCTGCCTTCCTTAAAATAACCCAAAGGGTTTGTTGTTTGTCATTCCACTTATTCATGGCTCTTCTCAGCTTCCCCTTCAACTCTGTTGCATCGATGCTCCAAGCCATTCTGTCCCAAACTTCTGCCCTTATGCCAACACAAATCTTCATCAGGTTCCTTTGTGAGCCAAGTTAGTTTGCTAAACTATACAAATCCAACACCATTTTGTCGACTTCTCTTTCTGTCTCTAACAAATCAAATATAAATGTGGAAAGGAGTGTTGATATTAGCACACAGCAAAAGAGGTAGAAGCACATGCAGAAGTTAGAGAGAAAGAGAACACGAAACAGAGGGAGGAGACCTCCATTTCAGCAGATGTCAATAAGGTTTCATTCAGGATGACTGCTTGTTGTGAAACCACATAAACTCAACTTCCTTCCATTTAGAGACAAACAGAATACTCAGATTAAAGGTAAATCAAGATTCCGGACTAGAAGAACAAAAATGGCTTATAATTTGCTCTTCTAATGACAAGTTAACCAGTTTAAAGAAAGCAGCCAAAGGCATGCACATAGACCACAAGACAGTGGAAGATGCAAGGATAGGCAAAACATTGGGGCGCAGAATGATTAGAGTGAAATTAATTTCATCATTACAGAGTTTGAAGGGTTGCCTTTTAACTTTGTTTCCCAACAGAATCTAAACTAGAGAATACTGTATTTCACAGTGGTATTTGTGAAAGCATTGGCAAAGTATAAGGAGGTATAAAAAGAACTGCCTGAGCATTTTTGAAGATTGCATCCTGGATTTTCATATAGAACACATTCTTCAACATGCTGCAGATTATTTCAAAGGTGTTGAGGCTATGATATTAAAACACAGGTTTGGCATAGGTATGGTATCAGTTTTCCTGTTGTATAGCTGTAGCTACAGCAGAAAATTATTCCATTCATTTAAAGATTAGAAGTAAAACAAGATCAAAGACTGTTTGAATGTGTCAGCTCTTCAATTAGTATTTTCCAACTCCAATCTTACCCCCAGACCCCAGCACCCTACAGCTACCTCTTTGAGAGGGTCTTATTTTAAAGTTAAGGTGAAGAAACATATTTTCCTTTTGTCAGACCTTTACTAAAGGAAACAACTTGCAGTGCATCAACCAGTTAATAACTAGCTCTAAAATATATAATAATATATATATATATTTATATTTGCACCTTCATTCTCAGGTTTTCCATACAGTATCAGCTCTGGTTTCCACAGTAAAAGCCTACCAGTTAACAAATTCCACTAAACACACAAACTGATTAATTTCTTTTAAACAGCTAATATAGAACACTTTCTTTCCTGTTATGTTTTATATTGCTTCCTTATTATATCTTATTATTTCCTGTTATGTGATTTTATAACTAAACCATCAGGTTAATCCTGAGTACTTGAATCCTGAAAACTGGGACAAAAGAAGAGGAAATGGTTTATGCCACAAATAAGTCCCTGAAGGAGCTTCTAGGTGATTTTCCACATGATTCTCTGGAAACTGAAATGTACATGAGTAACCTGCTGCCAGATAATGAACTCTGGGCTGTTAATGAGCAGAATATTGTGTTCCCTGCACAACTTGTAAAGTTTAAAAGGTCAGATGTAAAGCCTAGCTCTTGTTAAAGGGCAAAGGCCTGTCATGGCAATCCCTACCTCTGGCCACACTCCACTAACCTTGCTGTCACTTCCCTTGTATATGAAAAAAGTGAGCTGTCTGACATAGAGTTAAAACAGAGGAATTGCTGTCAAGCCTTTTCTTAAGAAAACCTACACCACTCATTTTCTGTTGGATCACTTTCATGAACAACTTCACTCACTATATAATGTAATGAGTACCAGTCAACAAGGACATGCAAAGGGCAGGGTTGATGTTGAACTGTAATTTCCAGAGGCACTCAAGTGCTACGTGGGCTTAGCCATAAAATTAAACCCCACACAGTTACAAGATCTTCAGAATAATATTAAAAAGTTCTCAGTGGAATCCACTACAATACAAACCTTTGCTCTAAGCTTCAGAAATACAGTACTTCCTGTAGTTCCTCTGCTCACAGAAAACTGATGATCCTGTCCACAATACATATCCAAACTGTACATTAACATATTTTTACAAATAAAGTAACTGGGAACATAAAGTAAGGAGAAGCATAAAAGAGGAGTTTAACCTCCTCTTCCCCGACAGAAGCAGAAATGAGCAGTAGCAATTCAGCGACTTGGAATGGTCTGCCCAGGGCAGTGGTGGAAGCATTGTCCCTGGAGTTAGAATAATAGAATGTAAGGTTGGAAGGTACCTCAAGGATCATCTAGTTCCAACACCCTGCCATAGGCAGGGACACCTCCCACTAGTACAGGTCACTCAAGGCCTCATCCAACCTGGCCTCTAGGGAGGGAGCAGCCACAACCTCCCTGGGCAACCTGTTCCAGTGTTTCACCACCTTCACTGAAAACAGCTTCCTCCTAACATCCAGTCTAAATCTTCCCTCTGCCAGTTTAAACCCATTGCCCCTAGTCCTGTCATTACAAGACGTCATAAATAGTCCCTCCCAAGCCTTCCTGTAGACCCCCTTCAGATACTCGAAGGCTGCTATAAGGTCTCCTGGAAGCCTTCTCTTCTCCAGGCTGAAAAGCCCCAACTCTTTCAGCCTGTCCTCACAACAGAGCTGCTCCAGTTGTGGCCCTCCTCTGGACCCACTCCAATACTTCCATGTCCTTCCTGTGCTGGGGGCTCCAGAACTGCACACAGTACTCCAGGTGGAGTCTGAGGAGAGCAGAGTAAAGGGGCAGAATCCCCTCCCTTGCCCTGCTGGCCACGTTGTTTAAGCAAAATATGGACATGTCAGCTGCGGACACGGTTTAGTGTTGACTCCTCAGTGCTGAGTCGAGGTCTTGACTGGATGATCTTTGAGGTCTCTTCCAACCAGATGTTTTCTATGATTCTGTGACTTGATCATCCTTCTCTAAGATCCAAGATACCTGCTTGTAATAACATCACAACCATGTGTCTCCATAACTAGAAAAATTGTATCTGATATTGTATCCTCTGGGTTTTTTTTTTTTCCTTACAGTGTCACAAGAAGTCTCTTATCCCAGATTAAGCATTCACTGGACAAATAGACTGGCATACTGCAGACTACTTAAGATAAAAAAAACCCACAACACCTAATTGGCATACATCATGTCAAAGCAGTGCCAGCTTGTCATATCTAAAAATGAGTCAGTTTAAGTATAAACAAATTACAAGACCAGCTTGAGGCAAATCTTCTATTTCAGGGGAAAAAAAACAAAAAACCAAACACAAAGTGCTTCAGAGAATCACAGTATCTAACTGTGTCAGGGCCACTACTACAACCCTATCTAGATGGCTTTTAAATACATGCAGTGATGACTATTCAACCATTTCCTTGGTCAGCCTGTTTGAGTCTTTTCCATACAGATGCTTTACCAAATGTCTAACCTAAACCTTCCCTGATGTAATGATGACACTTTGTCTTTCCTTATCAGTTGTGGCTTGTGAGAAGAGATCAACACCCACATCTATACAACTTCCCTACAGGTAGTTGCAGAAAACAAAGTCTCAGCCTCTTTTCCTTCAGACTTAACAACCCCAGTTCCCTTAGCCACTCCTCATAAATTATTCCAGACCCTTCACTAGCTTCATTGTCATTCTGTGGACCCACTCCAGCACTTCAATGTCTTATACCATGACACCAAAAATTGAACACGGTATTCAAGGTATGGCTTCACCAGTACAGAAAGCATGACCATGTAATTGAAACAACTAGCAATAGCCTTTTACTGTTGCATTAGGTTTGAGATTTGGATGCAAGTCATGCAAGTTCAGGCATGAAATGTTTAAGAAATATCTTCCATTGCAAGATCGCTTCTGAATCACCAGTTAGCAATGTGACAGCATTCAGTTATCATCAGGGATGTGTGCAAAAAAGATTATGCTTCTTGAATACTGAAATACTTTTGTCTGAATTCCCACCACCCATCCCTCTGATAACTTACCAAATCTAGGTAATCATATTCAAATTGAGTACTCATCATACTATGAGTTTCTCTGTAGTTCCACAAATACACCATGCACAGGCACTGTCCTCTTGAGAAAGGCCACTGACTGGCAATTCATTCCATTCCCTTCCTGAACAGTTGTATAACTCACCAGAAATTACTACTGCCATATAGACTATGATGCAAATCATCTCTTTAAATAAGGGAAATATATTCTGGCATAAAGAAACATGTATCAAAGAAGTATAACTAGAAGGAAGTTATTATAGAAACGTGATTTTGGCAATTAAGAACTAAAGATGAAAATCATTTATACTAATGATTAAGAAAGTATCACAAAAGGTTCTGTAGAAAGCTCAATAACAAAAATATTTCTGCATTCAAGAGAATGGTGTTCTACACAGTCAGTCACTTTAATAAAGAGTTAATTTACAGTTTGGTGCTGTATAGTAACTAAAGAATCACTGCTCAAGCGTAAACAACACCTGAAAGGAAGACAAAGGAGAAAGAAATGCTCAGCTTCTATATTGATTCTTAAGTGTATTTAATTTTAAGTTCACATTCAGTTTTAAAGGTGGGGAGGTTTTATATATACAAATTTTGCTTTCTACTTTTTCAGTATAATTTTCAAGCCTTTTCCAAATTGCATTGTTATTGCAATTTTGTTCAGTAACTACCACAACCTCCAAAATGTAAATTGAACCCAGATTTCAAGTACAGGAGAATAGCAAACACAGGGTATTACTAATATTCTTCAGAAGTATAATTTACTTTTTCAGTTTAACACATTATTTTTGTCAGACTGCCAAAGCTTTGTGTCACGAGAAAGTGAGGCAAAGAATGTCTTAGTTTCATCCACTACAAGTGCATGTTTGAAATGTTTTTCTTCGAACATTTAAAATTATAACATCTGTTATTGTCTATATGATACAAACCCAGAGTCTACTGAAAGAGCATTTCTTTTGTCACTATTTATATACACATGCAGCAGATGATTTTGCAAGTGGAACAATAAGGCAAGTGACTTGTGAAAACCAGAGCAAAGCTCGGTTACTTCACTGTTCACAGAACATCATCTAAGGAATTGCAACAGCAGATTTGTTCTCCATCTTTCCATTGTTAAACATTCTGCTGTCCTCCCAGTTTCAGATGCTGACATGTAAACAGTTCTCCCAGATACATTCAACCATATAAATACCACTCTAATGGTTGGTCTGCACTTTCGCACAAACAGGAAAACTAGGAGGGTATGAAGTTAAATAAAAATGGAAACCTTTTGAATACACAAAACAATTGTACAGAAATTAAAACAAAACCAGGATTGCAGCAAACAAAAACACACCACTACAGCATCACTATTCCACAAATAAAAGACCAGGAGCACAAGATCATTTTTTTCTTCACAGGTATAGAAAAATCCTCTTCCTCTCAAAGCATAGGAAATTGCTCTGTTTTACAAGTGAAATATAGAATTCTCTATTCCAACACTCCACTTCACCTGACAGGGGGGGGGGAAAAAAAAAAAAAAAAAGGCGAAATAGAATGGACAGTCATGTAAAACAATCTCAAATCAAAATACAGCTACAAATCTAGTTTCAGGTCCATTGAATTTTATTTTACAAGGTTAATGAACATTATGTGCACTTATTCCCCCAAGAGCAATTATTTTGTCCTCTTACACTCTAAAACAAAATCTCATTTTTCACATCCATTAAACAATAACATATTATCCAGTATTTCATTAACCTGAAGAAGATCAAGCCCTCAAAGGTTCACTGGTATGAGGATCACACCAAACAAATTTGCAGTGACGTCCAGAAGTATTGTGATGAACAGAATACTCAATTCCTGCTTGTTTACTTATTTAAGTTCTTATTTAATAAACAGACCAAATCATTCTCACTACTGGACCACTGCCATTCTTTTCTCCTATTTGACACTTTGTCAGATACATTTTCATTCTTCACAAAGTCAAATATTTCTTACTAGCAGAAAGAATATTCTAGTAAGAGTTTGTTGAAAGGATGAAAAAGGACTGAAGACTACACAGTTTATAAAGACATCTTAACCTACAGTCTGTAATCTAGACAGAAACGTGCATTCCAAATGTATGTTAATATGAACTCTAAAACTTGCATTTTGTCCTGGGTTCCAAAACAACAGCCATGTCCTCTACATCTCAAATACATACTAACCTATTGTTTAAAACATGCAGAACACATTGGGACTCAAGGAAAAGAGAAGCAAATATGCAAAAGTATGCACTTTTTCTATTTGGAAAAAGCTACAAACATCAAAGTAGCAAGCAGCACAGCAAATACCAAGTTGCTAATATAACTGCATCCATCCCCCAAAAGATTTTTAATGCAAGTATTTTTAAATTAAAATTCATAGCCATTAATGCATATGAATCTTGTCATGGTATCCAACTCATCACAGACACTAAAGATAAGAGAGCTCTGCGATTTTTCAGTCTGTTGGAACAGTGAATAGTCATTAAAATGTAACAGTCCACATCTGCCAACCACAAGTTCCAGGCTTGCATTTCAGGCTTATGCATCAGGATATGATCAACTCACTGCAAACATTCTCAAGACAGCACAAACCTCTTTCTCTGAACATGAAGACTGCTGTTTCTCAGCAGCACTGGTAATTATTCATTGCATCTTAAGTTGCCTTTTGATCTGTAACCTAATGTTAACATTTGTTGTTCTGTAAGCCTGTCCTACATTAGGATATGATCCCAGAAAAAGTGTTTAGAAACAAGATTAGTACCAAATGTAATGAAACCTAGGTGCCAATAATCTAGTATTTGAGAGTCTGCATTTTTTCGTTTGTTTTGGTTGGTTGGTTGGGTTTTTTTTTTTAAGCACACTATTAACTCCTTTCCCTTTTCTGAATACATACATGTAAATGACAAAAATAATTAAAACATCCATGAGTCCACAATTTGGTGTTCCAAACGTGCAACATGTAGCTAGATATTAAGATAAACACAAAAGAGACTTATACAAAGGAGATCTATAAATCACAGAATCATTACAGTTGGAAAAGAGCTCTATCATAACTACTGAACTACCCATACTACCATAACTGCTAAATCGTTCCCTGAAGTGCCATGTCCACACATTTTATAACAACTCCAGCAATGGTAATTCCATTGCTTCCCTGGGCAGGCTGACCCAACGCCTGACCACTATTTCAAGTAAAGAAACTCTTCCTCATATCCAATCTAAATGGAATGATTTGTGCTCTTACTGTTAGCTTTTAAGCAGTTTTCTTGAGTTCCATCATCACAGTCAAATGCATCACTCCATAAAGAATAATAAAACTAAAACAGAGGACTAAGTGAAGCAATTTTAAAATACAACAGTCGAAAGTGACTAAAATATTGTTGAGGTTTTTAAGAGGGGAGGTTGAACAGCAGCAAATCCTGTATTATTTTAACTGTTGCTTCACTAACTACTGAATAACCAAAGCAAAATACTTCTTTTCTTTGCTGTTCCTTGCTGTT
Organism: Eubucco bourcierii; assembly: GCA_013396675.1. Classification (NCBI taxonomy): domain Eukaryota; kingdom Metazoa; phylum Chordata; class Aves; order Piciformes; family Ramphastidae; genus Eubucco; species Eubucco bourcierii. The sequence continues at coordinate 679,834 of VWZE01019167.1, read as the reverse complement.
CTTCTTGAAAAGCTGGCACACTGTTCTTGTCAAAAGCCTTCCAAAATGCCTCTCATGTAGTACTGAAGAGCTGAGTTTATAGATTTAAGATTTAACTCAATTCAAGACTTCATAATTTGAAGGAGTATTTCTCCTTCACTAGAGACTAAATTAAACAACCACCAAAAAAAAAAAATCTCTACACTAAGGACATCAACAATAAGTGGACAGAGGTGACCTATCATAATCAAACTGGCACAAGGAAGCATCTTGGAAATACATAGCATAAATCCCCCAGTTTTCAACGTCCTACACTGCAACCTTAGACTGGAATCAACTCTGCTTTGCATATGACATTATAATACTCATGTTAAAATTAACTATATATTCTTTCAAAACAACAAAGCAAAATTCCTTATTTTTTGACCTACTCTGCACTTAGATGCTTGTAGCTCAGCCAACCCTCTGCAGCTGCTTCGACACCATGCCAATGCCTTTGCTTCCTCAGCCCTTCTATGCTTAGGAAAGATCTCTAGAGACCTAGAGTATTGTACAAACAATACTGTGTCCTCCAACTGTTACTAAATACAAAATCTGTCTTTGCTGCTTTTTTCTCTCTTGAAGTACAGTGAATGCATGCCTCAGACTAATTTTTTATTAATATTATTTTCTTTTCTCTCAAAAAGAGCATGGATCAACGTAAGGGAACCTCATTACAACAGAGGTCAAAAACAGTTCAATGGGTAGGACAGGAGACCAGGAATCTACAGTAAAGTTTTCCTCCTGGATCAGTCAGGAATCTGTTGCATGACCTCGAGCGAAGGCAATTCACCACTCTATAATCTTTCCACTTTTTCGGAATGTGCATCTACCCAGGACACAAGACAGAATAACCATGTGCCAAACTCTGTATGATTGTATAAATTCCACACATACACATGCTAACCCCCAATTACTTATTTTTATTGGGGTTTTTTTGCTGTCAATGATGGTCTTGGACTGTACTGCACAAAAACAGGCTAAGCAGCAAGCAAATCAGATGGAATCTCCAGGCAATACTGAAACACAAATAATTACTAACAGGATGCACAGTCTGGCTTACACAATACAAAAGGAGGAAAAAAAAAAAGAAAAAAAAAAAGGACTTAAAATAGTAGTTGTATATGTTACTATGCTGCTTATTAGTTGTCTCATTTAAAAAATACTGTTGTTACCAAAAAAAGTAAGAAAATATACTGACCTAGAAGTGTTTCACCCTCTCATAAAAAGAGACAGGGTGTTTGTCCCTTATACATTCAAACATTCAAATCCTGTTTCACAAAACGATACCATTCAAGTTTAGACGAGAACTTAACTGGTTTTCAAAAACATCTAATAGGAATCTGATGTTGACAGAGATGTTAGCAACAGTTTCTTTCCAAATATAGTCAACTCATATATGTTAAATTTTTGGTCAATAACTCTGAGGAAATTACTTCAAAATTCTGTGGGGAAAAGAACAGAAAAACAATGATTCAGGTATGTGAATGATACTGAACAACATGTGTGCTCCAGGAAAACGTTCACTAAAAAAAATTCCCAGACTTCTGGATTACAGTATTTGAGTCCTGAGGCAATCAGATATCAGCTATCTGCCTTTGTGAGGAGTAACAGTAGACCCGACAGACCAAAGTAATTTCCTTCACTAACAAAGTGTGAGTAACTTTCTGTTGACGGTGCCAACTGAAGCTCCTCTTCCTCTTAGCCAGCCTAGTCATTTCCACCTATCTTGTGCTGACACAGATGTTCCAAGGAATGAGGAAACAGACCAGACTGACGCCCTCTCCAGGAAAAAAATTAAGAGCAGAAAACGTACTAGATAGAGCAAAAAGTGAGACTGTTATTTGGTTGTTTTTACAACTGCTGGTTTTCATTGTTTAGATCTGTCTCTCATTTTAAATTGTTAAGAAATCGTTGATTATCAGCCTCCAAAGATCTGAAATCACCTTCAGTTAAGCTGTAAACACAGCTAATCATCTTCAGTTAAACCGTAAACAGCTACAATAGAGAAAAACATTAAGATTTTTTAAATGGAAAAAATTAGACACCTTTATCTGATTTAAGAAATGTCGAAGGATTGACTCCAGCCTGGCAATATAATAAATACTGTGCAGTAACAGAGTTAAATTACATCTAAAATCCCTAAACTATTTTACATAAACACTGTTTGCAAAAAAACAAAAAAAAAAATCACATAATCTAATTAAAATCTTTAAAGGAAATAACAGACATTTATAGAAAATATGAATAAGCATTATTATGCAATACTTAGTGCCCATTATAATCGAGGTAAATGATTAAAGAAACAATACAAAGCATCTAAACATTTTCAAACAGAAGCCTGAGTTTCATTTGGTTTCTTCAAAACAAAGTCACAATAGGCTGGGTCATCTGCAGAGATGTGAACTGTATTTACAAAGTAAATTCTATCATTACCATCATAACAGCAAGAGAAATTTCACCTTGCTCCTTACTTTTGTTTGTTATTGATTTTATTATATAGTAGTACTCTGATTACTAATGAAAAAATGTTGGTGTTTTATCAAAAGTTATTGCTACTTAATAAAGTCAATCACATGATTCTGCAGCTAAAAAAATGCCTACGTTGTTTTCCTTTAAATTTTGAATACAAGCATTTTGTATCTTCTAGAAAAACACACCTTCCTGCCAGCCCCTCTGGCATTTACTATTAGAAATCTTTGCTTAAGAAACTGGACAGTTCTGTATTTGGCCCCAATACCTGTTTGACTAAGTCAACTTCAACACACACATTCAAAATTACATAAGCCTAATCCAAAAGCCAAACGCTCAGTGCCATCATGACACAAACACCTCTGAATTTACACTGCAGCACTGGAGAGGGCCTGGAAATGGAGTAAGTAGTGAAGCCTATTTGACCATTTGAGTTGGGAAGCACTCAAATGCCATCCCGCGGAACTAAGTTTTGGATAACAGCTTTCCTTAAAGCCTCCTCCTGCAACCCCGTGTCTGAGTTATGAGATGCCTTGTACCTTCTGTGCCCATCGACGGCACCCCAAACAGCAGTAACTTGTGTACGCAGGGGAATGAATTCTTTAGAAAAGAGCAATAGAGCTGTCCATGGAAACATCCTGACAATCAGCTCTTACTAACAGAAATGTAAACAACTTTCTTATTAATCCCTAGTTAGGCAGCAACCTTGCCACAGCACTTCACAAATACTTCAGTGATTCAATACTGCAGACTCCAGACAGGGGACCACTCCCTGTGCTGCTCAGAGAAACAACTTACAGTGACTACTACACCTAGGAAGCCCCTTATACAGGATGCCATTAACTCTGCAGTTTTAATTATCTCAGTTTGGCAGGAAAGAACTATATCCCACAGTGTTACAAATCTATAATGAAGAGAGGAAAAAAAAAAATCTTTTTTGTGGGGAAAGCATTCTCAATGCAGCACTGCACTGAATGTTTTCATTTTCGTTCCTTTCAGCACTGCTTTCTACAACAAAAGCAAATTCTGAACGACAGAAAAGTACATTTTCCTCTCTGCCCTGCAGCTCACTATGACTGTGCCAAACTCTGAAATGAGGGGGAAAAAAAACACACCAAAAGCTCTGCCAACATCCCCCTCACCCAGTGCAGTGAATGATGAATGTCATACTAAAATCCATGTCCTTGTATGGCCTCCAGTTTCAACACAAGGAAAGTAAGATCCCTGAAGAAATGCAAATATTCAAGAGACAGACAATTTTTTGTTAACAAGAGGTTTTTAAGTATCCTTGGCAACTATCTGCATGCCACCACTATCATTAAGTGATATGATATTGAGTAAATTGGGTAACAATGGAAATGACCAGCAAGTGTCAAGCAAGTATACAAAAATATGCTTTATTAAAAAAAACAAAAAAACCAAAACCAACAAACAACAACAACAACAGCAAAACAACAACAACAACAACAACAAAAATCAATCTATGTAATCAGATCATGGTTTTTATATGCTATACATGTGACACAGACCAGTTCTGTAAATTACTTCAATTTGTTGTAACAATTTTTCTGGCATATTTTTTGCTTTGCGTTTTCCACAGAATGGAATAACACTATTCAGTTGCACTTTGGATTTTAATAGGATTAATAGGAATTTTGGTTTCTGCACACATGCAACATTGGGGATACACAGACATAGCTGAAGATTAAAGAATTCTCCAGCTACAAGAACAACAGAGAAGAAGGTCTGACACTGATGAGAGCTGTAGCCAAGGCAGCAGTTCATGGAAGAACTGAACCTGAACTGGCTCTTTCAGGAGTTTAGAGAGGAACAACAGATTTTGCACTTGGATGTTTGAAGCATGAAAGACAAAGTGAAAAATCAGAAACACTGGTTCAGGACATTCTCTTTAAGGTGCTGAATTGAATACAAAAGAGGCCCATCCATATCAAGCTAAAGGTTGGGTGCTATTAAGGAAAACATAAGTAAAGTCAGTTAGATACTGAAGTGCATTAGCAACACCCTGCCAATTAGAAATATGGATTCTTGGATAAAGGAGAATTAGCTTTGGTCAAAGTAATTTAGGGAAATCAAACTTTTAAAAGGTTATATTTACAGCATGCTAAGAGTTTGCAGAAACTGGGGAGGAAGATTAATAGAAGCAAATGAAACAAAAATATTGTCATCTTGGAAAGACTATCTTTGCAAGCAGACCGCAAAAATCCAATGGCAGGACTCCTGGTAAATGAAGACTGCTTTAATTAGAAAGCAGTGCTCTAAGATGACAGTTAAAATCTAGTTAAAAATGCTATTTGCATGTTTTAAATTGCTGAGAGTTCACTAAGTTCACTGCAGATACAGAAATACTAAAATGTAAATGAAGTATCTGAGGAAATGGGAAGAAGGGATACATTCCTCTTGTTTAAAGCAACCCAGTCAATAAAAACAGTTTTTTCCTTCCTTCTGTCTTTGCTGAGAGACAGTTGGGCAACTCAGCTGACACCTAAAAAATGATGAGCTACTCAGTTTTGAGAGCCTTTAATTAAGAACTTCATAAACACTAAGGATAAACAGACATGTACACCATTACAGTAAGTGTTAGTTTCAGTAGTATCTCACAGCATAGAAAGACAGGTCTATAAACTGGAGAAATTAAAAATATAATGTCACAAGCAAAGACAGTCTGTTTTTATTTCTATCCATAAGATTTTAAAATATTCGGATGCTCAGTGAGTTCCTTGCAGAACAAGGACTTAAAGCTGAAATAAAGACTGACAAATAAGCAAAACGCCACTAGCTATCACATAATCCACCAACAGCAATGAGATAAATGGAAATCTCATCTACCACTGTTCTTGCCACATTTACTCATCAGCTGAGATGAACTACTGATAATTAAGTAAACATGTAAAACCAACTACACTGAAGTGACATACTGATTTTAATTTCTTCACCACTAAAAATACCACAGAAGTTCCTGCTCCTTGTCCTGTCCGGATTTACAGTTCACACTGCCTAGTTTAAGATCCCACACCCTGTGCGAAGACCTGCACAGTACCCCAAAGCCTTATTTTAGCTTGCCAAAAATCTCTAACTCACATAAATCATGCTCACAACAGCAGAAAAACCTATTATATGGCAAAGTTTACTAGTTATAGGAGAATGGGAGTGAGAAATTTCTGAAGAGCATAATCCATTACGTTTGCCAACACAATCACATTTTGACCTTAGTTGGTTTTGCAGTTTCAATTTTCTATGCATAAGTCAAAAAGCCAACATAAAGTTCTGACCCTCTCATTTGACAGTTTGCTTCAGTGATTTTTGCCTCAATTTAGTACACTTTTTAAAAGAAAATTACTGATCTTAGATTACTGCTAAAGAGCTCTAATTTGTTAAAGATTGTTATGAAGCAACGTTGATTTAAAGATATATTAGCATCACTAGAAAGAGCTGTTTAAATTCAATTTTATGCAGAAGAAAAAATAGACAAAAATATTTTCTCAGATTACTGAGTGATTCATAATACACATGCGCAATATAAAACAAGTTGTTAACACAATATAAACCAAGACATACACAACAATAAATCAAGATTATAGAAGCAATGGGTCCTACAAAAGCAGCCCCAAATCAACTATGAAGGTTCCTATCTCTGAGGTACAGTAAACAGAGTAGAGTTGGACAAGTTTAGACTTGATTACAGTTACTTTGATTTATACTTTTGCTACAAGATAAAAGTATATTCATGACAAACTCCTGAAAACCTGGGGGGGGGGGAACTGCATTTTTAGTAAATAGTAGTCTTTCTAATAATGATTAACTTGTATAGAAACAATAAAGATTTGCCTGTAAGAAACAATCATGTTGAAGATTCTCATTCACATATTTTTAGCCAGAAGAACTATTCTCATTTAAATTGTTTCATTTACAGAAAATCAGTAAATCCCTAGATTAATGGAGGCACATGATTAAAAAAAACACAACAAAAAAACAAACCAGGAGCTAAGGCAGAAAATTACGTTAACACTTTGTATGGAAAGTTTCACAAGAAAGGATTTTTGGAGCTTGTTACAAACTCATTCAGAGGATTTAGAAGTTACAATAAGCATATTGATAGGGTATTATGCAAAATACGAAGGCTAAGAAGTCCAGCTCCAGTAACAAAAGAATCTAAATCATTGAAGGTGGAAAGACCTATGCTTAAAAGATGAGGTGTTAAATCTTTGGACTCTATCTTGAAGGTCTTTTCCAACCTGGTTAATTCTGTGATTCTTTGGAAAGAAAGATAAGGAGTATAGCTTTGAAATGGGAAAAAAAAAGAACTTAATATATAGAGTGTATTTAGAAAATTACTGCTGTGTTGCTTGAGAAAGCACAGAGATGTATGCAGGTCTGTTACAAAAGTAGAACTTCTTGTGATGGCAGGAATCAAGTGTTTCCGTGCTGCCAACGCATCCTGCAGCTGTACAGTCCGGCTGCTTATCCCACACCCTAGGAGCCTACACAGCACCCTCATCCAGCAAAGAGCTGGGGAATGGCACTTGCAAGGTGTAGCAAATAAGGAACAATACCACCAAACTATCAGAAGTGGAGCATACCCACAGCCAGGGGAGTGAGTTTGAAAGTTTCTCTTCTGGTAACTTTGATACTTCTTTTGATACTTATTTTTCATATTCAGTATTTGCTAAGGATTTGCAAGCCACTCATTTTGATATTCTCTCACCAAGCATGAAATTCATCCCCAGCAGACAACAGAAAAACACAAACGGCAATTTAGTGTTGGCTTTTTTTTTTCCAGCACTGCATTTGCTTGATGCTGTCTCATTCCTATTTAAAGAAATAGTTATAATAGCAGTCACTATTTTAATGCAGTAAGCTATTAAGTAATAATTTATCTTCAATATTTCACTTTGTTTCCTCAAAACCACTTTAAAATGTTATTTTTAGTCATGGTATTGCTACATACAACTATAAAGTGGTTAGAGAAAAAGGTTAATTATAAACGACACTAATGCCACTCTCAATGCTACATTACATCATGCTGCAACAAAAACAATCAGAAAAGCTGGTAGTCACATATCAGATACAGTAACAGTGTACACCAAACAGCACATTAGTCTAAAGAACTTCTTAGCTACAGAAGCATTAAGATGGATCTTCTATTAAAACTTCCAAAGGTGATGGCCAAGATTACAGGACTTCTGTGACTAGGTATCTGAATTGCATATAAGAAATTATAAGCATTCTGACTGCTCCCCATAACAGGCCAGCTGACTTAGCAAAACGGAATAAAAATAACATTTTGCACTAAACCACATCCCCTCATGCACAGCACAAATTAAAACCATGTCTAAACTCTTCTAAAAGCTTCGAGGAGTTTGTTAGACTCTTGCCTTGTCTTGTGCAAGTTTCATATGTTTCAGAATCAAACATCATTCAAACATATGTAGAGATGTATATATAAACACATGCACACTATTATTCACGTGCACGCCTGTCTGGATACAAGAGTGTACACAGACATACACAAATGTGTATTCCAACCCACATGGTCCCAAGAAACTTTGAAGTGTTTCCAAGATAACTCTGTCTGTGGTGGGTAGACTCTGGTTGGATACCAGGTGCCCACTAAAGCCACTCTATCACTTCCCTTCTCAGTTGGACAGGAAGACAAAAATATACAAAAGACTCAGGGATTGAAATAAAGAACAGAGAGAGATCATTCATCAATTACTGTCACAGGCAATGAGTTTAATTGATTACTAATCCAATCACAGTACTGTAATCAAATCTGAAAACACCTTTCCCCCACCACTCCCTTCTTTCTAGCCTCAGCTTCACTCCTGAATTCTTCCCTTTCTCCCTGTCAGTGGCATAGGGGATAAAGAATGGGAGTTGCAGTCAGTTCAGTGCATGGTGTTTCTGCTGCTCCTTCCTCCTCACAGGGAGAACTCACACTCTTCCAGCATGGGGTCCCTCTCATGAGAGATAGCTTTCCACAAACTTCTTCTATGTGACTCATCCCCATAGGCTGCAGTTCTTCATAAACTACTCCAGTGTCCCTTCCATGGGGGCTAGCCCTTCAGGAACAGAATGCTCCAGTGTGGATCTCCCCCAGGGTCATAAGTTGCTCCATCAAACCTGCTTCAGTGGGAAGACCCCACACTGGGGAGAAGGTAGATATCTGCTCCACTGTGGGAATTGGCATGGATTACATTTCACTGCAGAGACAGCACAGAGATGGACAACTGGTAAGAAGGACAAAGAGTAGTTTGTAAACAATGGGACCAAGGCAACAGAAAGGCTTTGAGGGAGGACTTGCTCCTCATGTCCCTAGCACCTTCTTGGATGCCTGGTCTTTTTATGGTTTTAGCCTTGTGCAAAGGAACATAGTTATCTCTTAGGTTAAGGGAGGAGGCTTTCTGTTTATGCCAATCATAACTATGAAGCAGTCTATTGTTTCCTGGTCTACATGCTGTGCTGGGGCAGCCCCTGATAGGCCTGCTGGACCCCAGCAGACCCCTTTGCCATGCTGGAATCTTTCACTAGGGATCACCTGTTGCTTATGCACTGTCATGGATATAAACTGCTATCCTGGGCAACAAAGATGATTCTGCATACACCAAGCCACAGGGTGTCTGACCTCAATGTCATACTCCACCACTAGCCTCCATTGGCTGCAGTGAGACATCCTGTCTCAGCATTTTCACCACCACAGGCCACAGCGGAATCCCTATTCTGGTGCCTGAAGTGTCACCTCCTTTCTCCTTCTTCACTGACATTGGTGTCTGCAAGAGTTGTTTCTTTTCACATATTCTCACTCTTTGTTTGCAGTAACACGTGTTTTCTTTTCCACTTTATTGCAGTAGCATTACCCCCACTGATGAGTCCATCCTTGTCCAGTAGCAAGTCCATCTTGGAGCTGGCTGACATTGCCTCCATCTATTGGGGAAACTTCTAGCAGATTCTCACAGAACAACCCACTATCGAAACCTTGAAGTGCAAGCACAATACAATAGCTAACTATGGAGCAATCCAAAAGATAATTCAAAGTTTTATCTCTGAAGAACAGAGACAGGTGATACAGTCATTAGTTATTCCAGGAGAATGAGAGAAATCTAAGAAAACAGAAAAAAAGATCAAAGGAAAGAGCTGGTGCTAGCAGTGCTACAGTCAAGCATTTTTCTTTTTTAACCCAACTATAAAAAGCTAACCTAACCCTCTTAAAAGGAGGAAATCTTAAAAAAACAAACAACAACAAAACCCACAAAACAACTAGACAAAATATATAAGTCAATATAAAACCACCTTGCAGCTTCTGACATGCCTGCAAGCCTGAACATCAGTGGGAGTCCTTTCTGACAAAGAATTCTACAGTCCTAACTTCATACTATGGTCCTACTAATAATAATCCAAATGTGCATTCTGAGGAATAAAACAATATATTTGCTGGAGCTTAGCAAAGCTGGAGTTCTTTTCTGTCTCAGGACATCTGAAAAAGAACACTAATTTGAAACATTTCTGAAATTACTTTCCCTCACCAGAGCTAATTATTCAAAATCAGCAGCTGGTTTAAAACCAACAAGATATTGCATAGTGGCACTGACACAAGGAAGAGGAAGTGAAACTGACAGTACAATTCCACAAGTCATAAAAGTCATGTTATTCTTGGGCCTGAAAGAATCCATTAAAAAGAAAATGTTCCACCATGAGACAAACCAAGTTCACCTTCCAAAAAAAAAAAAAAAAAAAAAAAAAAAAAAAAGCAAAAAGGCATAAAATGTAACTTAGAATTCAATTATTGTAAAAATAATGAATGTAAACATTTTTAATTTGGAATAGCAGTGATGCATTCTAGAATAAAATTTGGTTTCTTTCACAGTTTTTCAAAACACCACCAGGTTGCGAAGTAATTTTTTTTTTTTCTTGGCTAAAAATAAATGTGCTGTGAAAAAAAAAAAAAAAAAAAAAAAAAACAAAACCATTACATAGCACTTCCTGGGCTCTGATAATTCCTTTCAGCCAGAGCACTGCAGTTCTCAATCCTTTCTAGAGCCACTTTCAGTAGAGTCAAAGCACTTCAAAACATCGTAACAATTAAAGCTGCCCTTTGTACACTTATACAGCATTAGCATATAATTGTAAATTCACAATTCCCCTATAAGGTAATTTTCCAGTGTCAATCTTTTATTAAAAAGCCCTAAACAGGAGGAACAAAATTGCCAGGCTGCACTCTGGATTAAGAAAACAGAAGGGGAAAAAAATGGGACAAAGTGTCACATAAAAGATGAAACTGGCTGAAGACAGATGAAACAGTTCCCAAAATACTTATAATTTGAAACTTTAATGCAACACTTAGATAATAAAAATAAAGTAGTAAAAACACCCACCAAACCCAACTCAACAACAAAAAAATAAAAACACTTTAACCCATATAGAAAAATGAAAATTTTCTTCACTGATTGTTGTTCTCAAAATGCTTGAAACATTTTAAATCTCTTAAAACCAATCTTTTTTCCTCAAAGCTTCACATTTTCACGTGAACTACATCAGCAGCCTCCAATCACGGATGAAAGCCTATTATAAAATCCTTGTTACATGCTGGCTATTTTCCAGTAGTGAAAACTGCAAGGAAAGACCCCAAGATCTGGCATTGCACACATTACTCTATGGACTTGTATACAACAGTCATAAAAAGGATGGAGAAAAAACACAGGGATGTTTTGTAAGCTGCTTTTTTTCATAAAGCCCTTCTTTACTGAAGAACTTCAACTTATAAATCAGTTTGCTCCATTTATGCTGTACTTTTTGCTATATTAAAGTGTCACAGGCTTTGCTTTTGAGGAAACTAAAGCTATTCCTGTTACTATTCTTTTAAAAAGAACAATCGTACTCATTACTATTACATGCATTAATATTGATCACAGCAACTAGTTAAACTTGGAGGAGTGAAGAAAAGACTGAGGAAAAAGAGTAATAATGATTCCTCATACTTATCTCTTTGAACATATAGTTCTCCAAGAGCAGCTCACCAGCATCCAAAGTGAGCAACTATTTTGCATCTTTACATACTTAATCTAGGGGGAAAAAAGTATCTCTGGAATCTACTTCCTTTTCTTACTTTCTCATAGGACATCAACAGTTTAAGAGCCAGAACCTGAAAAAGGGCATTGGGAAAACTATACTGACATAGAATATGCGTTTACAAATAAGGACAATTAGGGGCCATGAGAAAACTGAACAGAGGTAGAAAGTATTTGCAGCTAAAAGACGCAATTATTTTATTATAATACATCTGGCTCCTGAATGGCAAAAAATATTAACAGGTTGATTAATACCTTGCTATTTTGACATGTTAGATATGTACTGTCTTTACAGAGAACACAGTATCTTAGAGTAAGAGCCTCTGTATGAAAGCTCCAGTTTAAATCTTCCCAACTCAAAAATCTCCTGCTGGGAAAAAAAAAAAAAAATCTGAAGAACTTAATTAACAGCAAATTTAAAATAGGGTCTCTAAAGCTTACTGCTGTTTTTCACACAGAGTAGTAAAATCAAAACGAGGCAGACATAAGCGGAGGGAATGAACTCTGCTTGTCACACACAAAATACAAGCTTATTACCTCCCCCAAACTTCCCACAGCATGGAAGGGAATGGTATGTGAAAACATACAGCTCTGCTGAGCAGAATTTCCATCACACAGGGCTGACCCACCCCACCATAGGATGGTATCAGATACACTACGGGTTCTTTCCTGATCACTCAAGTTTCTTTTTGGATGCCAAAGGGGCTATTTCTGGAATTATGAAAATTTTACAAATCTCTTCCCATGACCTTTCTGACATCCAAACTTTGATGAATAGCTCCCACACTGTATCGCTCACTCTGAGAAGGAAATTTCATGTTCCTTTTCCTTAGTGGCAGATAAATTAGTGATTGTCTACAGCAATGATTAAACAGTTTACAAATATCCTGGCATATAAGTCATTTGTTCTTAATTAAAAAACACCTGACCTTTTTTCTGGCATGACCCTTTTCTTTCCAACCCAACAATGGGCCTTGTCAAAATAAGCTGTTCTGTACCGTATCTGACCCTTGTCATAAATTCTGTAGGCTCTTCCTAGAGTTATACAGTCATGAACAGAAACTAGGCCCAGAGAAAATCAGACTGGAAAATTATACACTCCAAAGTCAACAAATATCAAACACATTGCCAGAAATAAGGGGCAAAATGCCTGAAAGCCTTAATCTGTCCTTGCCCAGGTCCGTATGCATCATGGTCAAAGTTAAACAATCACATCCTATCACCCCTCAACAAGATTGCTCCTCAATTCAGTTAAAAAGTAGAGCATACATTTATTAAGCAGTTACTCAATACTGTGTTTTCTCCTCAGCATTTGAAATATAGTCTGAAGCTTTCTACACAGAGCACTAATGAAGTATTTCTACAAAGGTAGACTCCTCAGTTTCCTTGGGTGGTAATTTCATGAAGCTCATTAAGTGTCCTACAAAACAGTCCTCAAAATATAAAAATCAATTAAATTGTGGCCCAAGACTTGAGATAGCAGAAATCAAGTATATAAAGGCAAAAAATGTTCAAGATTTCTGTATGCCAAACATTTAGCAGCATGTCTTTCAGGCTATGTAGCCTTGAATAGTATTTTTGTTATTTAGAAGTCGTGGTTTATATTTACTTAACACAAAATTACTATGGATTCAGTTGTGTCTGAGAGTTCACAGTTTTGCAAGTCAAATTCAAAGTTCTCTAGCAGAACCAAAAGAAAAACAAGTAGTGACTACTTACGGAAATTCTGATTAAGTGAATTACCATAAGAAAACTGGAAAAGGTAGGAACACAGTCTAGCTCTCAGCATTGAGCTATACTCAATTCTAAAATAAAGACAGTGATATGGCTGGTATTTCCAAGTTTCTCAAATATACACTTGGACAAAAAAAAAAAACAAACAAAAAACCCAAAAAAACCCCCAGATTACATAAGAAGGGCCAACATTCTATTATGAAAAATGGATTACATAAGAAGAGCCAACATTTTGTTATGAAGAGGGGAAGAGGAGGGCACACAACACAATCAAAACCAAATCATGCAACATAGTAAATTAGAGCTGTGTATACCAAAACATACATACTGAAAGTGACTTTGTACCTCAAGGTAACAGTGTGCCTAACAACCATTTAATGAAGGAGAACAGAAAATAATATTAATAAACCTTTAAATATGAGATTAAGTGGAGCAGATTCTAATAACCCAAAATCTGATGAAAAAGAACACTCTCATAGGAAGCCGCAAAGCAGTTATGGACTTTAGCCAATACAATGATTTTTTTAGTACACATTGTGTACTGTATAAGTACTATGGACATACACCTGAGACACAAAACCAATAAATATAAAAAAACCTTAACTTTTGTAAAACATGCAGAAGTTAAGCTAGAAGAGTTGTAGATGTAACATGCCAAAAGATAAGCATCAGTCAAAAGTTATCAAAATCTGTGGGCAGAGGTCTGTGTAGTCCAGACCTAATACTGTTTAATGGAAGCTCTGTGCTGCAGCATCAGATGCAGAAGTCATTAATAAAAACCTGAAAGAATTATGCTGTTATTAATTTACAATGTTTTGTAAAATATTTGTACTGGGTGAAATCACAGTAAAATATTTATGTTAATTCAAATCAATTTGTGATTTTTGCACTATATCCACACATTACAAGGGAATGCCAGTAGACATAGTAGAATTCCCCAAAACAAAAATACATTAGATGGAATTAAGACAGAATATGGACCCAAACATAAGTCATGTGTGTATACGCATTTTGATTATACACAAACCTGGGAAACCAAGGTCATAACCAATATCAAACTAGGGTCATAACCAATGTCGTAATGCACAAATACTTTTTCTTTCTTCTTCATACAAAGAAGTAAACACTGGAACAAAACGAGCAGAAAAAGTACTGTCTTCTCTATCCCTTGATATCTTTAAACGAAGGACAGATGTTCTGGCAAATGCACTTTAGCTAAGCACAAACTGTGTTTTGGTCAGATAAGCCAAAAGGTTCATTATCAGGAGAACTAAAATATTAAGACTTTTAGCATGCAAAGGACAGCACACTAGCTGATTTAATGGTTCCTTCTAGCCACAAACACTACCAAAAACTGTCCTAAATGATAGCACGCAATACACACACCACTGGAAGCAATTAAAAATCATGCCCACACTCACTGACCTACAAGTCCTTTCCTATCCTCTTTGGGAGAAGTAAAGACAATCTTTGGATACCCAATGCAGAATAGCAAAATGAATCCCCTATGGATCTTATTCTATGTATCCCAATACAAGTGTTTATGTACTTGAACATACTTACCCCTTCATGTTAGTATCCCTCATGCACACTGCTCTTCACTTTAAAAAAAAAGTTAAATAGACTGAGGATGATTAAGTTTGGGCTTTTCAGTTGCTTTCTCAACTAGAATATTTTCTGCCAGCAAGCAGATTAATCTAAAATGGAAACCACAGCTACCAAACCAGTAACTGTCTCTCACAATTCCTAAAGCAATATCACCACCCTCAAAGAACAGAACAGCACAGCACTTAACACAGTAAGTAAACTGAATTAAAATCTAGGTGATAATTTTAGAATACATTTATTCCTGATGGTGTTCTCTGTGATACGTAGCGTTTCATTTGCAAGAGATATTGATGCTTCCAGAGAATAAAGAGCTCATTGCAATGAAAAGGTGAAAAAAACCACCCCATATTTAAAGTACTTTTGGACATGTTTGAGAATGCATTTAAGCTTTTTTTTTTCCTGAAATTCTACTAATTGCAACAGAAAGCTAAGTATCTAAATATTTACGTGCACCAGAATCTTCTTGTACTCTACTCCCATATAAATCAATTTTAGTATGAGAAACATAACAGTTTATTTTTGTTGCTCTATAAAAGCAAAACAACTGTAGTATGACTTAAAAGATTATTTCTTTCAAATAACCAGGAATTCACATCTCTGAAGTTACTAGAAGGATAGTCAATTATGCTAAAAATACATACAAGCATCCTGTTTAGGCCAAGTGGATGACACATATTTGCCGAGAAACATGCCAGTTCCTCTGTGCTCTACAGAACTCAGTATCATTAAATACAAGCAGCATGGAAAACCTACCACAAAAATCTATATGATACTGCTTAGCTACTACTTAAATCAAATTTTAACCAATTTTAATCATTTTAATCAAATGCATATACCATATGCATGCAAGTTTAGAGAGTTCTTGTGGTTCCCTCAAACCAAAAATCTGGCAGTTGGGAGGTACATGCCTCAGTTAAACACACATGAAAGCATACAAAGCAGGGAAAGCATATCTGTTCTCCACACAATTTCTATATGGGGAAAAGAAAAATGAAGTAACAATGTCGGTCTGCTGCAACAGTTACTGTCTTCCATAGTAGACCCAGTCCTTGCAAAGCAGGATGGGCAGACAGTTCTCTCTCATACGTTCTAATAATTTACAAAGCAACATCCAAAAGCGTACACAGACCTTTTTCAGAAAGAGGAAGATATTAACTATTATATATGCCCTAATGCTAAGATTTCAACCAGTTGCCTGAAAGCATCTGACTAATTATTGTGACAGTCAAATAAAAAAAGACATGATTTTGGGGACAAAGACATAACGAAAAACCACACCTGTTGTACTTGGCATGATGTTTTCATAAGGAAAAAACCCAACCAACCAAACCAAAACTATTCAAGACACTATCACTCTTTCACCTGGATTACATTTAATTCTTTGTAGCCTGCACTTTTAAGATTTTGTGCACATTCTCCATCCAGTCAGGCTGGGACACGAGGCCTAAATTGAGGGGGTACAATATTTAGGTTGCCAGTTTTCAAAAATCCTTTTTAAAGTTTCAACTCAGCAGCTATCTCCATTTAAAGGATTAAAAGAGAAAGAAACTAAAGAAAACATGCAAAAGCACATTAATTACATTTACTGTAAAAGTTAATTGTGTATTTTCACATCACTTGGAAACACCTGGTACAGCAAGTACATGTATATTAAAAAAATACTCAAATCCTCTGGTGACCATTCTGCCATACAAGGAAGGTGAAGAAAAAACTGAAACAAAGTTTGACCATTTTATTTTCATCGTGGACATTTATCTTGGACCACAGCACAGTGTCACACCATCCATCTACTCTTTCCATGGCTTCCAAAAGACCAGGACAAACCTTCCACCTGACTTTGAAATAGTACAAAGGATATCTAACATCTGTTTGTTCTAACTGAAATCAAAAGGTGGAGATGACAGGGAAATTAGGACTTCACTAAAGCAGCAGGTGTTGCCAATAGTTATCTTTTGTGCTGGAGATAGAAGGGTACTGGGAAGAAGGGTAAGTGGGTGTTGGGGGCAGATACCATTTCTGAGAATTCTCCAAATAACTTAGGGTATGGCATTTTCATGGAGAGGTGATGCAGTTACTTTAAAGGGATATTATAGATGAGTAGAGGGGGAAAAAAAAAAAATAGCAAATGCCTGAAAACACTAGGGTTCTAGACCCAAGAGAAAAATGTATCTTGGGATCTGCAGCAAAATTAAGGCCAGTTTGCTTCACTGTCTTCTTGAGAACATAGTGACTTCTCACAGGCAAACCCTAGCTTTCCAAAGTTTCTTTCCATTACAACAAAAGGGTATCAAAAGGTTACAAATTTCATCTCTTTAAGCATCTTTTTACATCTTCAGCAGCCAATACAAATTCTACAATGTTGTATCTTTCTATAAGCAATGAGAGAACTGGACCTGAAGTCACAAGTGTATTGTAATTCTCAATAGTCATCGTATGTTTTCATCACGTTTTAATACTACAAAGCAGAAAGATCTTAAGAAGTTGCCTTAAGAATTACTCAGTTCTGGTATCTATGGCCATTCTTAGGTCAGCACAGGAGCTGTGTGCCTGGTTAAGGCGCTACCATCATGCTGAAAAGAAGCAATGATAGGCTAGAAGTTACAGGTACCATTTGCAAAAATACATTAACCTTCTTGTTCTTTTAGTTCAACAGTAAGCCAAAGGGTACAATTTATGATAGAGAGGAAAAAGGAGATCCTTCACTTTTGTCTCAAAAGGGTAAACTTAGTAGGAAATGTTCTCAATTCCTGTAATAAAATCTTAAATTTTAAAATTGCTACCAGTATCACCACAGCTGCATTTGTTCTCTGGCTTTCAAACATTTGCGTTTCTTGTTAACAAAACTGAAAAAGCCTAGAGAGTAGCTTTTCTGAACAGTCAACATTGTTCTCAAAAATTCGGTTAAACTGTATCTCCAGGCAGCTGTCACTAAAGAAGATGGGCACATAATCCTAACCCAAAAAGGTATGACTATTTAAGTCTGAGTTTAAAAATTACAAAATACATCCTACTTCCTATTTAAATTGCATACTTACAAACCATTAGGACGCTGTCATATTTCACTATTGTGTAGGACAGGTTCTTAATGAAAAAGGAAAGTCTTTCATGTAGGTAAATATCTGTTTACACAGAAAAATGCATTTCCAGTATTTGTAGTAAATGAACTATGAAAATTACTATAATCTATGTAAACCATACCTCAGCTAAAAATAATATGGCTTGTGTCTAATCTTCTCTACAAATGATTCCATTATATATAGACACACAGTAATTGACATTAATCCTTTCAATATCCTAAAAGTTATCATCATTTCTTCAAAAAAACAAACAAAAAAACAAACAAAAAAACCCCACACACCAGAAATGTGGTGGTTTTACACCACTTAAGAGTTTGGGGGTTACCCTACCCCTCAAAGGTAAATTACCACACCACTCAGAATTTGGAAGTAAAATGAAATTATTTCCAAAGTAGGTTAAATATAAAAGATAATAAACATATACAAATACAACTAGTAAACAGTCCAGCTAACCCCCCACGGCAATCCCAGACACCCCTGGACAAAAGTCCAGAGGACTGCCACCAGCTAAGACAGTATTATCCCTTCCTCACTCCCAGTCTTACCAATTGCCCAAACCTGATTGGTGCAGAGTAGGTAAGGCTAGAGGAAGAGAAAAAACTGGAAAAGCAGGCAAGCAAGAATGAAAGAACACACTGAATTTCAGATTATATAGAAAAACAACCACCCAATGAAATGGGATAAATTTTTCTCTTATGTTCTGTTCAGCCCCCTTCTGAGATTTTATTAACTATTTAGTACGCTAGTCTTAAAACTAACAAAACCAAAAAACATCCCTACAATATCCCATCCAAATAAATCCCCGGCAAAACAAAGTAAAACAAAAGGCAACAAAAGAAAACATCTTCTTGGAAGAAACGCTTCTTTAGAGTAAGTATATACAATAATAAAATAGAGTATAACGAGCAATGAAAATGTGCGTTGACAAGTTAAAAAAAATGCTGAAATATGTAAAGGTAAAATAATTTTTTTGTAAAACTTAGAAAATGAGATTGCATTTTTTGCTGAATTTCTGTAAGTCTGATTTTAAAAAAATTCTTTGCACTGCAAGGAGGGATGAAACCAATTTGATATCAAGACANAAAAAAAAAAAAAAAATCATTTGGAGTAACTCTCTGCCAGGAGTCGTTCACGTCTCTGCTGACAGTAACAATGGAAAACATTTGCTTCCCATGTAAGCAGCAATCCAAGGGTAGATTTTAATAATTAGAGTATTCAGAAGAACCCCTTGTTTCAGACTTATGTTCTCTGAAAAACAGCACTAACACTTGTCCTGTTCGTAAGAGCGGAAAAAATTACCACAACTCCACAAGATTGCATTACCCACTTCTCAATCTTTGACTATACTTGCTCTAACATCCTTCACTCTGACTACACATTACTGATTAAGCCAGGACAGAATTCCACAAACAGATGTCAGGTTCTACAGACAGTAGTTCAAATAAAACACTCCCAAGTTAGTTTTCTTTCATGTTCAAAGACAGTCTTTACAACTTCATAGTGAAGCTCTCAAAAACACAGTATCATTTACAAACATTTCTACAAATATATAAAACATCTTCCATAAAAGTATTTCCTGTATACCTTTCCTTGAGTTTACAGAAGGCATTTTACAAATCCTTCTTCCTCTGTAGAAATCTAAACCCTAGGAGGCTTCTGGCAGGCCACCAAAAGTAAACCACTGTGCAAATAGCAAGATAGCCAGCAGCACAAAGCACTCAAGCAACTTAGTATTTACCCCTGCGTATACACAATACCAAACGTCCTGCTGTTATTGCCATCACAGATGAGAAAAGCAAAGTTGGAAAACTGTGACACTGGATGTCCGGTAGCCACCACTCAATGTCAATATGCCAAAAATCTGTAGGAAAGAGATTTACTGCTACTTCTGATCAAAGAGAAAGTAGGAGGAGATAGTGCTTTGTTTTAGTCATGCTAGGCCTGAGCTAATAGATATTCATAAGAAAACATCAGACAAAGAGAACAAGACATCAGCTTCACACCAGAGGTCAAGATTTCCACAGGTAGGTGTGCCTATATTGTCAGCATAAAAGATGACAGTGGTTTATGTTATTCTCTGTTTTCCATGACTATACTTCTAGTTGTCTTTGGTTCATGAATACTGTTCAGGTTTAGGAAGTAACTGTTCTCTTCCAGTCTTTCCTGCCTTATCTTTGGATAATCTCACCCATAAACAAAAGTTGAAACTGTGGATAGTGACACCAAAAGCTGTGGCCAGTTTTTGGTACTGCAAGCACACAGTGCTGGCTTATGTTGAGCTTCTCAGCAATCACCACCCCAAGTCCTCTCTATCCATCCTGCAACCAGCCTGTGTTTACACTTGGGACTGTCCCAACCCAGCTGCAGGACTCTGCATACTGAACTTCATGAGGTTGGTATTGGCCTATCTTTCAAGCCTGTCAAGGTCCCTCTGAATGATCTATTTACAAGATTTCATCATACCTCAACTATAACACATACAAGACATGATAACAATCTGTACTGCTATAGACCAAAGTAAAGTTTGATTCACATTTTCAGAATACTATGTAGGTGTTCTTCCTGTTTCATTTCAAAGTCTTCCAGATCACTCTTCAGTGCATACAAGAAAAAAAGTTACATAAGATAAATCCTTGAATTGCACCATCTGGCATTTTGCTGCATGATATTGGCAACAAATTAGTAGACAAACCCCAAGGAAAAACCTGGAAGTAAGTTTTACTTTGTACTTGCATTAATTAACTTGAAAGCAGAGCAAGAAAATCCATGGACTCTGTGGTAGCATTTTAATAAGTAAGAAAAATGAGCAGAAGTAGTTCAATTTGCCCTTTGCAGATATTGAGAGGACTATATTACAAATGAATATCAGAAACAACAT
This sequence comes from Eubucco bourcierii, assembly GCA_013396675.1. Taxonomy (NCBI): domain Eukaryota; kingdom Metazoa; phylum Chordata; class Aves; order Piciformes; family Ramphastidae; genus Eubucco; species Eubucco bourcierii. Next base: position 658,964 of record VWZE01019167.1, on the reverse strand, counting down.
TTTGCATGTAAAAATAAAATAAATCTTTGCTAACATACAGAAGTGTAGGATAATGCAAAACATTTAAAATTAGAAAAGATCCACACTGGATTTAATATTAAAAAAAGGCAAGAATAGGCAGCAAGAGATTAATTAATGAACTTCCTCACCAAAATGTCCACGTTTTTGCCTTGAATATGTCATCAATTACTTCCTGTAAATCTAATAAAAAACTTAAAAGTCACAATGATTAATTATGAAAACCCAATCACCACACATTGCTAGTTTCATAACCTTCTGTTTTATACTAAAGCAGTGAATTATTCTCTTTTCAAGAAGTTCTACACCTGGTAATACCCATGGAAATAATTTTTATCTTCAGTGAAAAATCAAACTGGCTATTATTCAAGTGGTGTTATACTTTCACAAGAATGTAGGAACTATATGGATTCTTTTAAAAATCAATGCTTTAGAACACATCCTAGTGTTACTCTCTAGAATCAAGCTACATAGAATCATAGAATGGTTTAGGTTGGAAGGGACCTCAAAGATCATCTACTTCCAACCCCCTGCCACAGGCAGGGACACTTTCCACTAGAACGGATCACTCAAGGCCCCATCCAATCTAGCCTTGAACACCTCCAGGGAGGGAGAAGCCACAACCTCCCTAGACAACCTGTTCCAGTGTTTCACCAGTCTCATCGTAAAGAACTTCTTCCTAACATATAGTTTAAATCTCTCCTCTGCCAGTTTAAACCAATTACCTCTCGTTCTGTCATTACAAGACCTTGTAAACAGTCTCCCCCCAGCCCTCCCAGAGGCCCCCTTCAGATACTGGAATGCTACTACAAGGTCTCCTTGAAGCCTTCTCTTCTCCAGGCTGAAAAGCCAAAACTCTCGTAGCCTGTCCTCATAGAAGAGGTGCTCCAGCCCTCTGATCATCTTTGTTGGTATGCTGTTGGTGAATCTCACATACAAAACCCAAGTATGCTAAGGGCTATCAAACCAGAAGGACAGAGTAAGTACTCCGGTAACTACTTTTTTTCATCTAAAAATAACAAAGACATATTCTGCCATTATGAAATTACACAGAAGAAACAGATATTCCAATGAATTTTACCAATCACACTATACACACCTAAAACAATGTCTACATTTGACATAAATCGTAGAACCATAGAATATCAGGGGCTGGAAGGGACTTCGAAAGATCATCCAGGCCTCACCAGGGCAGAGTGGAGGGAAAGGAGAATCTCCTTTGACCTACTAGCTACAACCCTTCTAATACATCCCAGAATGGCATTGGCATTCCTGGCCAATCATTGTGAAAACACAGTGTGCTGGTTTGAGGCTAATTAGAATATTTTAATCGAGAAAATTACACTATAGGCTGTGAAAGGAAAACATGGTGATGCCTATTTTACTCATAGGCTTGCTGAGATCGGTTTTGGAAAAGAACATAATACATAGATAAGGCATTCTCTGTCTCTATCTGGGAGAACAGCATGACAGGTGGTCTAGCAGCTTCTGGCTCTGGCTCCTCTGCCGATTAATCTTCACTAACCACTTTTCTTCTAACCCACCTGGCCAATCCTCCTAATTCACCTTGTGTGTAAGGCAAACCTTGGGGTAAGGTGTAGGGGTGGGAGAAGGTGGAAGGGTGGTTGGGAGCCCCTCCTGGGGTCTCTGATCTCTGGGAGGGGAGTTGTGTTTCTGTATTACCTTTAACTTGTATATTTCTGTAAATATTCCTGTCTATAGTGTATATATCTGCTTGTACATTGTGCTAAGCTGTAAATAGAGCTTCATTCCTTAACTTCCAGATGGCTGAGTTCTAGTTTGGGTCATTTTATAAAGTGTGGGGGGCAGGGAACTCCTGAACCATCACACACAGTTAAAGGAAAATAAACAGACTTGAAATGCCCTCAAGAACATACTCTAAATCACATGCCAGTCAGAGACATGAGGGTTACTTAAATCATGCATTACAAAAAATGCATATGAAGAAATAGGATTTTACAAACAACTGCCTACTGGTTTAAAAGATACTGAGTTCTCTTTAGGGTAGGGAATTTCCACCTAGCCAAGTTATATACATTGAGACACCTACCTACAAAAAAAGCCTACCTTCTGTCAATCAAAATGAAATGAAATAGTGGAAAGTTTCTTTAAAATCTACTTCATAGGTAAATTTTGTAGGTAATTTCTCTGCCAGTGCTTCCATCACTTGTCTATCTCAAAGCTGCTTTGTTAAATTCAGATTTTCATTACTCATTCCAATTCTAAGGCTAACATTGGACAGATAAAGCTGCTCAGACATGGTAAAGAAAATGTTAAGTACTGGTTCATTAAAATTCAGATGTTTAGTAATGCAAACAATAAGAATTGATCCTGTGAGTATTTATGTAGGCCAAAAAAATGTTCAAGTTTTCACACACTATCAACATCTCTCTCAACAATGCTACTGAAACTCACTGGGAGGCCATAATACATATTGTAATCAAGAAATTCCTGTATCCAAAGCTCAGTGCATCACATTAAATTTTTGCTAATTTCTCTGAATGTTTTTCCTACCTTTGATTTTAGTTCAACATATTTTAGATGCCTGACCACACCATTTCTAATAAAGAAGACTGTTTAAGCTTCACCAGTGGCGGGTGACAGCTGCAGGTAACTGCCCCTTTCCATGTTATATGTCAAGACAGTTGGTAAATGTTCCTGCTACAATTCCGGGGCTTCCTAGAAGCTAAGCATATATTATCTGAGAAATCTAGGAGGCAGGAACTAAATCCTACTCATGGTTATTTAGTCCAATCTATCTTAAGCCAAAGAAGCTGTGAGCATCAGCAAGTCACCTGCTATTTTTCTTCAGGGGGAAATTAAGAGGCCCAACTTCTCCCTATTACACCAAGATACATGCATATCATAGGTGACATCTGGAAAAATTACGCCAAAGAGCACAGTTTCCAAAATGCCCTCAGGCTTTTCAAGAGATGGACAGATGAGTTGTCTTAGTAAGCAATAAGCATGTTTACTACTGGAGTATGATTTTTCCTAACAATAAGAAAATGCATTTATAACTAGCTAATTAATATGAACAAAAACATGCATTATAATGAAATCAGGACATCTTTTGGGTGTTTTTTCAGTCCTGATGCATACAACCAAATCAATTTGATAATCATGTTGTACTTCATCAACTAATTTTCTTAAGACATCACTGAGTATTTAGATTTATCACATACTACTAAGGTGATAAATGTCCCTGCAGAGGGACCTGGACAGGCTGCATAGATGGGCATAGTCCACTGCCATGAGTTTTAACAAGTCCAAGTGCTGGGTTCTACACTTCAGCCACAACGATCCCATGCAACGCTACAGGCTGGGGACAGAGTGGCTGAAGGGCTGCCAGGCAGAGAGGGACCTGGGGGTACTGGTTGACAGATGACTGAACATGAGCCAGTAGTGCGCCCAGGTGGCCGAGAAGGCCAGTGGCATCCTGGCCTGTATGAGGAATAGTGTGGCCAGCAGGACTAGGGAAGTCATTCTGCCCCTGTACTCAGCACTGGTTAGGCCACATCTTGAGTACTGTGTCCAATTCCGGGCCCCTCAATTTAAGAAAGATGTTGAGATGCTTGAATGTGTCCTGAGAAGGGCAACAAGGCTGGTGAGGAAGCTGGAGCACAAGCACTACAAGGAGAGGCTGAGTGAGCTGGGGTTGTTCAGCCTGGAGAAGAGGAGGCTCAAGAGTGACCTCATTGCTGTCTACAACTACCTGAAAGGAGGTTGTAGTCAGGAAGGGGTTGGTCTCTTCTCCCAGGCACCCAGTGACAGAACAAGAGGACACAGTCTCAAACTTCAACAGGGTAGGTTTAGGGTAGACAGTAGAAAGAAATTCTTTACAGAAAGAGTGATCGGCCATTGGCATGGGCCGCACTTGGAGGTGGTGGAGTCACTGTCCCTGGAGGTGTTTAAAAGGAAGCTGGATGAGACACTTAGTGCCATGGTTTATTTAATCAGAAGGGTGAGGTGATAGGTTGGACTCTATCATCCTAGAGGTCGTTTCCAACCTGGTTAGTTCTGTGATTCTGTAAATCACTCTGAACACTAGATTTTAGGTTCCTTTTTCAACTTTTATGAGTCACACCAATACCACTCCCCTCTTCGAAAGTTCAAAAGTCCTAACACTTCTATATCATAAGAAGTTGTTCAATGCATTATAACAACATAATTAATTTTACTCAACATACAGTACATTCCTTCCACTCTCTGCTTGCAATAGCCTTCATTAATAATGCAGCACAAGAAAAATACCAGTTGCAGCTAAAATTTTTCTAGTAGTTCACAGATACCTGGTAATGGAACCATTTTTGGAAGCTACTGTTTTCCAAGAGAAGATCAGCTATACATGAGCCACTTCTAGTCTGCTTTGCAAAAAACTTCTAATGATGACAATTCCACAGTCCTACTAGGAAATTTCACTCACTGGCCATCCTTGTACTTAGAGACCTTTTTTTCTCTTTTAATGTGTACTGATCTCTAACCAGAATACTTCCCGCTGCAACTTCAAGTCAAAATCTCATCACACCCCAAATAACATAGACAAGCATTTATCATTATGCTTCTACATATCCAAAAGCATCTCTCAGCATCATCCTCTCTGAGTAGAGAAATTTCAACCGTTTTATGGTAATCAAGGTGGTGACAGGGAAGGGAAAGAGAAGAAAGAAATTCTTGCAGTGAAAGTTACTATAGGTTCTCCAATCTTTGAGAGAAACAAAAGGGAAGAATTTCAGGAAAAGGAAAAAAAAATTTCAAGACATAGCTCAATTTAACAATTTAACTTACCTATTTTTAGCAAAGGAATTACCAGGCATCTGTCATTACATTACCCTTACACATCACCCTAACCACAATTAGGCTATAATGAAGGACACAGTTCTTCAGTAAAATCAACAAAAAACCCACAATCAAGTAATTAAATGCTAGTTCTGAGCTAAAGTTAACTGTTTACACTGACACTAACAGCATTTAATTTCCTTTTTCGTACACATTGTAAGCACTGCCTGTAATCTCTTCCTAACATCAAGATTTCACTTCATAGAAGCCATCACTGAACTCTGAAACAATCTGATCTAATCTGGTCTCTGCATGGATTCTTAATGCTGTATTTGTCATAGTTCAGTGCCACTGAAAGTGTAGGCTACTTGTCCCCAAAGGATTTCTCTTTACAGGGTTTTTTTTAGCGGTGTTTTGCACAAAAACAGCTATCCTGCATTTAACCAAGTAATGCTGCAAGGATAAATGTACTGTTCTGAGGAGTTTCATTCAACTAAGTTAGTCCTACTAAGTGAGTAGACGCTGAGAAGTTTCTGAAGAGCAACGTAGACTATAACTTCTTTCAAAAAAAACAACTATCAAACCCTTAAAGAAAAGATAGGGAAAATGTCACCTTAAAATACAGTGTATTGAAAAACGTATTTTTGGCTGCAATAAACAAGATCTTACAGTTGGTCTTCAATTTGCAGTATGGATTGTGCTACAAGCTACATTTCTAAAACACGACATTCTAAGTAATTCTTAGGACATAGTAAATTTGTCCTCAGACAACAAGAATTAAACAAATAGTAAATGCATTGCCACAGCTTTTTCTGTCAGTGGCTATATTTTCTTTGGAAATATTCTAACTTACGTCAAACTCCAGTCTACAGGTATAATTTCATTAAAGTGGTGACATAGTTGTGCTCAGTAACATAACATGAAATAAAAAGAAACACATGCAGATGACTGGATTCAAGCCCTCACAGTAGCTAGACTTCTGTTTCTGTGCTATTAAGATGACAATGTCTTATCATAAAAATAAGACAATCCTTTTAAAGTTCTGCTTTCAAAGAAAAAGGTTGTTCTGTGGAATATTTTTTGCTTAAAGAAAATTCCAGTGGAACATGCCAGTACAAGATTATATTGCATTCAGCTACCTTAAGTGGATTTCATCCTCACTAATTCTCACAACTGCTGAAATCTCAGTGTCTTGAGGGTCTTTGCTTTATGTGAGGGCAGTCAGTGGCACAATATTACGTATGAAGGGCCAGTACTACTGAAATGCATTCAATTTCACTGCCCGGAAAGACAGCTGGACATAGTGACCTTCAAAACAAGGTTTGTGTTTTTTCCCAGCCTTTGTGCAAGAAAAATAAACTCAAAATGGCAGGGAGCCTTGATAACTAGCTGAGAAAGCAGCAAATGCCAATCTTGTCACAAAAAAAACTTACCTCAAGCCATACTGCAATAACATAGTAGTGAATATTGACAAACAACAAAGCCAAAGTAGTTCTGCTTTTGCATACTGTCAGCTATTTAATATTAACTAGTTTTTATGCCTGCTGATCAACACATCTAAGGAAAGTCTGTACTGAAGCAAAAATTATCATCCAACATGCCTGTAACATGCACAAACTGAGTTGCCTGTATCAGTCTGATCAACACTTGACTCTTTTTTAGCTGCCATATGCAATTAAGTACTACTTAGAATTATACTTTTTTTCCATGCATACTAGATCAATATCACCACTGGAGAACCAAACTCATCTTCTCAGTTTCTTCCACCAGCAAGTGAACTTTAGTCCACTTCATGGCTTTAGTCAACACAGCTATTACAAGGTGGAGTCATCTTACACTCCAAAAATAAATTTAGCACTATGATGTATGACCAAAACTGAAGCAGTAAGTTCCCTGCACCTTCAAATAAACAAAAATATTATTTAATGCTAACATAAAAAGTAGAAACAAAAGCAAATTGTTAGAATTAGAATACAAACATTAAGTGGAAGCAATTGCAGATACTACTAAAAAAAAGTAGGTTCTGAAGCACTATGACAGAAAACTTTAAAAACAGTCAATATGGGGCTAATGTGTCTAATTACCAAACCATTTGCAGCACACTCCCTTGTAGTAAATAGTGCCTTAAGCACTACAAGATTGCTCTTTTCCAAGTGTAAATAAAGCCCATATATAAAATGGTCATTTTATGTGAATTACCATTTGACTGAGACCCAGGCAGTTTCACTGCCACTTTGCTATGCCACAGTTTTGACTACAGATGTACTCAAATAGTTCTCCTTACGCAACTTGCCTAGAATTTTAACTGAAAGGCAAAATGAATATTTAGGGTTATGACGTGTTTTTTTTTTTACAGCAATTCCTATACAAGCAACATTTAGACTCACTTAACAAGCATTCTGTACAATGTATTATGTACTACTTTAAAGACAGTATGTATCAAGGTATCTTGTTTTATATGGCAGAACAAGAGCCTCTCAATACAGAAATATCTCTGTCATGGTTTGGACTGTTCCAAGTCTACTTAATAATTGGATTTACTTCATTGCCTGTGAAGGGCATCTCTGAACCTTCCCCAGTTTCTTCCAGTCACCCATGCTGTGAGTGCTGCAAGATATAACTCAACAGTGGCAAATAGGTGTCACCTGAACAGCTATGTGAAAGAACACCATATACCACCTCTCCTTTTCTAGTACTCTCACTAAACATGGACAAAAAACAACTGTCCCTCAAGCAACCAAAAATTAATTTACAGAAGCAAATATTTTAGTTTCTCTCCACTCCTTTTCCCTCCCCAACTCTTCTGCATGCACTGAACAGTCTTCCAAAATTGTAAAGTCTTTCCATCATTCAGAACATGAAGGCAAGCATAGCTGGCCGAGGAGATGTGCTCATTCTGGATAAATAACCACGTAACTCTTATCTGTATGGACCAACTTCAGTGATAAAGTGGTATGCTCCCTACATCTTTGACCTTTATTTTGCAGTCAGAAAGAAAACTGCAACGGAGGTCAAATTAAAACCTTACTTCAGTAGCAGCATTATTTCAATAACAGTGATTTCAATAACATTATTTCAATAACCTTTGCAACAAATGTCACTTCTTCTGTATTAAACTAAGAAGCAACAAACCCATGTTTTCCTTTCACAAATGCCATTTCTTTGTTGCAACAGCAAAAGCTAGTGCAAACAACTGTTAAAAAAACTTCAGAACAGAAAATAAATTTACTTCTGCCAAAAATAGTCAACCATTGGGTAATGCTGCACCTCCATACTATCATTTAGCAACTTCAACTGCTGGTTAAAATTTTCTAGGATGCAATAATAGAAAGGTATGTGCATTGGGAAGGGCATGTTTGCCTTTCAATCAAGCTGGATGTCAGCCTACAATAGTTTCACTTACTGGATACAAGCACTCTCAGTTCTTTTTTTCAGATCAGACTGTTTTGATTTTCAGTATTCATAGCAAATTGTCAGTTTCCCAAACTCCTCTCAAGTATGAGCCAAATAAAAGAATTATTTTATCATACCAAATCTCTGTATGTTTTCCTCTAAAATGTCCTTCTGTCCCCAACACACTTCTTTGATATACTTAAGTACTAGAAATGCGATTCCAGCTTCCAGGGACTAGCATTTAAAAAAGGATCTGTTACATTAGACAAAAAAGACAAACCAAAAAACCAAAACCACCAAAACAGAAAGAGCCCACAACATATTTTACTCTGAAGATGAACACTCACACTATTGATAAGAAGTCTCAGACCCTCCACAGTTCAAGGTAAAGACAAAAGAGTTTTCTGAGTTTAGTATCTTGCAAAAGAATGATTATCCTTTCAAGGTCTTATATTGAACGAGATTCTTCACTTCAGATTTTAGTCCACCGCTTCTTCCTCATCTTCTGCTCTACAGACAATTCCTTCTGCTCTGATTAGCTTTAGGTGTTTTGTTTAACAAAGTCATTTTAAAGGCCAACTTTTTTATCACACTGTGAATAGAGACATCCACTCCAACTGCCTCTTACACACAGGCCGTTCAATTTTCCATTAACTGCTTTATGACTTTCCCTTCATCCTCCCAAGCTGAACCAACAAAACAAAAAAACTCAAATCACCCAAGCAGGCAACCAAATGCAACTGTGAAGAAACAGGCAAGGGAAAAATAGCAAGGATTAAGAATACTCCTTTCCTGGTTTAGTTTTGCATACTTTGAGGTAACAGCTGGTTTCCTGTCAACTAAGGTGAAGAAGAATTCACGCGGCTTCTCCGTAGGTTCCGCTATTAAATGCAATGCAATACAATGGCTCAGGAGACTGGATATGGTACATAGAGACTACACAGGTAAGGATGCAGGAAAAATAATTACTTTAGTTACTGCTTCTGTGTTGTGTTACAAAACTTGGTATAGGGTTTCGTTTTGTTTTTTAATTAGAAAACTTAAACTGTGAATGACTAAAGAGCTCTTAAACATGTTACTTGAAAGATGCTACACTTCAAGTTCTATGAGCTACAATCCAGTTCAGAATTAAAATACTGTTAAGAAGTCAGAACTCTGCAGATTCTCATTATGCAACTATGAAGTAATTTGAGTAAGCCTAAAAATGTTCTGTTTGGACCACTCCCCACCCCCCCAGAAGACAATGAACCAAGACTATATAACAAGTTTCTTCAAGTTCAGGTATGACTTCAAATCACAGCTTACATGATGTGACAATTTTCCCACTCTCACATCCTCCCTTGAACTAGGAAATAACAGTTTTCTGAATTTTCAGGGAATCAGGTCAGTCATCTGAAGCAACAGAAAGTTTTTCTTTGTGTGGGCAGATGGGAAGGATAAGCATCCTGCAGGAAGGGAACTCCCTGAAGTGGTTCAACATTGGGTGGGGAAAACAGCACAGCCAGACAAAATAATGTCTGAGGCCTGAGAGCAGGGAAGAGGTGGGTCCATCATTTTCAGCAGTTTGCAGCCACCCGATTCATCATGCTGCAACCGAGCCTGCTACACAGAATGGAAACTGAGATGCATCTATGAAATACTCTTGAGTATTGTTCTGAATTCTTGAGCAGTAAGAATCCAAACCCTATTCCCTCAGAAAAAGGAGACAGGTCTACAAGCATGAAATTCACTCTGAAAAACAATGCTTTGAATATGTGGTATGGAAAAACACCCCTTTGGCTTCCATCAGCCTCAGAGAAACTTGGCAGTGATAGCTACTATAGGGCACATTCAAATATACTTCACTTGGGTAAAATACTTTAATTTAAGATTTCTCCTTTTCTTTTATTTCTGATATATCCAGAGTGTCTTCATTTCCCCAAAGGTAACAAAAACAAACAAACAAACAAATTAAAATTCAGCTTTAGCAGCTTTCAAACTATTTCATCTGTTACGTCTAGGTGTGGCAGGCTTAAGAAGGAAACTGAACCTGCAGGATCCAAACAAGCACCAGGATACAGGCCCCATAATTTTACGTACCTGCACAATGATATAGTCAAACACAAGGTAGATTACAGTGAAAACTAAGTCTTCCAAATTCACCTTTACTGCCTCGCCATCTCAGCTATAGTAACAATGCTTAGTATATTGAAAATGAGCAAGTGGCTAGGAAGATCAACTGAAAGGAAAGAGTTCGCAAAATTTAAATGAGAAATGGACAAACTGATGAACACACACTGTTGGAACAACTATTATAAGAGTCATTCTTCTGGATGAAATTTAGTTTAAATAAACTTAATGCTGTTTGCATGATAAAAAACCCCCTACCTATAATTCAGCAAAAGTCAGACAAATAGTAGAGAATAGATCTTTGTGAGGAACAAGAAACCAGGCAAAAAAACTCCAAGAAGTGTTAGAAACTGCACATTGAACTGAGAAAGCCACATTCAAAGGTGAGCTATTCAAAACTGGCTATTTCACTTGCAAATTCTTACTTTTTTTTTTTTTTAACTGAATCTTTAGGTTCAGATCCTAAGACTGAACAAAACTGAAGTTCTCATGAAACTAAATGTACTAAATGGGTCTTGAAATTAAGATTAAAATTCTCTCACTAGATACACTTCTTGCTCTCTTAAGGGGAGGAAAGAATGCCCGTGGTGAGATAGGACCTCTGGAGTCGAACCCATCCAAGCTCAAAGTAGAGTTAGCTAAAGGAGCTCAAGGTCTACATCTGGTTTGCTTTCAGTATGTTCACAGACTCTCTGGGCAACCTGTTCCAGTGTTCAATCATAGCAAAAACAAAAACAAAAAACCACCACAAAACCCAACCAACCACAAACCAGATCCACCAGGCAAACAGACAACAAACCCCAATACTTTCTCCTTATGTTCAAATGTTAAATTTTGTGTCCTTTCCACTTACTTGGCTGTTTCCACACCTGGTGTGTACCCAGCCCTGCAAACAGGTCAAATCACAGTTAACGATAGAAGTATCCTAAAAGTTGTACTTTTTCGCTGTAGCATAGAAGCACTATGAGCTTTAGTTCTGAAGAATCCACATTGACAAGAATTGAGTTTATTACAGTTTCAACACTGATGGGAGAGAAGTAGCTACTATTCTAGCTTTTACTTTTCTTCTTAGTGCTTTTAGCTGCTTTACATTGCTCCAAATTAGCAAAAATTCTAACTCTTCCATGTTCTAATTCAACACTAGAAAACTCTTTTTGCCAGTTAAAAAGTATTTACAACATGAATAGATAGTTGTGCCAAGAAAACACACAGCATGAGCAATTCAGCAATACTTATGTACAGGCAGTCTGACACTTGCTACTCTATCCTGATAAATGGCATTCATAACCACTGGAATATCTGAAGAGTGTACTGAACACTCAAGACCAGGACTGCCATTTCCTGATATCCATATAGCTCAAAAAAGATGGTACACAAAATTTGTCACTGTCAAAGTTTTGTACTAGTATTCCTTTTCCCAAGGGAGAGTGGAGGGGTGGGGAAGCAAAGCTTCCTCCCTCCCATCAATGTTGTTCAATCTACACTCATAACTTCTAATAATAAATTCTGCTCCTTGCTCTTAAGAACTAACAGATATAGATCATATCTAAGAAATGCACACTGAAACCCACTATTTTTTCCCCTACATTTATTCAATGTACACAAGCTATTATCTTGCACTTAAACTACAATAAAATTCACAAGCTGCAGATTTTACATGCACCTTAACTTCTGAGTTCAGTTTCTCAATTTTCAATTTAATTCTCAGGATTCTGTTTAATCTGTGTTTTGCAAAATTTTTTTTAGTACAATTTAAAGAACCTGCTGAATTTACTCCATATTCACCACAAAAAATATATGGTCTCCCGGTATTTATTGCAGCAAGCAACTTAAGGGGATAGCAGGAGTAGAAAAACAAAACAAAACCAGATGTGATCTCATTAGCCAAGCTCATTATGTAAGCCCTCATTAGCCACCATCTCACAATAATGTGAGACACTGATGAAAAAGAAGTGATCTGGGATACAAAAGCTGAATAACCATATAGCACTCCAGCACGCTGTCAGCACACTGTGGAAAGCCCACAGTCAGGCTTCGCAAACACAGAGCCCTGTTCCCCACAATATGAACAGGAGTTCAAATATGAATACAGAATAAGGGGCTGGGTGTGTGTTACACAAACTCCAAAATGCTTCAGCCTCCTTCTGTAAGTACATTTTATGTTAGCAACATTTAATACTTCCCAATATGAGAAATATTAACAATTTTTTATTTTTTACTGTTACACACAGGCTTCACCTTTACTACAGTCTGTTTCTTTATTTTGTAAAAAACATTTAACTATACTACAGTCTTCATATTAAGTTCTGAAAAAGATAGACTGTAATTATATGAAGTTTAATAAACTTATCATAGTTCCAGATGACTTTAAAGGGTTTTTCTCCCTTTACCAAATGAAAGGCAAGCAGCATTGATATGGCAGCCTGGAACTTCAGTGATCGTCAGCTACTACAATCTCACTGAGAAGGACTATCATAAAAATAAAGATTTCCTAGATTAAGTTATTATAGCACTTTAAGCAATTTTTCAAAATGCTCTAGTATTTTAAGCCAGTGAGGTTCTTGAATGAGCTCTTTTGATTTTATCACACAGCTTAGAAAATTAAAAATATACTTAGCTTTCTCCTTTTCTGCAGGCATCTTCACTTTCTCATTAATTAGTTCACATTTGAACATCACAACTAACAGTTCAATGCTACATAGAACTGAGAGGCCATTTCCATTAGAAACTATTTTGTTGTTAACTACTTAAAAGGTATGTTAGTGGCTAAATGTGAATATATATGTGTTTCATAAATATTCATATATGTTATGTCCAGTTCAAATTTCAGCATTTAAAACTCTGATGAATCCACAAATAAGTAAAGATATTTTTAATAAAATATTTTTCCCAGTCCTCCCTGCAAAAGAAAATTGACAGAATGGTTTGGTTCAACTTCTGCACAGACTAATATTTTCCCTTCTCATTCTAAAGGAAGGTAGTTTCTCAGTCATCCACATACATTGATACACTTCATTTTACAAAATGATGCAACACAGCATTCCACAAGAATCTGTAAATACTTTAAGATATTTATATAAGAACAAATTTTTGAAATTACATTTCTCCCCACTCTGGAAATACCCTAGGTGGGAATTTACACCTATCTACAACAATCATGCTGAGCTATGACAAGCATAGAAAACCAATCCCCAGCAGGTTGTGATGGTTTCCCCTCTTTCTCCAAGGCATTAAGGTGACAACAAGCAAAGAAGACCACCAACATTCGCATTTTACTCTGAAGATGTGGATGTATCAATGGTGATTTCCTTGAGGTCCTGAAAATATATGGCATGTCAGAAGCCAAGATCGCTTCTTACACCATCATACTCCCTGTTTTCCTTGCCTTCCACTTCTGCAATGAAATAGGATATATAATTGGAAGTATCGAGTTCTGAGAAAGGAGTAAATTAAAAGACCAAGAATTACATTTAAAAGTTGTCTTCTCCATGAAATAGTAGTTAAGGCCACTAACTAAGGTGAATTTTAAAAAAATCTCAATCAACCAAAATACCAAACTGAAGCAACCAAAAATACAACCNAAAAAAAAAAAAAAAAAAAAAAAAAAAAAAGCTGAATACATATACCATTTAACATTTCTTTTGGAAAAGGAGTTAGCATCACAATGCCCCAAAAAGCCTCTGCAGTTTCAGGATTGTTAAATAATAAAGAGCTTCCAAAAATCAGAGGTTATCTTTCTGTTACACTCAGAGAATTTTACTCTGAAAAACAAAGCATTTAATCATTATTCATTTCCACACAAATAGACCTAGCCTTGAAAAGCAGAGGTGCATAACCTAATATCAAATGCTGTAAGTATGTTTCTGGGCAAAAAGGCTTAAATTTATATCACATAATCCATTCAAAGTAGGTTTAAAATTTTTAACTTATGTACCTGATCAATGAAGTGCTACTTTCAGGGTAGTACAAAGCTATTCCCTTTTGGCCAGGGGAATGTCAGCCGACATACTTTGGCAGATGACTGAAAAACTTAAAACACACATAAAAGACATTAAGTAAGTAAACTACTCTGTGACCAAGGAAAAGAAAGTCCATTGTCATGGAAAAAGAGTATTAGATATACTTTGTACCTGAGAAATACTTGATTCTGGCAGTCAATATTTTTAGGGTAATTAAAGTGCAAAGAATAAACATCAGATTGGAATGCATGCCATCCCTCATGAATTGGCCTTATCATTTGGTTTAACTATATAAACTCAATACAAAAAGTAAAACACTAAAGATTAACTTCATTGTATGCCATGTATTTTTCAAAAAGACATCAGAAGTGCTTAACATAAAAATAGGAAACAGAAATACTGCTTAGATTTCATTTTAATGTCAGGTGGTTTTTAAACAAAGAAAAGAGGGGCAAAATGAAATGTACTCATCACTGTATTCACCTACACCAGTCCACACTACTAGATGTCTACTGCCTTCCCTGTAGAAAAGGATGTAGTTCTCTGTTGAACGTTTTCATTTATATTCCACAATTTATCCTTTAAAATCCATTTTAATAGCTTCAGCAGGAAATTCCCCTCAAGTTCATAGCAGCCTTCTAAGGAACTCAATAATTTAAGGATATGGGTATCAAAAGGCACAAGTAACCATTTTAAAAGATGATGAAATAAAATAAAGGAAGTTATTCAATTAAATTCAACCTACTTGGAAATATGACTTCACGCCTCTACCTCTTTCAAGAGCAGAAAACATCTGCTGTATGATAGATGACTTGATACCACAGTGAAAATGCACAGCTTACTGACATCAGTGTTTACACACAGAGGTTTGTGACAGTGAGCAGCAAGTTACACCACTTTGCCAAAGCATGCACTGTAAAAGTTCAATATTGAACAATCTACACTGCATCACAAAGTGTGACTCACGAATGTCCTCCAGTCACACTGGTTTTCAAAGTGGGAGGCACAGAGCAGGTTGCCAGCAACTGTTAAGGGCAAACAGAAAGCAACGATTTGCACATACACATGCATGTGAACAATTTCAGTTTAAATCACTTTCCAGCATCCCTCTTTGGAAATACAATTACACTAATGCTCACAAAAATTAAGTGTAAACTAGTTCAAACATCAAAGAAAACACAAAAAACCTCCAGTTTGCTGAATCAAGTATCAAATGGTATCCGAAGTGATAGGGCTCTGACTCACATTGACGGAGGAAAAAAGCTGCTGCACTGCCTCAGTCCTACCGGCAACCTACCATCTGCTACAACCTTCTTGCAGAGCCGTTCACCCTGCAACTGAGTTGACACGAAACATGACTGTGTCTCAGTCAGTTCCGTGCAGTCGGCATTTTCACTCAAGCCCACCTTTTATGGGAAGTTTAACTTGCCTGCCTAAACAGAAGCAGCTCAGGTGCAGCCACAGTCCCCCGGCCACCTGAGCAGCAAGGTCCAAAAAGGAAGAGAGCTGGCACACAAGGGCAACATCAAATCAGAGTAGCAAAGCAGCCAACTTGTCTACCGCTGCTCTGGAACTCGAGATGCTTGAGGATCCATATAAGAGCTGCCATTTAACAAGATGTCTGCTTCACATATGCTACTGCATTAAGTATGTCATTCAACCTCCATTTTGCTTTCCTGTAAGGTACAAAACTCCAAATGACCATAGGCATAAAAAGTTCTATTTTTCTTTTGACTATGCATGCATACCTAGCTGAATAAAAGTGCTAAGTACCAAATGCCTTTACTGCACCAATAAAGGACTTCACACATATGTAAGTACACAGTGGTTGAACCATCTAGGTACAGAAGTGAGATCTGCCCTTGTTATGAATGCCTTTTTTGCTCTGGGGAAAGAAATTTGCTTTTCAAGCAGTTACTTTTACTGAACAATTAAAATAAATATGTATGACTGTGTAACAGCGCAAGGCAAAGAAGATTAAAACAAACAAAGCAGAAATACAGCACAGAATCAAATTTTCAAGGAAAAAAAGAAACCCAGCTAAACATCATGAGCTTGGAGTTAGGAAGTTTATTTCCAAGATAACATACTAAAAATTTTAAGACAAATTAATTTGTGGTGCCTCATCTTGAGCATTTTAAAACCAGTATCATTTTTAAGAATACTTCAAGCACAGCATCACTCTTGGGACCCATAAGTGCTTGCAATGTTACATTTAATAGATAAGCTACAGGAAAAAAAACTGCTTGCTATTTGCATTCTATTCCTTTGGAAGGAGAGGGAAGCTAGAATTATAAATATTTAAACAAATCTTGGCTTACATCTTTGAAAATGAAAAAACTGTGAAACAATGAAAGAAAGAAGTCGTCATGTACTTGGATTGGATGAGACATAAAAGTCAGAGAAATTGATAAAGTCAGTCAAAATTACAAGCAGGAAAAATTAGACAGGAAAAAGCACAGAGACATAAATATGAAGGAAGATATTACAAAGGTATGGTTCAATGTCAAAAGCTTATACAGGTCAAAATGCATGACATGTTTGCTTTTGGAGAGCTAGGATTTGATGATGCAGAGAAATGTATTTCTCATCTGGAGAGGACTGCAAAGCATGGAAGATACATCTCTGGATGAATGGACATCAAGAGTAAAGTAAAAGGAAAATAGGGGAAAAAAAATCACATTGGAGGAACAAAGGAAACCAAAAGGATAAACAACAAATGCTTATGTTAGCACCACTCTTTCTCAGGAATTAGCTGTCAGTCTTCTTTTTCCTACTCCCCCTCTTCATTGTCTGCTACTGAGGAATGACTTGAAATATGAGTACCTATTTTCTGTTTTCCAAAACTGGGAATTTCCAAAAATAATTTACTTCAATTGTAGAAAAGCCATCAAATAATTCCAAGAACATATGGGATATCTTCCTCTTCAATGATAGTTTAACCTTACTGTTCAGACACAACAGGCCCATTTAAAAAACACTTTGCCCCACATATACGCAAAGGAGTGAAACACTTCTGTTAATGAGAAGTGTCATAATCATATCAGCCAAATAATGGAAGTAACACTCTAATAACTCAACATGTTATCAACTGATCAATAAACAGTAACTTCTGACTACTCCAAAGAGACACAATTAGATATTGCTTCAAAGTAATACTTTTTAATCAAGGAGGTTCCCCTCTTTTTTTTTGGTAACATTAACAAGCCCTCAGTCCAAACATCACAAACATGCTAAACACAACCCTAATTAGTCTTAAAGTTTGGAGGTTTTAATTAGCCTTCAGAGAATGAGTAATAATTTTCCAATGCAAGTGCTTTTTAAAGACCAAAATCTACCTTACTGTCATGAAAATGAAATATCATTGTCACCCTCTAATTTTCCTTAAAAGGAGAGTGCAAGTGAAACAAGAATGACTCAAGACCAGGTAGACACACAGAATCTATACAGTTATATAAAGCCCAAAATTTTTCCCTATTTCAAGACTGTCTGTTAGAATAGGTAACAATTCAATGCTGTATCCTGACTGAAAATGTTATCCATCATACATGATTATGCTGCAAACAAGCTCAAAGACATGACAGAAGATGTAGTGTTTGACCCTGGTAGGGCACACAATTCACTGTAGTAATGAAATCAGAAGGTGATGAACAGCTAGCAGCTCATCCTGCAGCTGCAGAGAACATTTATCTCTGAAGGATCAAAGTGTTAGATTGTATAAATAAACTGTAAGCAGCAGCTTAATAAGTAAGTTTTACAATAATAATTATAAAACATTACAGAGTTTTGATTCTACATTTACATACTGGTACTTGCAGGAAGTCCAGTGCTTGCCTTCAGGGGCTCTGCTTGAAGGTGATGAGACCACATACAGACATGTGTCAACCCACACAGAAAAGCTTTCCAAAACTAGGCCTAACATGATAAAATAGAGTGGCACCCAGTCCTGGTCAGGTTACAAACCTTTAGTACCTCTTTTAAACCAGAAAAGTAAACACACTTGCAGTGCATGGATACCAGCAATGACTCTGTTATTTCAACTACTCAAAGGATGTTCAAGTGGCTTCATAATGTCTGTAGAAGATTTGCAATTCATATGTTCCTCTTAAGTAATCTGGAGCCCACTACAGACAATCCATCTGCTGAACTCATATACATATTTAATCACTGGTTACCTGCTGAGTGTTTTTATCTTCTTTACCACTACCACCAGCCTGTTAGGATGCGCTACATTCAACTGGTACAATTTAGAGTTTGTTAATGTCACTATCATCTTCTTTGAAGATGCCAAGTAATGAATGACCTTTGTTGTTCAACTGTGTTGTTGAGCAAAGCAAATAGAATTTCTGGAGGTAGCAGTGAAGCTTACAGATAAATAACAGGTCCTATTCAATAAAACAGTAAGAGCTGTACATGCAATTTAAAGACCTTTTTCCTGCCACAAACCACAAATCAAACTATAGCAGTTTAATAGGTATTGACTCTTTAAAGAGCAGTATTAACTCTTTAAAAGAACCAAACTACTACTATAGTTGTGTTTTACAAGGTTAATATTACTACAATGTTTTATCAATGTGCGCGCTTTAATAAGTCAAACTCCATTGTTCATATTAAGTGTCTAATTCTTTAGTGTCACACACAGTTATTTAACCACCCCAATGTAAGTTAAACCCAGTATATTTCATTTGCCACCACTGCATGTTCACTTTATATACGCGAAAAGGACTTCTGAAGATTCAGAGAAACACAGAGGAAAAAAAAAAACACTAGGAGGGCACTAGAGGCCTTAAAAAAAAAACCCAAACCTCCAAAACAAACATTGCTTAAACTAATCAAACTCACAAACAAGTTGTCATTGCAAACAGAAAGTATTGCTGTTACCTAGTGGTGGAGAGCTAGGTATATGCAAAACTGTACAGCTTTTTTATTATTTGTATTTACTAACTTTGAATTCTCATCTACAAGCAGTTAAATTACTTCAAGAGAAAAAAAAAACAAAAAAAAAACAAAAAAAAACACCCAACAAACAAACAAAATCAAAACACAGAGCACAAAACCAACACAGGTCTAATTCAGAAACTAATGAAAGGTACTGCATTTCTTTCACTGCGTTTTGCAACAAAGGGTCAGTATTTTTGCACATGCTAGTTTTGATTCTCAGCAGAGTATCTGACAAACAAGAAGCAACACCATTTCCTGATCATCTCAAATCTGCTAGATCACAATCCCCTTGCAACATCAGCAAGAGCAGGAAACTTAAGACAAAAAAGCACTACGACTTTAATCCTCAAAATACCAGTTTTCCACAGAGTACAGTAACAAAACCAGGACTGTGCGTCCCCCAGCATCTTATCAGATTGCAATTTTAATTACATAAACCAACATTAGCTGAACCTAATCTGCATATTCTATGACATCCAGATAAGTACATTGCTTTGCTTTCAGATAAAATAAATAACTAGAGAAAAGTAAGATATGAAGACTTTGGTGCCACTTACTCAAATGCAAAGAAGAGTCCACTGGTGACCAAAATGAGAACGAGAGTCAGGTAGAAGACTCCAGTCTGTCGAGCCATCATGATCCTCCCATTGCAGAAAAACTTGTTTCTTCCAGGAAAAACCTCCCATTTTCTCTTGGGAGCTGGTTTCTTTTTCTTATGGGGAGACTCCATGGGAGACGAAGAGCTGTGTGTGCTGATCTGACTATATTCACAGTCTTTCATGGGCCCACTACCACCTCCAGGAGTCATCAAGAGAGAGTAAAATGTGGGGAGAACCCCACTAAAAATATATACAATATATAAACGTGCAAATATTCTTCTGACCAAGATAACACTCTCTACCAGCTCCTGTTAATAAAAAAGCAAATAAAAGTATGAAAAGTCCACTACAAAGCCTAGCAATAGGTGTATCATGCAAACACCAGTTGTCTCTTCAGAAACCAAAACTGTCACATCAGAACTTGAGAGGGTTCCTTCCTTCTCCAGTTACAAAACAATCATGTAGAGCAATCCTTTTAAAAACTTATGACAAAACAAGACAAAACAAAGGGGGNGTTCGGCTGTCCAAAAGAAAAAAAAAAAAAAAGTCTTATTTTCAAGTTTATTTTCAAATGGGAGGGTTTTTTTTCGCTTCCCACGCACACCCTGAGAGATCTCTCCGAGGGTCAGAAGGTTGGTCAAGGCAAGGTTTAGCAATCGAGTCTATCATTCATAGAGATTTGTTATAATCCTCCTTTGCGCAGCAGATTTCACTGCTAAAAATGACCATTCCCTAAAACGTTCCCTCAAGAGACAAGCAT